>JAGFNQ010006377.1:45697-83866 GCA_024364735.1 Boesenbergia rotunda
TATCATGTTTAGAGTGAGAGTCTCTAAAATACATGAGAGTAATTAGAAATCCAAAGGACGAGTAAGACATTACTTGGGCTAGGCGTGACGTAGTCAGCCTAGTGGGGACTGACACCATTGACCGTGTCCTGAACCAAGTGGGTATAAGGTGGTGAAGGGAATGGGGCACGATTCATTAAAGCTGCTGAAGGGTTTCAGAATAATTTCTTCTGAGGTCAAACCGTTGATCTGTCGATTAATTGGGGATCATGATGTACTACTAGGTGTCACTCATGATCGTTCTATAATTAGTTAATTATAGACGGCCAACATAAATCGAAAACCTATTTAGTCACACGCACTATGAGTAATCCGAGGGATTTAAAATGAGTTGAAAATTGGATTTTTCCGATCAAGAGAAATAAGTCGAATCTGAGTTGGTCAGAGGCGCAATGGAAGCTAAAAATGGCTAAGTCTTTTGAAGGCTTTTTGGGCGAATTAAATGAGTTTAATTCGCGGCGGTCCGGGTTGGTTTGGCCGGCCAAAGAGGGTGCCAAACCCCCCTTTGGTGGCCGGCCAATAAAGAGGAGAAAAACCAATTAATTTTGGTTTAATTAATAAAATAAATCAAGTGCGATTTATTTTATAAATTATGGATAAATAAATTTGTATAAAGAAATTTATATAAATAAATTTATAGAAATTTATTCCTTTTATGGAAGATTAAAATAATCCATGAATTGGTTTATTTTAATTTTATAAAATCAATTATGAATTGATTTTTCATAATAAGAAAGTTTATAAATTTCTTATAAAATTTATTCCATAATTTAAAGAGAAGAAGAATTAGTTTTTATTATAAATTAGTTTATAATAAAGACTTGGTTTAAACGGAATTAATTCATAAGAATTTAGAGGATAAATTTCTTATGATAAATAATTAGTTTTATTATAAAGTTAGTTATAATAAAATTCATAAGAGAATTTATAGGATAAATCTCTTATGATAACTAATTTATTTTATTATAAATTGTTTATAATAAGACTAGGCTTAAAAGGAATAAGCAATAAGAAAATTTATAAGATAAATTTCTTATAACTAATTCCGTTAATTCGGTTTAGAGGGAGACTTAGCAAAGGAGTTGCTACTATATAAAGGAACCAAAGGCTAGCCCTTAATTCTAATTGAGTAATTAAGAGATTAATTATTCTCTCCCTCTCTTTCTTCTCTTCTCTCCTCCTTCTCTTCTTCTTTCCTTAGGGCCGGCGCACCCTAGGTCCTCTAGGGCCGGCGCACAAAGGAGTTCCACCCTTTGAAGTTGGCGTGAGCAATTAAGAAGAAGGAGAACCCGAACACGAAGAAGAAGAAGCGGATAGCGACTCCTCTTCTCCTTCCTTTCTCCCCACCTAGGGCCGGCGCCCATTGGAGACCTAGGGCCGGCGCCCCTTCCTCCATCTAGGGCCGGCTCAACTCCTCCAAGGCAAGTTGTTGCCGTGAGCTTCAAGGAGAAGAAGAAACCAACCAAGAAGAAGAAGAAGCGGATCACATCTCCCTCTCTCTCTCGGAATTCGATTCCGTTCTTGGTGGTTAGTTTTCTAACTCTTCTCTTGATCTTTCAGGTTGTGCCTATAGAGAATCTAGTAGTTCTCGTCGGCACAAAACTCGTGACTTTGCGAAGTCATCCCGAAGAGAACTCGGCGTGGACGCGAATAGAGGCGAAGCTTCCAAGGGATGCTACGGTTGGATCTCGTCCCTTACTTCGAGTTACGCGAGGTACTTGGTAAATTAGTTTACTTTTCGCAAACTTTTATTTTATGATTATGTCGATACACTATAAGGTTGCATGCTAGATACGAAGTTAAAATAATTTAGGAAATTATTTTATGCAAACTCTTCCGCTGCACGTAAAAATTTTAAATTTTACGAACTTGTATCCTTATCGACATGCACCCGGTCCTAACATACTATTCCCTCGACGGGGAACGCGTCCTCACCTACTTCTCTCAGGAGAGTTTACCTTTTGCCAACCGGCTCCTCCGGTTGGACTTTTCCCAATCCACCTGACCAGGTCTTCGTGCCCAACTTCCGGTCAGGTCTTCGGTTGCCAGCCCTTTGCTAGGTCTTCCTGCCCAATCCTCGACCAGGACTTCTTTGCCCAACTTCCGGTCAGGTCTTCTTGCCCAGTCCTTGACCAGGACTTCTTTGCCCAACTTCCGGTCAGGTCTTCTTGCCCAGTTCTTAACCAGGACTTCTTCCCAGCCCTTTGCCAGGACTTCTTACCTAGTGTACCTAGGACTTTTCCTGCACACTTAGTAGACTTGTTAGATCACAATAACACCTTAACTTCTGAACCCTTTGTCATTATCAAAACCCAGGTTTGGCTTAGGTGCTTTTTTGCATCAACAGTTTTTTCAACCTTGGGCGATCGATCCGACCTCACGAAAGTTTTTCACCGGCCGCTAGATAAATTGGGAAGCGCTCGTGGTGGGCGGTCTAGAAGCCCAGCGTCCCAGGGTTCACACCCTATTTGGAAGAAAAATTCCTATAAATACATCGTAACAGAGTCGAATTGTGAATACCTGAATAATAACTAATCGTCCTACCGTGCACCATTCAATTGAGTTGCAAAGCACTTTATCAAAGTAAATAAAGATTCTTTACAATGAAAATCAATAAAGAAAATTTAAAGACAATAGGATTCCGAAATATGTGCTCACATTGAAAGCTCATTAAAGATATACGATAAGTTATTGTCTAATAATTACAGAGAGTCGTAGGATCAATAGAACTCAACGTAAGTGTGCCCACTTATTGATAGAAGACTCAACATGGTTAGCTCATCTTGATGGGTCAAATCTCCGGGTTTGTGCCACACTTAATTTTCGCACAGATGTCATTTTTCCCATTAATGCATGAGAAGCCATGGGCCGATCATGTGTACGCGCGATGGACATATATCAGCGATCTCAGACGCACAAAACGAAACTCGTGGACGGGAGGAGCTCCACACGTTGCTCTCAACCGACAGCGTCGGATGACGCGCCAGGATCCACGCTCCGCATGCGCAGCGGATACCGATCCCGGACGGGAAAATTTTCACAACAACCCCTCCGCACGCACCGGCCACACACACGCATCACGTGGCGCGCCGGACATCGCACGGCCGGGATTGCCTGGGCCCACCACGTTATCCAGCCAGCTCGGCGGGGCGACGTGGCGCGTCGCCGACCAGGACAAGATACGGGCGGCTCCTGGGCTTCCCAAAACAGAAATTGAACTGGGAGCAGACCAGTCAGCTGGGCCAGCCGACATACCAATTATAGCCAGTGCCCGATCAGACAAGATCTGAAAACTACGACGCGATACGATCCAAATTCCAAGAAACACGCACCGATAGATTCTCTCACATGAAGGTACGTATCTACGCGTACAAATCTATCTATCTATGTATTTTAAACAAAATTCCATTTTGCCCCCTCCCCCACTTTCTCTACTTTTTTAATTCCTCCATCTGAATTTAAAATATTATAAAAAGAAAAAGGCCGGACGAAGATGTGGCTAAAAGACGCCCGATAAATCGGTCCACATGTCTTGGCCATTAATTATTTAATTAATCAGGACTGGAGGAGGCGATCGTCGGCATCCTCTATTCTGATCTATATCTGCCATGGCCGCGGCCTCTGCTTCCACTCCCAGATCGGCTAGCTCTGAAGCCATGGAGAGAACTAGCCAATGGTACTCTACTTTGTCGACTGATATTTTAGATTGAATTTTGTGTGTTTACTGAATTATTTTGAAATCCAGGGTCTTCTCCCAAGATCTCCCCAGCGACATCATCGTCCAGGTCGGGAAGGTTACTTTTCAGCTGCACAAGGTATATTCCGGCGAGTTCTGGCTTTCTTTTGTGTTTTTTGTTGGTGTGGTGGTGTGATGTGTGTGGATGCATGCAGTTTATGCTGGTTGCGAAGAGCGGGCTGATCCGGCGGAAGGTGATGGAGTCGGAGAGGGCCGACCTGGGGAGCGTGGATCTGTCGGAGGTGCCCGGCGGTGTGGACGTGTTCGAGAAGGCGGCTAAGTTTTGCTATGGTCATAACTTCGAGATATCCGTCAACAACGTGGCGGCGCTCCGGTGCGCCGCCGAGTATTTGCAGATGACGGAAGAGTACTGCCGCGGGAACTTGGTGCAGAGGACCGAGGAGTTCATCGGCCAGGCGGCGCTCAAGACGCTCCCGTCCGCCGTGGCGTTGCTCCGATCCTGCGACGCTCCTGATCTACTTGCTTCTTCGGAGCATACTCGGATCGTCAGCCGCTCCGTGGACGTCATCAGCTTGAAGGCCTGCAACGAGGCTAACTTTCCGACGCGATCGCCGTCGGACTGGTGGGCCGGCGAGCTGTCGTCGCTCTCTCCCGCCTCGTTCCAGAAGATCCTGACTGGCATGAAATCCCGCGGCGCCTCCCCTAAATCCCTCGCCACCGCCATCGTGGCCTACGCCGAGAAGTCCCTGCCGGACCTCCTCCCCCTTTCCGCCGGCGTCGTGTCCTCCACCCCCTGCGGCGACGCCCGCACCCACCAGCGCGGCCTCCTCGAATCCCTCGTCTCTATTCTCCCGCCGGACCGCGACGCCCCCCTCCCCGTCGGCTTCATCTGCTGCCTCCTCCGCGCCGCGATCTTCCTCGGCGCCTCCGCGGCCTGCCGGAGGGAGCTCGAGGGCCGGGCCTCCATCTTCCTCGACCAGGCCACGGTAGCCGACCTCCTCACCGTCACTCTGGACTACTCCGGCGACCGTGTGGTGGACCTAGAAAGCGCTCGCCGGATCGTGGCTGGCTTCGCCGAGAGAGAGGCCAGCGCCGGCGGCGGCATGATCTACGGCGCCGGCTTGAATGGCGTAAGCTGCTCGTCCGCGGTGCAAAAGGTCGCACGAACCGTGGACAGCTTCCTCGCGGAGATAGCCACCGACGACGAGCTTTCCGTGTCCAAGTTCGCATCGATCGCCGGCGCTCTCCCTAAGTCGGCAAGGCGGTTCGACGATGACCTGTACCGCGCCGTAGACATCTATCTCAAGGTGGAAATCCCCAACTCGATCCATTAATGCATGCTCTTAATTAATTCGTAGCTAGCTAGCTAGCTAATGAATCAAATTCCCATGCACTACAAATTAAATCGACGATGCAAATTGCAAATGCAGGCCCATTCGGGATTGGACGAGATCGAGAGGGAGAAAGTGTGCAGCGTGATGGATCCCCTGAAGTTGTCCTACGAGGCGCGGCTCCATGCGTCGCAGAACAAGCGACTGCCCTTGCAAATCGTGCTCCACGCTCTGTACTACGACCAACTACAGCTTCGCAGCGGGGAGGAGGCAGGGGCCGTTGTGGCCGGGATACGGGAGCCGAGCCTGAAGGTCGACGTCTCGTTGATCAGAGAGAACGAGGCCCTGCGATCCGAACTCGCGAAGATGAAGATGTACGTCTCCGACATGCAGCGAGGAGGAGGAGGAGGAGGACAGGGGGGGATGAGTGGAGTGAAGGCGGCCGGAAACAAGAAGTCCTTCTTCTCCTCTGTTTCGCGAACTCTCGGCAAGTTCAACCCCTTCAAGCAAGCTGGTTCAAAGGATACTTCCAACATTGACGATGGAGAGGAGGTGACAAAGCCAAGGAGGAGGAGGAGGTTCTCCCTATCCTGATCCTGATCCTGATCCATCACAATTGCATGCGGTGTACTTAGTATCCATATCGAATTGATCGACATCGGGCGATATATAGTATTAATGTTCCAAATGAAATTATATATGATGATTTGTGTTTTAAGCTGTATGTGGGCTTGTTGTATATACCTTCTTTACTGCGTTGCATTATCATGTTTGTTTGGTTGAGAAATGTAAATGAGGAGCATGAGAAGAAAGTAGTACGTATATAAAGGCGTTTATTTATGATGTTAGCAAAACTTTAGCATTAGAAAATACTATACGGACCGACACTTTTTGTATATCCTTAAAACTTTATACTTGTAGTGTTCTATAGATTTTATCAATACGGTTGAGAAAGTCAATATCACATGACATAGTTAAAAGCCAAATTCTAGTGTAAGTCAAGATGAGTTCAGATTCAATCAAGATGAGCTTGGGGTCAAGTCAAATAGAGCTTGGGTCTGATCAAAATGAGCTCGGGTCAAGTCAAGCTGAGCATGGGTCCGATCAAATCGAGTTCAAGTTAAGTCAGCCCTTGTTCGAACTCTGATTTGACACTATAATTATTAAAGCATCAATCATCAACATGTGTGTCCTCTCTCGGTCAAGAAAAAAAATGTATTCTTCCCAAACCAAGTCATCCTTTCATTTTTTTATTTAAGATAACCAAATGCAGCATGAAGAGACAAGTTCTATTATTCTCTATTCTCTTAGTATTATTTTTTTTCCTTTTATTTAAAGTCGGACTTAAATGTCGGAAAAGTCTTATCAAAGTTTACCTTGGCTCTCTTCTAATGTCTTCCTTGAGTCTTTTCTAGACTTAAGTCAAAAGATTTCTTTGATACTCGACAGTTGGAAGCTGAGATCCTGAGAAGTCATCCTGACGAAGGCCTCCTTAGAAGTCATCGACCATGATGCTGATGACCTATCGAGCAAAGCCGACCTCCTAACATGTCGAGCAAAGCCAACCTCCCGATATGAAGAAAGTCGACCCGATCGGTATCCAACTGGCCAAAAGTATTCAATCGTGATTATTTTACTAATGCATCACATCCTTTGATCTTGAACCGGAAATAAAGATGCAGTGGAATTTCTATTTATTGTCTGTGAAAATTCTAGTAATGTTATCTAAGAAACACATGTTCAAATAGTTTACATTGATTTTGAGTGTGTGACATTAGAATCTTAGTTTTGGCTCCAACCACACTAATTCCATGAGTTTTAGTTAAAATCATAAGTACCCCGGAATAATTTTAATATGGTCAATCGAGTCAAGTTAGGTCATGTTAGTTTGATACCTTGTGTCTAAGTGTGCAGGAGCTTAGAACCACAAGAAGTTGAGTGGAAGATACAACAGACGAGAAGTATGGCACGGGAAGGGAGCCGATGGGCTCAGTGCATCCGAGGAACCCAAATACTACAGAAGAGTATCCCGGTGGATGAGAAGGACGTACGTGATATCCGAGGGACGAGAAGCCGGGATGAAAACCCGTTCGAAGAGAAGACCAGAGTTGAGTTCGAGTGAGCTCAACTCCGAATAGCCGAAGAATAACCCAAAAGTTGTATTAGAAGACTGATCAACCAAAGATTGATTAGAACTCCAGAACTAGGTGCCTGAGTGAACTCGGGCACCTGAGCATATAGGCACCAGTGTTGCACTTGAGTCCTCGTGAGATGTCACGTTAGTATTTCGATAAGTCTTCCAAACTCTATAAATAAAGCCTCTTAGTTCAGAATTATTCATACATTTATTGTAATCACTGTTAGTGCAATCTTGGTTAGGTCAGGGTTGACCTAATTTGACTAAGCTTGGTAAGCTTGAGTTTGGATGTTTCGATGTTTGATAATGATGTTTGGTTGATCATATGATGTTTGAATATCGTATGATGTTAAGTGAGTCAAGGTTGACTGAGAAAAGTTCTAGGGGGACTAGGCACACCTAGTAGGACTAGGTGAAGTCCAGGTGGATTAGGGAGATCGCACGTTGGCATGAGAAAAGTCCTAGGGGGACTAGGTGAAGTCCAGGTGGATCGGGGAGATCGTACGCTGGCATGAGAAAAGTCCTAGGGGGGCTAGGCACACCTAGTGGGACTATGTGAAGTCCTGGTGGATTGGAGAGATCACACGCTGGTATGAGAAAAGCCCTAGGGGGACTAGGCACATCTAGTGGGACTAGGTGAACTCCAGATGGATTGGGGAGATAGCACACTAGCAAGGTGGAAGTCTACCGAGAGACTAGACCTAACTCGAGGGTTAGACAAACCTGGTTGGGAATCAGGTTAAGTCCTAGTTGGGAACTAGGCAGGAGAAATCTAGGTTGGTTAAAGGGGTTGACCGGACACTTGGTAGGGAAGTCCTAACAGGTCACGGTTGACCAAGGTTAGGCACGACCCTTGACTTGTGCACACAAATTAGACACAAGTTAGGGTGGACTCAATCGATTGGGTGATCGATTGGGTTGCTATCTCGCGAGAACAGAAATGATCTTAATCAATTAGATAATTGATTAAGAAGGACCGTAATCGATTGGGTAATCGATTAAGAAGGATCTTAATCAATTGGGTAATTGATTAAGAAGGATCTTAATCAATTGGGTAATTGATTAAGGAGAAAGTGAATCGATTGGGTAATCGATTAAGAGAGTTTTGTTGCGAGAACAGAAGGTGGCTGAATCGATTGGGTAATCGATTCAGCCTTCCCTTAATCGATTGGTCAATCGATTAAGGGGTTCGGTAATCGATCAGGTGATCTATTACTGCAGTGTGACGCGAGAGCACAGAGTGTAGGACCGGTGTCATCGATAGAGGGGGGTGAATATCGACCGTTCAAAATCTCTCGCGGAAACCTCGTGGAAAACTCGGATCGTTCTAGACTTAAAATATTAGTAGCAGCGGAAAATAAACAGAACGAAGAGAAACAAGACAGTGACACAGCGGATTTTTACTTGGTTCCCGACCCCCCAAGGTCAGTGCATCCAAGGCCTATGCACAGGAACGCCCGTCCACTATTGGTCTCCTTCCCGGACTTTCCGGAGGCGGAGAAACCCGACTTACAGTGCAAGATTACAAACAAAATATATAGAAAACTAATTGCAGTATAATTAAAGCAAACCGAACAGAACAAGTATGAAGCTCGGCCGATCTGGACCTCCGAAGTGCCGCGCACTTCCTCCTGGAGCCTCCGGGTCATACAGCCTCGTCTTTAGCGCGTTGTCGTCGGTCGGAATGATCAGAATGGATCTAGAATGTCGTATCTGAAGCAGAGGGGTCGAAGCCCCTTTTATAGCACTCCTAGGGGCGCCCAGGACGTCGGGGGCGCCCCAGAAGACTCGGTCAAACTTTATCCCTGCGCCTACCTCGCCGCAGCTGATAACAGCTTTGACCAGGGCTCCCCGGACCTTCCGGGCGCCCAGCTTGAACCCAGTCAGTGCTAATCCACTGCTTCAGCCTCGCAGCAATGAAACAAGGTTGACCCGGGCGCCTCGGATGTTCCGGGCGCCCCGCTTGACATCTGTTCTGCTTGCTTCACCTAACTGCTGATTTCCTCTTTAGCTCAGGGTGCCCTGGTTGTTGGGGGCGCCCTGGATGATAGGGGCGCCCTGCTTAATGGCTGCAATCCTGTTTTCTGCTTGCTTTGTCTCCGAATCTTGGTACCTGCAAGATACAAACACAAAGCATATATACATTTAATATTTGCCTTAGGGACTTGGTTCGGACTTCGGATTTGCACGAAACCCTAGGTCGAACCGGCACAAGTTCCCATCCCCGAGAACTCGCCCTTCACCTACTCCTTTCAGGAGACGGTTGCCACCCAGTCCTTCGGGTGGATGTTTGCTTAGCCTCCGATTACTCCGGATCTCGAGACGCCCGAACCCCGACCCGTCTCTACTCCTGTCCTTAGTCATCGCTCAGCTAAGTTGCTCAGTCCCTTGGACCAAGACTTCATTACCTAGCAATCCTTCGCCAGGTGCCTAGCAGTCCTTCGCCAGGTCTTCATTCCCTAGCTTTCCTTCGCCAGGTGCCTAGCAGCCCTTCGCTAGGTCTTTTATGCCTAGCAGCCCTTCGCTAGGTGCCTAGTATCCCTTCGCTAGGTCTTCTATGCCTAGCAGTCCTTCGCTAGGTGCCCAGCAGCCCTTCGCCAGGTCTTAGGGTATCGATGCCTAGCATCCCTTCGCTAGGTGCCTAGCAGCCCTTCGCTAGGTCTTAGGGTTTCAATGCCTAGCAACCCTTCGCTAGGTGCCTAGCAGCCCTTCGCTAGGTCTTAGGGTTACGATACCTAGCTTAACTAGGACATTTCTTCAACTTAGGTTACTTCTCCTTTGCTCCCCTTTGTCTGTTCATTGTATCACTGACTTAAGTGTATTGTCAAACATTAAAACACTTAAAGGAGAACATCATTGATGCAACTTGCACCAACACAGAGGTGCTGAATCGATTCAGCAATCGATTAAGGGCAGTCTTAATCGATTGGCTAATCGATTTAGGTTCAAAAACTAGCCGTTGAACGGCTAAATCTGACGTGGTAATCGATTAGGAAACCCTAGGCGTCGGGTATAAAGGGTTTTCATGCAGGTTTGAAGCGAGATTTTCTCACGGGCTCTTCGGCACTTCTCCTCCTCCTTCCACGCCATTTCAAGAGAAGCTTTGGGGCTCAGTGTTGCTGCACTTCCAAAGTTCTAGAGGCGATATCAAGCTTGAAGATAGCAAGGAAATCAAAGAGAGCACATTATTGTAAATCTTGTAAGATTTTTCATTGTATTTTGCTTCCTCTTGTAGTTTCTTCTTGTAAGCTTGTAAGAGGTTTCTCCACCTCAAGAAGGAGATCTTTCATAGTATATGAGAGAGTGAGGAGAGTGGGTCCTTGGATTAGTCACCTCAAGGAGGTGGATACCAAGTAAATCCTTAATGTTAGCATTGCTTGAAGTCTTCCGCTGCGACAAATCTTCTACAAGCAAATCAGAGCTAATCACCCCCCTCTAGCTCTTCTACCGGTCCTAACAAGTGGTATTAGAGTGAGGTTACTCTTCTTTGGACTCATCGCCAAGAGGGCAAGAGCTAGAGGAAGAAGAGGAAGTTGGAAGAAACCCTAATTTCAAGAAGTCATCATCAAGAGGGTTCAACTTCAAAAATGGAGTTTGGCTATGACACCTGGGCACCTCCACCATTCGACAAGGCAAATTTCGATCTTTGGAAGTCAAAGATTGAAAATTACTTCATGATAGAGATAGAGCAATGGTTTGCTCTAATGGAGTGGTTTGAAGCTCCAACAAGCACCAAAGGAAAACTCCTCAAGAAAAGCAAATGGAATAAGGAGCAAATCAAGATATGCGAGATCAACGACAAAGTGACCAAGTTATTGGTAAATCATTTGCCGAGCACCATCTTGGACAAGATTGGAGAATTTAATGATGCCAAAGAGACTTGGAGCAAATTGGCAAAGCTTCATGAAAATCCCTCCACTGTACCATATCAAGATAAATCTGAAGAGGGAGATTCATCAAATGAAGAAGATTCGGAAGTTGAGAAATGCTCAACATCCGAGGAGGAAATTCAAGAAGCTTCTACTTCAAGGATTGAAGAGGAGCAAAATTTGACATTGACGCCGGAACAAGAAGAGGCTTTAACATCATTTTCCAATGTCAAGATCAACATGATTAAGGTTTCGGAGAAGTCTAAAAAGGTCATTAGGAAGGTATCAAGGGAAGTTATCCCTAATGATTACCTAGAACACCCAAGAAGCACCAATAGGTTTTGGGTTCCTAAGAGTGTGTTCGCCACACCCTAGATAGGTCTAGGGAGTGTCAACTCAAATTGAAAGGGTAGTTAACCTAACCTTGATGAAGTTGGCACTTTGAGACATTTTCAAGGAGTTACTACCCTTGGAAATGAAGAAGTCATTTGTTTACTCTAGGAGAAGTAAAATTTATGCCAAACTATATTTTTGAAAGATTGAACTCAATAAAGTTCGCACAACTAGGTTAGAATCCAAAAATAGGCCAAGTTAGGGGGGTTTGACATTATCTTGGAAATTAGGGGCAAAGCTAGGATTATCAATGGCTTAGCGATGAGTAATTGATACTTAGATAGGAAATCTAGGTATTTTCTTTTGTGCTACTATGTCATGTTTTGTATGCCCTATTATATGCCATGACATCATAATCCATCGTTCATATTTTATTATGAATATATTACATGTCATGTCTTACATGCATCATCTAGTTATAATATTGTTTAAATTCTCATATGATGCATGTCATAGTCATTATCATGCATTAATTTAAATTATTATTGATATCAAGGACATTGGCATTAATTGACATTCTAGGTGAATGATCAAAGTTTATAATGCCTAGGTAGAAATGCATGAACCCTTAGTTTAGGGAGAACATGACTTTCACATCTCACTAAGACCATAAGTTGACTTGTGTGTGTTTTTGAGACACATTAGAAACAAGTGAGATATTAGGGTGATGAACAAAACTCAAGGTAGTGATTTGTATGCATCCTATTGAGTTGTAGGTTCATCAAAATATGAATGTAAATGAACTCTAATCATTGGAAAAGCTAATACACAAGTCATGTGCATTTAGCCCAAGAAACATGGTTGGAAATTTTTTTTGAAATTTGTTTCAAAACTATCTTGGAAAACCTTGGTGAAGACTATTTTTTTATAGATTTCATCATTGATGAATTGGATACAAAATAGAGGGAAACATTGAATTATTTCAATGGTCTCCACTTTTGTGTCAATCTTTGAAAAAGGGAGGTATTTTCGTATAAAATTATTTTTCCTTGATGGTATATGTCATAAATAATATGTACACAAAATTTTAAGATTTTTTAAATTTTATAGAATTATTTAGGGGTTTCTGAAATTCAGACTGAATTTATTTTCAGAAATCAGAAACTCTCAATCGATCAGGTGATCGATTAGGACAGTGCCCAATCGATTGGTCAATTAATTGGGAGATCCTATCTGCGAGCACAGAAGCTCACGCAATCGATCCGTTGATCGATTAAGGGCAGCCGTAATCGATCAGTTGATCGATTAAGGCATAGCTTAATCGATTGGTTCCTAACACCAATCGATTGAAGAGACTGAAACTGTCTGTTTTCAGTCTGATAACCTAATTTTGAGTAACCTACCGATCCCTAGCCCCTTGGAATATTTTTATAAGTATATTTGGGTAAATTTTAGTATGAAATCAAAAAGGGAGATGATTCGGTGAAAACTATAGGGTTAAGGAGAGATTTTGATTCAAGTTTTGATTCTCAAAATCTCATAACCTTGAGTTGAGATTTCCTAAAGTTTTAGAAATTCAAAAATCATTGTTGGTGCAATGATGGAGGGTTAGAGCATGTTTTGAGGGGGAGGTCTTCCTTAAAAGCATGTGTTTGAATTTTTATTTTTGGGATAAGTGAAAGAATGAAGATTGGAAATCTTCTTTATAATGAATGCTCAAAGATGAGCATAGGTTCATTAGGCATGCCTTTGACCATATAGAATCTCGAGGAGAGTTTTTGATGTGTGTCAAAGGGGGAGAAGATTGAAAGGCTAATAGAGATTAGTCTTTCTCAAACATATTGTCAAACATCAAAAAGGGGGAGATGTTGGTGCAATATTGGTTAGGTCAGGGTTGACCTAATTTGAATAAGCTTGGTAAGCTTAAGTTTAGATGTTTCTATGTTTGATAATGATGTTTGTTTGATCATATGATGTTTGAATATCGTATGATGTTAAGTGAGTCAAGGTTGACTGAGAAAAGTGTTGGTGCAGGGAGCACCTAAGTCGAACTTGGGTTTTGATAATGGCAAAGGTTCAAGAGTTAAGTGTTATCTGTGGTCTAATGTGTTCACTGAGTGTGCAGAAAGAAGTCCTAGCGAAGGGCTGCTAAGCACCTGGCGAAGGACTGCCAGGAATCGAAGACCTAGCAAAGGGCTACTAGGCACCTGGCGAAGGACTGCCAGGAATCGAAGACCTGACGAAGGGCTGCTAGGCACCTGGCGAAGGACTGCTAGGCACCTGGCAAAGGGCTGCTAAGTAAAAGTCCAACCGGAGGAGCTGATTGGCAAAAGGTAAACTCTCCTGAGAGGAGTAGGTGAGGGCGCGTTCCCTGTCGAGGGAACAATAGGCGTCGGTTAGACCTAGGGTTCCATTTAGGAGACCCGAAGTCAGAACCAAGACAGCTACGACTGTAAAAAAATCAACTAATATTCTTGCCTTGTTGTTTTGGAACTAACCTTGAATGCAGGACCGAAGGAATGTGTTTATGCAGCTCAGAACGCCCCAAAGGAGAGGGGCAGACAGCTGGGCAGGGCGCCCTGGAGGTCCCGGGCGCCCCCAAGGTCAAGGCAAAACAAGGAAGCAAGAGTTGCTTCGAAACTGCAGTGAGCAGGGCACCCTGGAGGTCCCGGGCGCCCTGAGTTAAAGCAAAAAGTGAATCGAAGCAAAATCAGCCACGAACCAGCAGACCATGTCAACCAGGGTGCCCCCAGTGTCCCGGGCGTCCCCGTTAGCTCCGAGGCTGATTCTGGAGGGATAGGCGCTGACCGAGCTGCGGATGAGGTTTCTCGGATCCGAAGGCACGTGTTAGGTGCCCCCGACGTCCAGGGTGCCCCCAGGTGCACTATAAAAGGGGCTCGACCCCTAAGGCTTCAAACATCAATTTTCCAACGCCTCTACGCTCTTCGTTCAAGCGCTCTGCTCCGGAAAACTCCGATCTCGAGATTCTAGTGCCGACGACGACCCTCTGCACCGAAGTACAATCTACACCGGGCGTCGGTAACGAGAAGCATACTTGTTTAATTACTGCAATAATTCTTTATCAAACTCTGTAATCTTTTGTGCACATATAGAATTGCCCGCAGTAAATGGTCAAGGACCGTGAGCCTTGGAGTAGGAGCCGACCGCGACTCCGAACCAAGTAAAAGTACTTGTGTTCTTCTTGTGTGCTTGTTTTTATTTCCGCTGCGTAATTTCTCTCAATCATATCTGAAAACGTTTTCACGATATTCACCCCCCCCCCTCTATCGTGTTTCTCAATCTAACAAGTGATATCAGAGTGGGGTAGCTCAAATTGGTGCAACCACCAATTTGGGAATTTTTCGGATTTTTACGAAATCTTTTTAATTCTTTTTCGTTCGAAGTTTTTATCGTTAATCGAGGTTGGTGCAACACCACTCGATAAATTCTTTTAATATTTTATTCCTGCACTACTAATCCAAGACCAAGTCTTGGGACAAGTTTTTATTTTTATTTTATTTTCAGTAATTACTAAATGGCCATGCAAGAGGGGTTCAGTACAGCCAGACCACCACTCTTTAGTGGGGAGGATTTCTCCTACTGGAAGAGTTAGATGGAAGTCCACCTGAAAACTCAGGTGGACATATGGATAATAATCCAATCTGGACTGGAAATTCCAAGAAATGCTGAAGGAGTGCCACAACCTTACACCGAATGGGACACCTCACTTAAAAGGATGATCGAGGCTGATGCTAAAGCGACTCTAACACTCCAATGCGGCATAACCAAAGAAGAGCTGAACCGGGTGGGACCATTCAACAGTGCAAAAGAACTATGGGGTAAGTTAATTGAGTTGCACGAAGGAACCTCCGACACCCGAATTAGCAAGAGGGACCTACTGCTAAACAAGTTGTACACAATCAAGATGAACGACAGCAAATCTGCAGCCCAGCTCCACACCAGAATACAGGAGCTAATGAACGGTCTACATTCAATTGGTCACAAGGTAGAAAACCGTGACCTAATCAGGTACACCCTTAACGCTTTTCCGAGAAATACTTTATGGGCATCTATGGTAGATGCGTACAAAGTTTCAAGGGATCTTTCTAAAATCAAATTAGATGAGTTATTTTCTGAGCTTGAATTACATGAGCAGACTAACTGCACCCTAGCCGAGAAAGGCATTGCTTTTGTTGCAGGCAAAACAGAAAAGATGACCAAGAAGAAGCCTCAACCTGCACCCAAGTCTGACTCAGACTCAGAAGAAAGCGAAGGAGATCAACCCAAGCTTGTTCGGCTAGCCCGGGACTACTACAAGGAGCTCAAAAATCAGACCAACAGAAGGAAAGCCAGCCGATGAAAGGAAGAGCCAGCTGAACCTTCATATGAAAAGACGAAACCAAACGTAATCTACTACGAATGCAAAAAAGAAGGGTCATTACAAGACGGAATGCCCCAATCTGAAGGAGACTAAGAAGACAAGAAGGAAGAAGGCCCTTCAAGCAACGTGGGATGAGTCCTCCTCTGAAGAAGAAGAAGAGGCCCTACAATCGAACCTGCTCGCCCTAGCTGCTTCAGAAGAAATCGAGACTGACTCAGAATCGGAGCCGGACGACGAGAAGCTTACATTTTCGGAGGACGGCAAAATCACTGTAAGTGGATTTTCTAAAGTTCAATTATCAAAATTAATTGCCTACCTTTCTCGCGACTTGGCGAAATCCAAAATCCGAGTCAAATCCCTCCGACAGGAAGTAAAACTCCTGAATGAGGGAGCTGATTCTAGATCCTTAACTGAGAAGGTTCAAGAAGGAACCTTTACTCAAGTTGAAAAACTTGAGAAAGAGAACTCCTTCTTGAAAACTCAAGTCAAGGACCTCAAAGCAGCTTTGGAACGATTCACTTCTGGTTCCAAGGGTCTTGACATGATCCATGGAAAACAGAAGTCGGTTCTAAATCGATCCAGATTAGGGTATCGATCCAAGGCTAGACATAGGTCGTATTATGTTGTACTGAATCAGTCTAGACCCAAGGTTCAGGCATGGGTACCCAAACTATGCCTGAACAACCAAGCTGGACCAAACCAGTATTGGATCCCCAAGGACAAGATTCATATCTTGCCTAATCATTACCGTGGCTTTAGTCAAGGGGGAGTCAACTTGAAACCTAATTTTATAGTTAAATGTGTTAGTAATATGAGAGAAATGTCCTAAGGCAATCGCCTTATGATTGTAAACATTTATTTTAATAAATGATAATTCACTATTTGAGTATACATGTTTGTGTATTTGATTGGGATCTTAAACTCATCTACTGAATGTCCGCAATATAATTCACAGCATAAGAGAATTTGTGATGGGATCACAACTAGTGATTATCTCTAAATGTGCAATTATGAAGTATTGAAAATATCCTTAGTCGATGAATTGATAAAAACGGACACTATCAATTCTGTTGAGACTAGCATGGGTTATTCTCTAATCAGCTGATTCTCACTTGCTGGTGACATTAGGATGTCCGGAGATAAACATGGATGCTAGTTAAGGGAACTAGTTCATTGGAGTTACTGACTGTAAAACTTCACATGGTAGTCTATACATAGACAGGTCAATGAAGTTCTTACGGCAGCTTAAGTGCGATGTTCCTTTGACTTGCGGTGTTCAAGTCATCTTGGTCATGGAGACTTATACTTTAACATCTTAAGCAAGCATCTGCAAGGAGGTGTGGACCCAGGATGGTTGGGTATAAGCCGAAGTGCCCGAAGATGTTTGAACAGCCTACAAAGGATTCACCACTCCTTGCGAGGAGATGTATACCCAGGCCTATCGTCGGATTGTTACTCAAAGCCTCTGGCCAGAGCATATCATGTTTAGAGTATGAGTCTCTTAAATACATGAGAGTAATTAGAAATCCAAAGGACGAGAAAGACACTACTTGGGCTAGGTGTGACGTAGTCAGCCTAGTGAGGACTGACACACACAGACCATGTCCTGAACCAAGTGGGTATAAGATGGTGAAGGGAATAAGGCACGATACATTAGAGCTGCTGAAGGGTTTCAGAATAATTTCTGAGGTCAACCGTTGATCTTTCGATTAATTGGGGATCATGATGTACTACTAGGTGCCACTCATGATCGTTCTATAATTGATGAATTATAGACGGCCAACATAAATCGAAAGCCTATTTAGTCACACGCACTACGAGTAATCCGAGAGATTTAAAACGAGTTGAAAATTGGATTTTCCGATCAAGAGAAATAAGTCAAATCTGAATTTATCAGAGGCGCAACGGAAGCTTAAAATGGCTAAGTCTTTTGAAGGCTTATTGGGTGAATTAAATGAGTTTAATTCGCAAGGGAAGGGCTTGGAGTGGCCGGCCAAAGAGGGTGCCCACCCTCATTGGTTTGGCCGGCCACCTAAAGGAGAGAAACCAATTTAATTGGTTTAAATTATAAAATAAATCAAGCGTGATTTGTTTTATAAAAATTATGGATAAATAAATTTGTTTTCATGGAAATTAAAATAAACTTTAAATAGTTTATTTTTATTTTATAAAATCAATTATGAATTGATTTTTCCATGATAAGAAAAATTTATATAATAAATTTATTCTTTTTATGGAAATTAAAATGAACCATGGATTGGTTTATTTTATTTTATAAAATCAATTATGAATTAATTTTTCCATGATAAAGAAAAATTTATATAATAAATTTATTCCTTTTATGGAGATTAAAATAAACTTTAAATGGTTTATTTTATAAAATCAATTATGAATTGATTTTTCCATGATGAGAAAATTTATATAATAAATTTTATGAAAATTTATTCCATAATTAAAAAGAGAGATGTATTTGTTTTATTATAAAATTAGTTATAATAAAACTTGGCATAACGGAATAATTAATAAGAAAATTTATAAGATAAATTTCTTATGAAAATTTATTCCGTTAATTCCGGGAAAGGAAAGAAGGAGTCGCGATCCGTTTCTTCTTCTTCGGCACCTTCTTGGCAGATGAAGCTCTCGGCCACCCTTGGGATGTGCGCCGGCCCTAGGGGAGGAGAGAGAGCCGGCCCTAGAGAGAATAAATTCAAGCCTTTTTCAATTTTGAATTTTCATATTTTCACCATAAGTCTGAATTGATAAAACAAACAATTTCTAAAAATTTGTCATAAATTTTTTTTATTATTATTTTAATATTATTTTTTCTCGAAAATCATGCTACTTTAATTCGAGCAAAATTTTTTTTTAAATATTAAATTCTTATTTTTTATTATTAATCAGAATTGAGAAAATCATCATTCTCAAAATCTTGTCATAAATTATTTTCATTATTTTATTATTATTCTGTCTCGAAATTCGTGTAATTTGTTTTTGGCTATTTTTTTCCCTTCTCCCGCACTACTAATCCAAGACCAAGTCTTGGTACATTTCTATTTTTTCTTTTTGTGTGCAAGATCTATCATTAATGGAGAATCAAGAATGGAACAGTGTTCGTCCGCCTCTATTCTCTGGCAGAAACTTCAGAACCTGGAAGGGTCTAATGGAATCCCACCTAAAGGCCCATCAAGATCTATGGACAATAATCCAAACAGGATTCTCTCTTCCCGTAGAAGATGAGTTATCCATCGAATGGGACAAACTGGATGAACAAACCCTCAACCAAATCGAGACCGATGCAAGGGCAACTTCGATCCTACAATGTGGCCTAACCAAGGAGCAACTTAAACTAGTAGGACCATTCAGATGTGCTAGAGAAATTTGGGAGAAACTAACCAATCTACACAAAGAGAGCTCCGAAATTGAGTTAGCACCTGACTGCGAGATCGAGCCAGAGTCAGAAGACGAATTGACTGAGACAAAAATGGTAACCAATTTCGAATCCTTTTTTGAATCACGATTAGATAATCCAACAGATACTATAATGGTCGAGAAAGGTATAATCTCTAGTGCAGGGAAAGCTCCAAGAGAACCACCAGAGAAAAAGATTCAACCTGTACCCGAGTCCAACTCAGACTCAGAATTTGACGACAAAGAAGGAAACCGACCCAAACCGGTCCAATTAGCTCGTGATCATTACAAGAGCACTGGAAAAACGATCGGGGAAGGTAAGTTTTCAATATTTAAAAATTCAATATCTATCTCAAATAACATGATTAGTTTGTATAAATTAGTTAAGGTTAGTACATTAGAAAACTTAATTCATAACCATGCTAATTTTAAAAAACCAAAGTTTTATTTCGATTATGATGTAACTTAGATCAGTTTTTGTTTGCTTTAATTATGTGTTGCTTTTTATTTTATTTTATGCTTAGATTTTTTTAATTAGTTTAAGGACTGGTTAGTTTAAGGATTAAACAAACTTAACTGAAATTTGAACAACATAGTATTGGGTGGCGGTGAGATGATAGTACGTTGGGGAAACCAATTCTAATAAGATCAAGTTTACTTGGTCTCTTTAGACTGGTGAAATCAGCCGAAGCTACCGATCCAAAATCCAAACTAGTTAGACCAGAATTTACCAAAAAATAATTTTGAAAATGAAATTTCACTAAAAGGCTTTGTCTAGGAAAGGGTGGATGATCCCATAAGGCTACGGCCAAAGAAGGCCTAGTGCCTCGCCAAGACCTGGAAGTCAATTTTTGAAATTCAAATTCAATTTACTCTTTGTTAAATTCGAATCTAACACAAATTTTCAGTTAATTTTAGATTCAAATATCTCTTTTCAAAACAAATTTAAATTGGGTTTAAAAATTAATTCAACTTTTCAAAATTAATCATGACCTTTTCAAAATAAATCTTTTTATTAAAATATGCATCTCACAAAACAGTTAAGGATATCCTGTTTTGTCACTTAGAAATGGGTGAGATGCTTAGGACCTAAAAGTTGAGTCCAACCAAACCAATTAAATCCAATTAAATCTTAATTAATTCAAGTAAATCCAATTAAATCTTAATTAATTCAATTAAATCCACTTAAGTCTTAATTAAATCAGTTAAATTCATTTAAATCTTAATTAAATCAATTTAATTTAATTAATTATTCTCAAAATTCAATTTAATTATTGTCAATCATTTATTTTCAAAATTAAAATATTTATCTCACACAACCTATAAGGTTAACATGCTTGACCACATAGAACTGGGTGAGATATCTAGGACCTAAAAGTATAATTCACTATGCTTTTAAATGAAAAGGTTTGCAAAATTATCTCTATTTTGTTTTGTCAATTTATTGTACTATAACCTACCCCTTCATTTCTAACATTTTTTTAATATAAAAATTCATGTTAAATATCTCGATAGACTCATTTTAAATATAATCTAGGGTTTGTTTTTTTTTGTCATCGATTGGTCAAAATTGGTCAAAATAGTCAACCCTAGTCAACATAGTCAAACCTGCTCAACACTGAAACCCCTAAAAGAACTTAGACAAAAGTCAGACTGTGTCAGATACAGGAGGAGTTTCTTTTAATATTTTTCAAAAAATTAAATTGTTTTTCAAAAACCTTATGCTCTAAATCTTATTATCATCTCAATAAGGTTTTCAAAAATTAATTCAAAAACCTTCGTATACTACTATATGTTTGAAAATTATCATCATTTCAAAATATTTTTTGAAAACTATTTTCAAAAATGTATCACTGTGAAAGTTATCATACTCAGAAGGTTATTCAAAATTATTCTTTTAATTTTAATAAACCCTAAAGACACAGAGGAAGGTCCACTTCATGATCTACAAGGACTCCTAGGAAGTGTCAAGTTTAGGGGGAGTTTGAGTTAAAAGAAGAATTTCTGAAATATTTTTTGGTAATTATTTGTTTTGAAATTGTTAGATAAATTCCTTTGACCTGAACTGAACCCTAAGAACTCAGAGGAAGAATACTTGTAGTTAACAAGCTTCCAAGGACTGCATCAAGTTTAGGGGGAGATCAAATTAAAAGAATTATTGAACATTTTCAAAACTATATGTTTTCATGGACTGCAAGTTTAAAATCTGTTTGAAAACTTAAATAATTTTTGTAAAAATACTATTATTTTATTTTTCGAAATTTTTGTGGCTTATAAAATTATTTTTTAAACTTAGGAATATTATTTTACTTGGGTTGAAAAATTTCCAGGACACTTAGGAAAATGTCCTTGTAGTTAACAAGGTTTCCTAGGATTGTGTCAGACTGGAAAAGAAATCAAGTCAAGTATTCAAAATTAATTTTTGTTGCATAATCTTCAAAAGTACTTCTATTTTTCAAAGTATAATGTTTTGAAAAGTACTAATACTTGTAAAGGCAATAGTGTTCTAAGTGCATAAAGTTTCTAAAAGATTTGCCTACAAATATAAAATATTTTTTAAGTGGAGTTTTGTTGGTGCAGCTTAAAGTTTTTTTTGCTATACTTTCAAGAATTATGCTTTCAAAACTCATAGGCTCTGATACATAAATTATTTTTTATCTTAGAAATGGTTTAAAACTTATACTTAAAGTCCTTGTTTTCCAAAATGCACAAAGTGTTTCCAAACAAATAGTTCTAAGTAGATTTTTACTTAGTAAACAAAATTTGCCTAAGCAAAGACTTTTTGAAAATTTTGGCAAATGTTTGTCTTAGTGAAAAAACTTGTCTAGAAATTTTTTAAGATTTTGTTTTTCAAAATACAAAAAGTATTTCCAAGCAAGGTTTTCTCCCAGTTCTCAAAGTTAAACCATTTGTTAGGGAAATCTGGTTTCAAAATCTTGCCAAATTAAAATTCTTTTTGCAAAGCTAAGTAAAACTGTTGTAACAAAATTTAAGTTTGCAAAATTTTTTTTAACTTTACCTTGCTCACCCATGTTTTTGATATATGTCAAAGGGGGAGGAAAAGTCAAAGTTAAGTACTATAAAACACAAGTACTCAGGGTTTTAGGGGGAGTATGAAAAATAAAGAATTTTTCTGAAAAATAAAGAATTTTTCTGAAAAATAAAGAATTTTTCTTAAATCTATTCTGTTCATACTTCATTGTGTTTTTATCTTCTGTTATTAACTGTTGTAAGTTTTTAACTTAACTTTGAATTGTGTTGCCATAAATCAAAAAGGGGGAGATTGTTGGTGCAGGAAGCACCATATCGAACCTTGTTTTGATATTGGCAAAGGATTCAAAGTTAAGTGTTATTTGTTATCTAATATGCTCATTAAGTGTGCAGGATACAAAGTCCTAGCGAAGGACTGCTAGGCACTGGCGAAGGACTGCCAGGATACAAAGCCCTAGCGAAGGACTGCTAGGCACTGGCGAAGGACTGCCAGGATACAACTCCCTAGCGAAGGACTGCTAGGCACTGGCGAAGGACTGCCAGCATCAAGCCCTAGCGAAGGACTTCTAGGCACTGGCGAAGGACTACCAGCACCAAAAGCCCTAGCGAAGGACTGCTAGGCAACTGGCGAAGGACTGCCAGTTCACAAGACCTGACAAAGGACCGTCAGGCAAAAGTCCAACCAAAGGAGCGGTTGGCATCAGGTAAACTCTCCCGAGTGGAGTAGGTGAGGACGCGTTCCCCGTCGAGGGAACAGTAGGCGTCAGTTCGACCTAGGGCTCCATTTCGGAGACCAAAGTCAGAACCAAGACAGCTAAGGCTGTATAAAATTATAATTAATTGTTTTATTGTGTTTTGGACTAACCCTTGATGCAGGACCGAAGGAACGTGTGTCTGCAACTCGGAGAGCCTCAAAGGAGTGAGGCAATAGCTGAGTAAGGCGCCCTGAGTGTCCAGGGCGCCCTCAAGGTGAACCAGAACCAAGCGAAGCAAAATGGGCTTCGGCTGCTTACTGGGCAAGGCGCCCTCAGCAGCCAGGGCGCCCTCATCAGCCAAGGCGCCCTCAGCGCCGAAGGTGCCCTCAGGAGCCAAGGCGCTTCGCGTCTAAGCCAGCAAAGGCGATCAACTCTATCCAGCCGAGAAGACCGGGTCAACCAAGGCGCCCTCAGTGACCAGGGCGCCCCAGAGGTCAAACCTCATCCCTATTCCGGTGGGATAACGCTTGACCGAGCGAAGCACGGATCGGCTGACACGTGGCAGGGCGCCCCCGATGTCCAGGGCGCCCTAGGTGCTATAAATAGCACCCCTCGACCCCAAGCTTCAAATCAACTTTGAATCCAACGCTTCCACGCTCTTTTGTGCTCACGCCTTGCTCCAGAAACTCTCCAACTCAAGCCGACGACGTCCCGCTGCTCCGAAGAAGTTGATCTACTCCGGACGTCGGTAAAAAGGAGCGTTCTTTTTATTTACTGTACTTAACTTTGTAATTAAATTGTGTAAATCTATTTGCGCCTATATAGAATTGCCCAAAGTAAACGGTCAACGACCGTGGGCCTTGGAGTAGGAGTCGACACAGGCTCCGAACCAAGTAAATCGACTGTGTCTCTGTCTTATTCTTTTTAAAATTCCGCTGCGTACCTACTCTTACTCAAATCCGAAAGTTTTTCGATATTCACCCCCCCCCCCCTCTATCGGGCTCCTCGATCCAACATCGAAGACCTGGCGAAGGGATGCTAGGCACCTGGTGAAGGACTGCTAGGAATCGAATGTAGGACCGGTGCCGTCGATAGAGGGGGGGTGAATATCGATCGTGAAAACTCTTTCGGAATTCTTCGTAAAACTTTCGTTCTGGACTTAGAATATTAGTAGCGCAGCGGAGAATAAATGGAACAAAAAACAAAGCAAAGGACAATGACACGCGGGATTTATTTACTTGATTTCCGACCCCCCTGGGTCAGTACGTCCAAGGCCTATGTACTCGGCGTGAGTCCACTATTGGTCTCCTTTCTGGAATTTTCGAAGGCGGAGAAAATCCGTCTTACAGTTTACAATTACAATCAAAAAGATATTGAAAGTTAAAGTACGGAACAAGTAAAAGCAAACCGAACACGAATATGAAACTCGGCCGATCTGGACCTCCGAAGTGTCGCGCACTTCCTCCTGGAGCCTCCCGGTCGTAGAGCCTCGTCTTTAGCGCGTTGTCGATGGTCAGAATGATCAGAACAGTACTTGGAAGTCGTGTCTGAAGCAGAGGGGTCGAAGCCCCTTATATAGGCCTCCTGGGGGCGCCCCGGACGTTGGGGGCGCCCCGGAAGACTCGGTCAACCCTTATCCTTGCGCCTACCTCGCCGTAGGTGATAAGATCATTGACCAGGGCACCCCGGTTGCTCCGGGCGCCCCCGTGAGGGCTTATCCTGTGTTCTGACTTCGAAACAGCAGAACAGCTACTAATCCGGGCGCCCCGGACTCTCCGGGCGCCCCGGTTGACACCTGTTCTGCATACACCACGTTTCCTGCTTCTTTAGTACAGTCTGGGGGTGCCCCCCTTGCTGGGGGTGCCCTGACTGCATGGGGGCGCCCCTAATGATGGGGGCGCCCTGCTTAGGGCCTCCAACAGGTTTTTGCCTGGTTTAACTGCTTTGTCTCCGGTTCTTGATACCTGCAAGATACACAAACACAAAGCATGGATACATATAATGATAGCCTTAGAGACTTGGTTCGGACTTCAGATTTGCATGAAACCCTAGGTCTAACCGGCACAAGTTCCTATCCCCAAGAACTCGCCCTTCACCTACTCCTTTCAGGAGACGGTTGCCACCCAGTCCTTCGGGTGGACTTTTGCTTAGCTTCCGATACCTCCGGACCACGAGACGCCCAAACCCTGACCCGTCTCTACTCCTGTCCTTAGTCATCGCTCAGCTAAGTTGCTTAGTCCCTCGGACCAAGTCTTCATTCCCTAGCAGTCCTTCGCCAGGTGCCTAGCAGCCCTTCGCTAGGTCTTTGTTACCAAGCGGTCCTTCGCCTGGTGCCTAGCAATCCTTCGCTAGGTCTTCTATGCCTACCAGCCCTTCGCTAGGTGCCTAGCAGCCCTTCGCTAGGTCTTCTATGCCTAGTAGTCCTTCACTAGGTGCCTAGCAGCCCTTCGCTAGGTCTTAGGGTTACGATACCTAGCAGCCCTTCGCTAGTTGCCTAACAGCCCTTCGTTAGGTCTTAGAGTTACGATACCTAGCAGCCCTTCGCTAGGTGCCTAGCAGCCCTTCGCTAGGTCTTTAGAGTTCCGATGCCTAGATTAACTAGGACTTTTCTTCAGCTAAGGTTACTTCTCTTTTGCTCCCCTTTGTCTGTTCAATATATCACTGACTTAAGTGAATTGTCAAACATTAAAACACTTAATGAGGAACATCATTGATGCAACTTGCACCATCAATCTCCCCCTTTTTGATGTTTGACAATAACTTAAGTTAGATTGGTTTAAAGGGGCTAATTTACTATCCTTGGGGAAAAACAACAAAAGATATATGTTTTTTGAAACTATATTTTTGATCTTTGTGAGAAAATTTTTCTAACTTAAGCACACCTCTCCCCCTTTGTCATACATAAAAAAAAATACTTGCACCAATAATGAAAACTTTTGGTTCTTTTTGAAAAATACTTGATGCAGAAATTTTGAAAGCATTGTATTTTGAATGATATATTACATTTTTGAAAAAAATGCATAATTTTGAAAAAGATGTTATCCGCTTTGAAAAATACAAGTACTTTGAAAATGATTTTTAACAACATGCAAGTACTTTTGACAGAATTTGTAATTTTTGAAGAATATAAAGTACTTTTTGAAAGCATTGTATTTTGAATGATATATTGCATTTTTGAAAAACAATGCATAATTTTGACAGAAATTTTGAAAGCATTGTATTTTGAATGATATATTGCATTTTTGAAAAAAAATGCATAATTTTGAAAAAGATGTTATCCGCTTTGAAAAATACAAGTACTTTGAAAATGATTTTTAACAACATGCAAGTACTTTTGACAGAATTTGTAATTTTTGAAGAATATAAAGTACTTTTTGGAAAATGCATAACTTTTGAAAAAAATGTTATTTTGGAAAATATAAGTATTATGCTTAGTTTGCAAGTACTAACTGTTTTTGAAAGAGATGAGACTTTGAGAAATATAAGTAATTTTTGAAACCTAATATTTTACTTGATTAAGATTATTTTCCAGTCTGACACTATCCTGGGAAACCTTGTTGACTACAAGGACATTTCCTAAGTGTCCTGGAATTTCTTCAAACTCAAGTAAATATTGTTTCAAAGATAATTTCATAGGTCACACGAAAACAATAGACTAATAGTATTTTGAAAAATTACTTATGTTTCTAGCAAGATTTGAAAATACAGCGCATGAAAACATTTGAAATATTCAATAATTCTTTTAATTTAATCTCCCCCTAAACTTGACCCAGTCTCGGGAAGCTTGTTGACCACAAGTACTCTTCCTCTGAGTCTTAAGGTTTGATTCAGATCAAAAGAATAATAATTTTCAAAATAATTTAAAACTTGTTAGACTCCCCCTAAATTTGACACGTCCTAGGAGTCCTTGAAGATCATAAAGTGGACCTTTCCTCTGTGTCTTTAGGGTTTATCAAAGTCAAAGAACCGATAATTTTTAAGTAGATAAATTTTGAAGCCACAATTTGGAAAGAATATAATTTTGAAAGCATATGTAATGCAAATTAAGGTGCAGTTTTCGAAAAATATTTTTAATAAAAAGAACAAAACACTCCCCCTGCATCCAACACCGTTTGACTCTATCTATGTGCCTTAAGGAACTTTAGTGTTGTCCTAAGAGGCTTGTGTCTAAATGAGTGAGTCAAACAATTTTTGAAAGGATATAATTTTTGAAAAACGTATAGTATGTATATTCAATCAGACAAGCATGAATTCCATAAAAACATTATTATGTTGAGACACTATTTTGAAAATATATTTTTAGAAAAATATTCTAATGATTTTGAAAAATAATTTTGAAAAACATTTTTCAATTTATTAGTCCTTAACATCTCACCCATTTTAGATGTATCAATACAACAAGCATGATTGCCTTATAAGTGTATTGTGAGATGCTTGAATCATTTTTCTTTAATTTATTTTTAATTCTAAGATTTAATTGAAGCTTGTGTTAGATTTGAATTTGACAAGAAGTAACTTGAATTTGAATTTCAAAAATTGGCTTCCAGGTCTTAGCGAGGCACTAGGCCTTCTTTGGCCGTAGCCTTATTGGATCATCAACCCTTTCCTTGACAAAGCCTTTTAATAAAATTTCATTTTCAAAATTACTTATTGATAAATTCTGGTCTAACTAGTTTGGATCTTGGATCGGTAGCTTCGGCTAGTTTCACCAGTCTAAAGAGACCAAGTATACTTGATCTTATTAGAATTGGCTTCCCTAACGTACTATCATCTCACCGCCACCCAATACTAGGTTGATCAAGTTTCAATTATTCTTTTTCCTATAGCCGTTCTAATATATGCATAAAATTTAAACATGAATGACATGTCATATAAAAAGAAGTAGCAGATGCATGGTATGGCAATTATGTATGAGTCAAACAAGTCCAAAGCATTTTATTTAAGTTTCTAAAAATGTATCAAATTCCCGATTTGATACATGTCGTGTGAACCCGCAAATATGCCAACCCACTTTGACATATTTGATGTTATTAATTTTAATTGTTACAGTTTGCATAAAATTTTATTTTAGTTTGAGTTTAAGTTATTTAAGATTTGAAGTTGAGTTAATTGAAGTTTGAATTAACTTGAAAATTAATTAACTAAGATTGAATTGATTTGAATCAATTAAAGTTGAAGTAGATTGAATTGATTAGCCTTATTTGAATCAAATTGATTTAATTGACTTAATTAAAATTTTAATTGTATTGAATTTAATTTAATTTAATTTGAATTTAATTTAATTTGAATTTGATTTAATTTAACTTAATTTGAATTTAATTTAATTTGAATTTAATTTAATTGGAATTTAATTTAATTGGAATTTAATTTAATTGGAATTTAAATTAATTGGAATTTAAATTTAATTTGGATTTAATTAAATTTAATTCAAATTTAATTAGGATTAAATTAAGATTTAATTTGAATTTAATTAGGATTAAATTAAGATTTAATTCAAATTTAATTTGGATTTAATTAGGATTTAATTAGAATTTAATTCAAATTTAATTAAGATTATAATGATTAATTAATAATTGTGGGTTTAAATTTATCATTTTCATTATTTCAAAAATTTCTTCTTCATTTTTATCTTTCTTTTCAAGTTTTTCTAATAATTTTGATTTATTTAAATTTTTGTAATTTTTATTAACTATAACCTTTATCTTAGATAGTTCTATATCCTCCTCAAGACTAGGTCTTTCAATATCCTTACAGTAGGTGGAGTAATTTGGGCCACTAATTAAGGTTTTGTAATAATCTTCAATATTATCTATAATTAAATTATTATCTAGGAGACAATTACCCTCAGATATATTTTCAACATTAATCTCTAGATTATCTTTAAGATTTTCAGAATTAATTTCTGAATTAATCTTGAGATTTTCAGAATTAATTTCTGAATTATCATTAACATATTCAAATTTGAATTCGGATTTATCCTTAGGATTTTCAAATTTGAATTCGAAATTATCCTTAGGATTTTCAAATTTGAATTCCGAATTATCCTTAGGATTAATTTTGTCTAAATTAAAATTATCAGAACTAACTTTATCAGAAAAATTATCAGAATTAATTTTATTAAAAAAATTATCAGTATTAATTTTATCAGATAAATTATCAGAATTAATTTTATCAGATAAATTATCAGAATTAATTTTATCAAATAAATTATCAGAATTAATTTTATCAGATAAATTATCAGAATTAATTTTATCAATTTCTGAGTTGATATTCTGAATTAAACAATTAATTTCTAATATTTTGATCATATTCACGTTTTGTAATTTAACATGCAAAAAGTTAATTTTACTATGCAGTAAATCTACTTTATCAGAAAAATTAACTACTTTAACACATGGCAGTGCAGGAACTTGTAAAATTTTTGAAACATAAATCTTGTGTACCTTCGCTGGACACTTGTTTTTGTAATGTCCGTATTTCTTGCATTTGAAACATTGTACGTGACTTTTGTCCCTCCGGTTTCCTGGCGCTGGTGCCTCCTTCGCCACCGGTGATGTAGACCGAATCTTACGAGTAGGGCACTGATTTTTATAGTGCCCTCTCACCCTGCACGTGAAACAAATAATATGGAATTTACAAATGGACATTTTTAAATAAAATATACCTGATTCACCCCTGGACTCCCCCTCAACTCCTGGCGTATTTGCTCCGTCGGCGGTTAGTCCGGTGAAGAGCGGCTCGGCTTTGATACCAATTGTAGGACCGGTGCCGTCGATAGAGGGGGGGGTGAATATCGATCGTGAAAACTCTTTAAGAATTCTTCGTAAAACTTTCGTTCTGGACTTAGAATATTAGTAGCGCAGCGGAGAATAAATGGAACGAAAAACAAAGCAAAGGACAATGACACGCGGGATTTATTTACTTGGTTCCCGACCCCCCTGGGTCAGTACGTCCAAGGCCTATGTACTCGGCGTGAGTCCACTATTGGTCTCCTTTCCGAAATTTTCGGAGGCGGAGAAAACTCGTCTTACAGTTTACAATTACAATCAAAAAGATATTGAAAGTTAAAGTACGGAACAAGTAAAAGCAAACCGAACACGAATATGAAACTCGGCCGATCTGGACCTCCGAAGTGCCGTGCACTTCCTCCTGGAGCCTCCAGGTCATAGAGTCTCGTCTTTAGCACATTGTCGACGGTCAGAATGATCAAAACAGTACTTGGAAGTCGTGTCTGAAGCAGAGGGGTCGAAGCCCCTTATATAGGCCTCCTGGGGGCGCCCCGGACGTTGGGGGCGCCCCGGAAGACTCGGTCAACCCTTATCCTTGCGCCTACCTCGCCGCAGGTGATAAGATCATTGACCAGGGCGCCCCGGTTGCTTCGGGCGCCCCCGTGAGGGCTTATCCTGTGTTCTGACTTCGAAATAGCAGAACAGCTACTAATCCGGGCGCCCCGGACGCTCCGGGCGCCCCGGTTGACACCTGTTCTGCATACACCACGTTTCCTGCTTCTTTAGTACAGTCTGGGGGCGCCCCCCTTGCTGGGGATGCCCTGACTGCATGGGGGCGCCCCCAATGATGGGGGCGCCCTGCTTAGGGCCTCCAACAGGTTTTTGCCTGGTTTAACTGCTTTGTCTCCGATTCTTGATACCTGCAAGATACACAAACACAAAGCATGGATACATATAATGTTAGCCTTAGAGAGTTGGTTCGGACTTCGGATTTGCACGAAACCCTAGGTCGAACCGGCACGAGTTCCTATCTCCGAGAACTCGCCCTTCACCTACTCCTTTCAGGAGACTGTTGCCACCCAGTCCTTCGGGTGGACTTTTGCTTAGCTTCCGATACCTCCGGACCTCGAGACGCCCAAACCCTGACCCGTCTCTACTCCTGTCCTTAGTCATCGCTCGGCTAAGTTGCTTAGTCCCTCGGACCAAGTCTTCATTCCCTAGCAGTCCTTCGCCAGGTGCCTAGCAGCCCTTCGCTAGGTCTTTGTTACCAAGCGGTCCTTCGCCTGGTACCTAGCAATCCTTCGCTAGGTCTTCTATGCCTACCAGCCCTTCGCTAGGTGCCTAGCAGCCCTTCGCTAGGTGCCTAGCAGCCCTTCGCTAGGTCTTCTATGCCTAGTAGTCCTTCACTAGGTGCCTAGCAGCCCTTCGCTAGGTCTTAGGGTTACGATACCTAGCAGCCTTTCGCTAGTTGCCTAACAGTCCTTCGTTAGGTCTTAAAGTTACGATACCTAGCAGCCCTTCGCTAGGTCTTTAGAGTTCCGATGCCTAGATTAACTAGGACTTTTCTTCAGCTAAGGTTACTTCTCTTTTGCTCCCCTTTGTCTGTTCAATATATCACTTACTTAAGTGAATTGTCAAACATTATAACACTTAAAGAGGAACATCATTGATGCAACTTGCACCAACATCGAAGACCTGGCGAAGGACTGCTAGACACCTGGCGAAGGGCTGCTAGGTAAAAGTCCAACCAGAGGAGCCGGTTGGCAAAAGGTAAACTCTCCCGAGAGGAGTAGGTGAGGACGCGTTCCCCGTCGAGGGAACAGTAGGCGTCGGTTCGACCTAGGGTTCCATTTGGGAGACCCGAAGTCAGAACCAAGATAGCTACGACTGTAAAAAAATCAACTAATATTCTTGCCTTGTTGTTTTGGAACTAACCTTGAATGCAGGACCGAAGGAATGTGTTTCTGTAGCTCAGAACACCCCAAAGGAGAGGGGCAGACAGTTGGGCAGGGCGCCCTGGAGGTCCCGGGCGCCCCCAAGGTCAAGGCAAAACAAGGAAGCAAGAGTTGCTTCGAAACTGCAGTGAGCAGGGCGCCCTGGAGGTCCCGGGTGCCCTGAGTCAAAGCAAAAAGTGAATCGAAGCAAAATCAGCCACGATGCCAGCAGACCATGTAAACCAGGGCGCCCCCGTCAGCTCCGAGGCCGATTCTGGAGGGATAAGCGTTGACCGAGCTGCGGATGAGGTTTCTCGGATCCGAAGGCACGTGTCAGGCGACCCTGACGTCCAGGGCGCCCCCAGGAGCACTATAAAAGGGGCTCGACCCCTAAGGCTTCAAACATCAACTTTCCAATGCCTCTACGCTCTTCGTTCAAGCGCTCTGCTCCGGAAAACTCTGATCTCGAGATTCTAGCGCCGATGACGACCCTCTGCACCGAAGTACAATCTACACCGGGCGTCGATAACGAGAAGCATACTTGTTTAATTACTGCAATAATTCTGTATCAAACTCTGTAATCTTTTGCACACATAGAATTGCCCGCAGTAAACGGTCAAGGACCGTGAGCCTTAGAGTAGGAGCCAACCGCGACTCCGAACCAAGTAAAAGTACTTGTGTTCTTCTTGTGTATTTGTTTTTATTTCCGCTGCATAATTTCTCTCAATCTTATCCGAAAATATTTTCACGATATTCACCCCCCCCCTCTTTCGTGTTTCTCGATCCAACAAGAAGTCCTAGGGGGACTGGGCACACTAGTGGGACTAGGTGAAGTCCAGGTGGATTGGGGAGATCGCATGCTAGCATGAGAAAAGTCCTAGGGGGACTAGGTGAAGTCCAAGTGGATCGGGGAGATCGCACGATGGCATGACAAAAGTCCTAGGGCGACTAGGCACACCTAGTGGGACTAGGTGAAGTCCAGGTGGATTGGGGAGATCGCACGATGGTATGAGAAAAGTCCAATGGGGACTAGGCACACCTAGTGGGACTAGGTGAAGTCCAGGTGGATTGGGGAGATCGCACACTGGCAAGGTGTAAGTCTACCGAGAGACGAGACCTAACTCGAGGGTTGGACAAACCTGGTTGGGAATCAGGTTAAGCCCTAGTTGGGAACTAGGCAGGAGAAATCTAGGTTGGTCAAAGGGGATGATCGGACACTTGGTAGGGAAGTCCTAACAGGTCACGGTTGACCAAGGTTAGGCAAGACCCTAGACTTGTGCACACAAGTTAGACACAAGTTAGGGTGGACTCAATCAATTGGGTGATCAATTGGGTTGTTATCTCGCGAGAACAGAAAGGATCTTAATCAATTAGATAATTGATTAAGAAGGACTGTAATCGATTGGGTAATCGATTAAGAAGGATTTTAATCAATTGGGTAATTGATTAAGGAGGATCTTAATCAATTGGGTAATTGATTAAGGAGAAAGTGAATCAATTGGATAATCGATTAAGAGAGTTTTGTTGCGAGAACAGAAGGTAGCTGAATCGATTGGGTAATCGATTCAGCCTTCCCTTAATCAATTGGTCAATCGATTAAGGGGTCTGGTAATCGATTAGGTGATCGATTACTGCAGTGTGATGCGAGAGCACAGAGAGGTGCTGAATCGATTTAGCAATCAATTAAGGGCAGTCTTAATCGATTGGCTAATCGATTTAGGTTCAAAAACTAGCCGTTGAACGGCTAAATCTGACGTGGTAATCGATTAGGTAATCGATTAGGAAACCCTAGGCGTCGGGTATAAAGAGTTTTCATGCAGGTTAGAAGCGAGATTTTCTCACGGGCTCTTCGGCACTTCTCCTCCTCCTTCCACGCTATTTCAAGAGAAGCTTTAGGGCTTAGTGTTGTTGTACTTCCAAAGTTCTAGAGGCGATATCAAGCTTGAAGATAGCAAGGAAAGCAAAGAGAGCACATTATTGTAAATCTTGTAAGATTTTTCATTGTATTTTGCTTCCTCTTGTAGTTTCTTCTTGTAAGCTTGTAAGAGGTTTCTCCACCTCAAGAAGGTGATCTTTCATAGTGTATGAGAGAGTGAGGAGAGTGGATCCTTGGATTAATCACCTCAAGGAGGTGGATACCAAGTAAATCCTCAGTGTTAGCATTGCTTGAAGTCTTCCGCGGCAACAAATCTTCTACAAGCAAATCGGAGCTAATCACCCCCTCTAGCTCTTCTACTGGTCCTAACAATCACTTCTAATTCTGTGCTCAATTATTTGTGTTGTCAATGCTTGTAAGAGGTTTCTCCGCCTACGTCAAAGATGACTTTTCTTATTGCGCCTTTACTGCCTTGAATTAGCAATCACCCAAGTTTCAAACCAAGTAAACTCAGTGTTTATTCTCTTTTAGTTATTTATGTTATTTTATTTGTTTAACTAATCTGTTTATCTTTGCTAAGTCAAAGGTAAAAGATTAGTTTAACTTTTGAGGGCTATTCACCCCCTTCTAAGCCGGTCTGTTTGGAACCAACAACAATTGGTATCAGAACTCAACCACTTCAGGAGGACTAATTGTCATCTAAAGCAAGAAGACAATGGTTGGACCAAGCATCTATCCCCCAAAGTTCGTGGGAGATTTCGCAATGTGGAAATGTCGGATGGAGATATTTCTTAAAATCGGATTTTGAATTATTACTTATCATGAAAAATAGTTTTGTAGCACCTGAAGACAAGGAAAAACACCTCTGGTCAAAGGAGTAAGCTAACTTCGTAGCCAACGGAAAAGTAGAGTTTCATCTGCTTACTGTACGTGTTACCGGTTCAGGAAGCCAACTGAATCGGCACGTACGCATTAGCAAAGGAACTTTGGGAAGTTCTTGGAACTTCACGAAATAATTTCAGAAACCAAGCTCCCAAGACGGGATCTGCTCCGAAATCAACTGATAAATTTCCGGATGGACGCTAGAGAAACAGTCACACAACTACACGTGAGAATCAAGGAACTAATAATTGCACTCGCCAATCTTGGAGAATCAGTTTCAACTCGAGATCCAGTCAGATATGCCCTGAACTAATTTTCAAGGACGCAGGAATGGTCTTCGATTGTAGACTCATACTACATTTCGAAATACCTCGAGGTAAGTATGCTAGAACAATTATTTTCTACATTTAAACTTCATGAATCTAGATGCGCAAAATAAAAAAGGTGAACTGGTCAGAACTTAGCACTGAAAGCCAAAATAGACAAATCAAATTCAGACACGTCGCTCGACAATGATAAAAAAGCATACATGGTAAGAATATTTTTAAAATTGTTTAAAACTAATAATTTTAATAAGTCATAGGTAAAGAAACTACTTCAAAGAAAAAGGAAGGTTCGGTGTTATAACTATCAAGAAGAAAGATACATCAAAGACAACCGTCCTAGATTGAAAAATAAAGACAAGAAAAAAAAACCTAGTCGAACCAAGCACAAGAACCTAAAGGCAACTTGAAGCGAATCATCTTCCTCGGAATCTGAACTTGAAGAATATGTTGGTATTGCACTAAAGGCAACCCACTAGGCAGAAGATAACGAAAACTCATCTGAGATGAGCATCGAGAGCATCGATGAAGGGGGAGCGTCAGATTACAAACCTGACACTATAAGTGAGGTACGTAGCATTTCTCCTGATCAAACGTATGATGTCATTCAGATGTTAAATAGATCGCTATGCAAAGTATGAACAAAATACATAAAGTAAAAAAGGATAACATTGAATTAAAATTGAACTTATAAGCATGTCCACTAGAATTGCATGATAAAGTGCAAGCTGAAAATTCAAAGTTAAAGGAATAAATAGAATTATTAAAAAAGAATCAACATACTCAAAATCAAATATTTTACAAAGTTTAAAAATTTGATATAATTGAGGATTAAATTGATATATTAAAAAGCATAGGGGCTAAATTATAAAAGTATCCAAAAATTATATTCCATTCAAATTTTTTATTAATCCCGTAGGTAAAAATTTATTTTGGGTTTCTAAATCAGTGTTGAAGTGTTAGTTATTATTTTTGAGAATGCTAGAAATTAATGTTCTTTTTGTCATGTTGGAAATTTTTTAAAAAGATTCTTTTTTTTAGTAAATTTATGTTGAAAATTTTCAATGATAGACACCATTTACATCTACCCACAGATAATATTTGAAATTTTTTTTATCTTTAGATGAATTTTTATGATTTTTTTAATAAAACATAATTTTTTAATTTTAAAAATATTTCTAAGTTTATTTTTGAAAAACTTAATTTTTCAGAGGTTAACCGTTATATTTTAACTTTTACAAAAAAAAATCATCAAGATTTTTCAAAGTCAAAATACATTTTAAAGCAATTATTTACTAAATTTTATATATCTAACAATAAATTATTTTTAAATACTCAACGGAAAAGTATTTTATCTTGAAATTTTTTAATTGATCAAGTATGGTATATTGACCTGTTCTCAAAAGTTTCCGTAAATTTTGGATAAAAAGATTATTTTCTATCTAAGGAAATTTTTAAACTTAAAAATCTTGAAAATAGATTTTTGACAAAAATAAATTTTTCTGTGACTTTTGAAAAATAACAAGTTGTTTTGGACAATGAAAATGATTTCTTCTATTTTCTTTCTTCTAATTTTTAAATTAAAAAAATCCTTAACCATTTGTTTGATGTGATCAAAGTGAAAAATGAAAATTAAGTTAAGGGGAGATCTTAATTGTTTTAATTTTTTACTCAATTGCAAAAATTTTATTACTTGTTTTTATATATACTGTTTGTGTTTTCCTAATTTAATTCGGGTTGATACATATCAAAAAGGGAGAGATTGTATGTACCCCAGGATAGTTTTGATGTGGTCAACCGAATCAAGTTAGGTTTTGTTGGTTTAATACCTTGTGTTTAAGTGTGCAGGAGCTTAGGAGCATAAGAAGTCGAGCGGAAGACACAATAGATGAAAAGGATAGCACGGGAAGGGAGCCGACGAGCTCAATGCATCCGAGAGACGAAAAGACTACGGAAGAGTACACCGGTGAACGAGAAAAACGTATGTGATATCTGAGGGACAAGAAGCTTGGGAGGAAACCTGTTCGAAAAGAAGGTCAGAGTTGAGTTCAGATGAGCTCAACTCTAGATAGTCGGAGAATCATCCAAAATTTGTACTAAAAGACTGGTCAACTAAAGGTTGACCAGAGGTTGACCAGAACTCCAAAACCAGGCGCTCGAGTCAACTCGGGCGCCCGGGCATATAGGTGGCCCGTGTTACACTCGGGTACTAAGAAGTCAACTAGCAGTTTAATGGCCACTGCGATGTGGATAAACTTTGACCCGAGTCAGGTTCCCGTGTTGCACTTAAGCGTCTGTGAGTTGTCACATCAACATTTCGACAAGTCTTATAGGCTCTATAAATAGAGTCCTTTAGCTCAAAATTATTTACACATTCATTGTAATCACTTCTCTAATTCTATGCTCAACTGTTTGTACTGCCAACGGTTGTAAGATACTTCTCCGTCTACGTCAAAGGAGACTTTTTTTATTGTGCCTTTACAATCTTGGATTAGTAACTATCCAGATTGTAAATCAAATAAACTTGAAATCTCTTTCTCTTTTAGTTATTTATGTTATTTTATTTTTTTAATTAATCTGTTCATCTTTACTAAGTTAAAGATAAAAGATTAATTTAATTTTTCAAAACTATTCCTCTCATAAGCTGGCTTGCTCGGGAACAAAAACATCGTCTATATGACAAAGTTGAATATGGAATTTGGGTTATTTTGGTAGTAGTAGTAGTAGCTCCCGACTTTGGACTTGGACAAACCTCCTTCTGGGTAGTATGGAAAAATGTTATGTTTGCAATATGTTAATGTTATTCCATCGAGATTTGTATCGAATGATTAATTATCATATATATATATATTTATACGCAATGTCGGACAAAATAGAACTAGAACTGATGCGTCTAAAATTCACCTCCTCGCTGAATATTGATGTTGAAGTTCTTCTTTTTATATGGATAGACCTGTGGATTAACACGTGTCAAAGGAAGATGTTCAACAAAACTCTTTTAAATAGGTAGAATATGTATGATAATATCCATCCTAAACGGTTTCGTTTTGTTGACCTCCAATTAAAATCTGAATATATAAATTATGAAAAATATTTTACCTTAATATAATAATCTTTTTTATATGAAAAGTCAAATACCCAATAAAATATTTTACATATTGAAAATTGATTCTTAAATCTATTAGATTAATTATCCATGCAAATACCGTATGTAACCATTCCTAAGGGACAAATCAAGCTCCCATGGTTGAGCTGGAGAGAGTGGAACTTAAAGAGAGAGAACGAGAGCAAATGTTAATTTTACCTCTTTTACATGACCGATCGCTTGGTTCGTACAAACTGTCGGTTTGCTAAGGGAGAGGTTCTTGCAATACAAATTCTTAAGAGACTGTCCAGTAATAACCTAGATTGCCCAAACCATACCCTACATTAGCTCCACCCTACGTAATGTCTGCTCTAACCTACCCTACGAAATTCAATCATAACCTTGAGCAAAGCCTTGCGAGCTCAAAATACCAAGTTGAGATACTCACTAGGTGGCAAAA
>JAGFNQ010006378.1:0-128094 GCA_024364735.1 Boesenbergia rotunda
ATTAGAAAATGGATTTATCAGAGATGATTTTGTTTCTGAACTTGAAAATTTTATGAACTTTGCTAAGAGTCATCCTGAATGTATGAATGGTGTCGAATTACGGTGTCCGTGTAATCACAAGAAATGCAGAAATAGAGCCTTTTGTGATGAAGATACTGTGAGAGTTCATATATGTAGAAATGGTTTGTGCCAAATTATTATAATTGGTATTGTCATGGAGAACTCTATGTGTATGAACCAATTAGGTCTTCTGCTGGTTCAACTTCTGATAGACATGTTGTTGCGCCTGACTCAACAACTAATATTGAAATGCAAACAATGGTTCATGATACAATAAATGTTGTTCAGTATTCTCAAGTAGATGAAATACCAACACATGAATATCAACAATTATATGAAATGTTAAAGGTCAGTGAAAGAGAAGTGTGACAAGGCATTCCTTCGGGACATTCCCAACTATCAGCTACTACAAGATTATTAAATTTGAAAGCAGAACATCATTTTTCAGAAAGATGTTACGATGACATATGTCAATTGATGTCAGAGTTGCTTCCTGCTGATAACATTATGACTGATAACTTTTATAATACAAAAAAATTGGTCAAAGGTTTAGGTTTACCGGTGGAGAAGATTGATTGTTGTATAAATAACTGCATGATCTTTTGGAATGAAGATAATGAACTGAGTGAATGCAAAATATGTAGTCACCCTCGTTATAAGCCTCTTACTCGCATACCAGGGAAGAAGAAAAAAAAATTGCTTGGAAAGTTATGTATTACTTTCCATTAACTGCTAGACTTCAACGTTTATATGCATCTACTGCTACAGCTAGTCACATGATATGACATCATGAGCATGCGCACGAAGGAGGTGTAATGTGTCATCCTTGTGATTCCCCTGCATGGAAACATCTTGATAGTGTGTTTCCTTCATTTCATATGGAACCACGTAATATGAGATTGTGACTTTCTGCAGATGGATTTCAACCATTTGGTCAGTCAGGACAGCAGTATTCTTCTTGGCCAGTGATATTAACACCGTATAATTTACCGCCATGGATGTGCATGAAAGATGAATTTATGTTCCTTACTGTATTGATTCCTGGTCCAACCAATCCTAAAGAGAAGATATATATTTTCCTTCAACCTCTGATTGCTGAGTTGAATGATTTATGGAATGTAGGGTCCTTCACTTATGATGTTGCAAGTAAAACTAATTTTACATTACATGCTGCATTATTATGGACAATCAGTGATTTTCCAGCATACTCGATGTTGTCAGGATGGAGCACATCTGGAAAATTAGCATGCCCACATTGCATGTTGATTCTGATGCATTTTCATTACCTTGCAGTGGGAAGGTATCTTGGTTCGATAACCACTGTAAATTTTTACCTGTTGATCACCCTTTTAGGCGAAATAAAAAAAATTCCTAAAAAATATTGTAGTAAGAAAATCTCCTCTAGTGATTGCTTCAGGTGGAGATAGCATTGAACAAATTGACAGTTATGGATTCCTACCAGTTTCTCAACCTGGTTCCGATGATATAAATAAATACATTGTTCGGATGTGCAAGTGTGGATGGAAGAAAAGGAGTATATTTTGGGAGCTACCTTATTGGAAGTATATGCTCATTCGACATAATTTAGATGTTATGCATGTCAAAAAAAATGTTTTTGATAATATCTTCAATATTGTGATGAACATGGCTGGAAAAACTAAAGACACTGCAAAATCACGTGAAGAATTAAAAGAGCTAGTTAACAGGCCAGAATTGCATCTGGATGAATCATCTAATAGATTTCCAAAGACTAGTTATACATTGGACAAAGATGGAAAGCAAGCTTTATGTAGTTGGTTGAAAGAAATAAAATTTCCAGATGGGTATGCTTCTAATATGGCTAGATGCGTCGATATAAACAGATTAAAAATGTTTGGAATGAAAAGTCATGACTGCCATGTATTTATGCAAAGACTTATTCCAATAGCTTTTCATGACTTACTTCCTCAAAATGTCTGGGAAGCACTCACAGAATTGAGTCTATTTTTTAGAGATTTGACAGCAAGGTGTATTATGGTGGATGATATGGTTCGCCTAAAAATAGACATTCCTCTCATACTATGTAAGCTGGAACGAATCTTTCCTCCTAGTTTTTTTTATTCAATGGAACATCTACCAGTGCATTTACCATACGAGGCACAAATAGCTAGTCCTGTTCAGTACAGATGGATGTATCCATTCGAACGATTTTTGAGAAAATTAAAGAATAATGTTCGTAACAAAGCAAGAGTTGAGGGGTCAATAAGTAATGCTTATCTGGTTGAAGAAGCATCTTCTTTCTGCTCTTATTATTTTGCTGATCATGCGAAAACCAGACATCGCAAATGTCCTAGAAATTTTGATGATGCTCGGCCGATAGACCCATTGATGCTTTCTATTTTCAAGTATCCTGGCAAGGCAATTGGTGCTTCTTCATCTAGATGGTTAACTGAACAGGAATACATACTGTCAGAACATACATACTTCTAAACTGCCATGAGGTCAAACCATATATAAAGTAAGTTTACTTCTCTAATAATACTATCATTCATTTTAAAATGTTACGATGAGGATTTAAAATGTTTTTATTATATCTGAAATTTTTTGTCAGCTTATACGAACAATAACTATATTTGCAAAATCCATTATTTGGTGCTAGTGAGATAGCTGCAAAGTTAGAGACGGAATTTGCATTATGGTTCGAAATATATGTAAGTTAAAGCAATTTAAATTTAATAGATTTTGTGTTATAGCAAATATTATTCAATCTCCTAATTTATATTAAAATTAACTTTATAGGTGAAAGATCGTCGAATTTCAAATGTGGAAGATGATAGGATATTGAATCTTGCATCAGGTCCTCTCCGTAATATAATGATTTACTCTGGTTACTATGTTAATGGCCTCAAATTCCACGTTAGACATCGAGAATCAAGCAGGTTAACCTTCAATTCTGGTATAAGCGTCAAAGGATGTATGGAGAATAGTAACATTGAGTTTGATTATTATGGTATACTTGATGAAATCATAGAGGTTAAATACCCTGCATTACCTTTAAAAAGATGTGTGTTGTTCAAATGTGCATGGTATGATCCGACCCCAAGAATAGGTACTCGAATATATCCAAATTATAATTTAGTTGAGGTTAATGCCATCAAAAGGTTCAATAAGTTTGAGCCTTTCATCTTCGGAGTACAAGCGGGTCAAGTTTTCTATCTTGAATACCCTACGAGGAGACGAAGATCTAGTCAATGGTTGTCTGTTTGTCGAATGAAGCCTCGGTCAACCATAGAAATGTCGAACACCCTCACTGTTGTTAATCATGATGCATTTCAGAATGATTATGTGGAGAGATATTCAATTGATTCACAACTCAATCTACATCTCAATTGCTTATAGATATTAACGTCACTTACGAAGATATAGATGATGGAGATATGTCCAGCAGTGATGAAGTTGTTGAACTCGAGTCTAGCGATAAGGATTTAGAAGTTGCTACTATTGATTAATTTGATCTTAATTATGATAGGATATCATGTGTTTTTGTTTATCATGTAAGTTATGCATTAATTTTATTTCGTATTTATATGATCATGTCTCCACACTTTATTATGATTTATACTAATATTTTTTTGTAGATATTATTATGGCACAGCAGCAGCAACCAGATCAGCAGCAGGCACCACTACGTGGCTACAAAGTTCTAAAAATTGTTGGAGAATCGTAAGTATTTTTTATTAATAGTAATTATGTTCATTTCTGATTTTAGTTATAATATATTTTGAATCTTTTAATAATTTTTATGCAGATTCACTCCTGATGGCCACCGAGTGTCATCTTATATTACTGAAAAATTTAAAGAAAGAATGTGCGTTGCTGGACTGACATGGAGACATGTAGATGAGGAGACGAAGACATTTTACTATAATGAATTTGTTGTAAGTATATTATTATATTTACTATTCTAAAATTTTATAAACTCATTATAATAATTTGCATTGTAGAAAAAATATACATGAGAGGACGGACACGAGGCAGAATTTAAAAATACCTGGAATATTTATTGTGCCAAGTTGTACCGTGGCACATGTATTATTTAAGAAAGAAGGTGACGTGCCCGCCGTATGTTAATGCAGAGACTTGGGGTGTATGGACGGCCACCTGGGCTGAACAAAGATGGAAAGAAAACGCTGAAAAGGCTCGAGCCAACAAAAATACAGAGCCAGGTGGCCCGAGCACCAGAACAACCCGGCATTCATCTGGATCTAAATCTATTGTTGAGCATACTATGGACTTGGTGAGTTTAATTCAAAGCTACCTTATTGCAAGTAAATTTTACATTTATTAATTACCTAACTCATATAATTATGTTCTAATAAATTTGTGTATATAGGAACGAGATCTTGCTCGCCAACCCACTTGTATGGAGGTCTTTTTGAAGACCCATAAGAAGAAAGATGACACCTTTGTCGATTCTCGATCACAGGCGATACACGTATAATTAATATCCTAATTCTATTTAATCATTTCTATCTTTATTAACGTTAATAATTGTATACAATTTAAATATAAATCTGATAATTTTTTTTCGTACAGGATCAAATTACAAATAGAGTGGTCGAGGCATCTCAGCCATCGATAGAGGGGGGAGCCACAGACTTTGTCCACCGACCAGCTGAATGAGATATATTATGATGTTGTCGGTGGACGGACAAAAAACTCCACCCTCTACGGGCTTGGCTCACAGGCCAAAGTTGCATTCGATCGTTTAAGGATGCCCAGGGGTCGTGCCACTTCGTCTGCTTCTTCTTCTGAGGTGCAGTCTTTACGACAAGAAAATCAAGAACTGCGCTCTCAAATTGCCTCCATGGATCAGTGGATGGCCACTGAGCAGAGGAGAGTGGAGGAGGATCGGAAGAGGGCGGAGGACGATCGGAGAAGAGAGACCAGCCATAAAGCTTTGATGGACCATATGAAGGCGGTCATAGCTACTTTCACCCTCCTACACAAACACAACACAGTTTTGAGTCACAGGAGACTCAAGATCTAACAGGCGGCGGCGAGTAGATTTTTTTGAGGTATGTTAAAACTATCACAAGATATTTAGATTTTTTTGAGTAATTAATATTACTAACAAGGCTGACAAATTTACTTTGGTTTTATTTAGGCTTGTCCTTTATATAGATTATGCATATACGTAGCTATTAAATTTTGAATAAATCGTACAATTAGTTTTATGTACATATAATAAAGCACATGCTACTTAGTTAATCTAGGATATAATCTAGGATCTAGTGTTACTCTTTTATTTCATCCATGTTGCCCACTGACTTGTGGTGAGAGTTGCAATTAGTGCCCTACTTGATATTAATTTCTGCTACCTATCATTTCATTCTGGAAAACCATATCTGATCGACGTTGTTTGATTCATGAAAATATGTCTTTCTATTTGAAGATTACGCGAGGTTTATTGGTAGAGTTAAAGCCAGTTATGGAGATCTGAAGATGATACTGAAAAGAAGGGATTGTTCAACTAACGACCATGTGTTTATAATACATGAAAAAATTGTCGAAATGCATATTTGTATGATCTATGAGTTGTTCATGAGATGTCAGTCAGTATACCAAGAATCAACCTTTGACATGCACCTCAAAAATACACGCTTCTATTAAATAGGCACCTTTGCTTGAAAATACATAAATAATAGAATTTACAATTTTCTAACACAACTGCAACCTTCTGTAACATATATGCTATGCTAGATTAACAGAGAGAACTGAAATGAGACCAAAATATGCATAAAATATATATGGAAAGCATGCTAACGAAATGACGATATTATAAAAATTCTAAGATAGTACCTTGGATTAGGATTTCCTTTTACTACTTTTTGCCCATATTTGCGCCATATGTAGCCATCATCAAGAAGATCAACCTCACTTCTTGTCTGGACAATGATCCTAGGTTCATTTGAAGTCTTTTGAGAAGATGCTGCCATGTTCCATCCAATTCTTTGCTTTTAGTATATTATACTTTCATTCATTTGTAATAGTTGATATATAAGTAGCTGTCTTTTATACGTGCTTATTCATTTACACGCCTAACTCTTTCTATGCAGATTTGATCATCAGTTCAGGCTACAACTCCTTTTCCTTTTACCATTATAGATTGGCTTTCGTCAAGGTAATCTGATTGCAAGTTTTTTTTTTTGCATTATTAGTTCACTTGCTTCCATCTATGCAGATTCTATTACTCCAGGATTGTTGAGGAATGGAGAAGTTCACTTGCTTTGCTTGTTTCAAGAAATTCTATTAATCTGATTCATATGCTCTATTGGTATGGTGGCTGCTATGAGGAATGGAGAAGTTCTGCGAAGTCAAATCTTTTTGAAATGTGACATTGTCCATGTAGACATTGAACTTGTAATATAAACCCGTGTAGAAATTTGAAATCATGTAAAAAGCTTTCAAACTAGCTATTTGTAATATATTGTTTTTGGTATTGTGAATTTTTGTGATATTTGTTTGTGATTTATTTTGTACTGAATGAAATTAATTTTGGCATATATGTTATTTTTTTTATATTTCCGACAGAATACCGACGGAAAACACGGATCCGTCGGAAATATATCGATAGGCAACTGCGATACATGGCCGACAGAAACTGAGTTTCTGTCGGTAGTCTCCGACAGAATTTTCCGTCGGTATATTTTAATTGCCGACGGATCAATATTTCCGACGGTAATATTATTCCGACAATTAATTTTCCGACATTTTTCCTCCGTCGTAGTTCCGTCGGCAAGGCTCAATATCGACGGAATTTCGTCGGTAATTTCCGTCGATAACGGTCTATTTTTTTGTAGTGGTGCTTCTGTGTATTGTTAAAAGACTTTTATTGAGACCGCACTCAATAGTTACTCGCCCACGTCATTGTTTTTTTAGTTGAGGCACCCAAAATTTCCTCGCCGCCAAACATTATTCCTTTGCCTCCTTCGTCAAACAACAAGATCAACCCGGTATTGAGCGATAACTCTGGCAAACCGAACCCACCTCTTCGCCTCCTTCACTCCCGGCGCTACGGTGACCCTTCACAATGCCCTAATATGTTGGAAGAAAACAATATAGAAGAGGAGTGACACTTGTGGAAGAGGAGAAAAAAAGAAAACTAAACGATTTAACTTGCATTCATTCACCAAAAGGTTATATATATTTATAGGCTTAGTGGATAAACATCAACTCTACATACATTGAATATAGACATTTTTAGTTTACCACTAAACTTCATCCCTATCCACAATTCCACCTCATCTATCCATTATTTGTCAACTCATTAAATCTCTATCTATTATTTACCACATTATCAACCCACTAACTTATTTATTTCGAAGCATATTATTAACACTCCCCCTTGATTCAAAATTACAAACAGCATGACATGATATGAAATAAATAAACTTATCTTTAGGAAGTGACTTTGTCAAGATATCCGTCATTTGTTCATGCATGCTGCAATGTTCCAACATAATTTCATTATTTATGATTAAATCTCCAATAAAGTGTAGATGAAAATCAATATGTTTAGTCCTCGGAAAGAATGTCGGATTTTTTGTCATTGCAATTGTCACCTTGTTATCACAAAAAATAATAGTTGCATGTGTTTTGTTGTTGGTGACGATTTGCAAGTAATCTTCTAACCCAAACTGTTTAGCATGCTGTTGAAGTTACTGTTACATATTATATTTCTGAAAAGGATAAGGTGTTAGGATCTTTATGTGACAACAATATAAAAATGCAGCGGAAAACAAGATCCCTTGAGCGATCCATGCGAAAATCTGTATGATGTTTGATCTATCTAATAAATATACCTTTGAAACGTACCCTTCGCTTATCCCACTAGTTCTTGGTTCGCAGGATCTCTTACACGTTCAAGTGTCCATGCCTCTAGTAGTATCCACACGAACATGATTACGCCTCGGAGAAGAACCACCTTAGTTGTGTTAGCAACTTGATGGTTCACAAAACACAAGAGTCTCCACTAGGGAGTTTTGGCAAAGGAGGAAGAAAGAGGAAGAAGAGGGATGCACACACTAGTCTTTGACAAGGAGGGGTATTTATACTCATCCAATGAATACCAAGGGTCTTTGCCGCTTGAGCGTCTTTCATCTTAATACTAATAAAAACCCAATGAATACCAAGCCTCTAGGTATCCCTTAAGACTCTTAATATTCTATTCATCTAATGAATAGAATGCCCCTTAGCCTTCTTCTTAAATAATATTCCATTAAACCTTTTAATGAATATTATCCATAATTAAGTGGTTGAGTCTAATCTAAATGAGTCTAACTCAAATTAGACTCAATCTCATAATTCAATTGGATTCATTTGAGTCTAACTCAATTAATCCAATTTCGGATCATATTTTAGTCAAACTAAAATCATCTTATCTCTGAGACATCGTGTCCTTTGTGTGTGATCGAATTGGTTCTCGTAACGTTGGCAATGTATCTAAACCACTTTAGATACATAAACAATCGACATCTAGCAATGCATTATTGCTACCCAAGTGACAAAAATGTCGAGATCCGACATAACTTTTCTGTGACTATTATAATGTATGACTTTGTTTTTGTATCCTTTGATATCTAGATCAATCAATGAGGCATAAACTGAGTCATCCCCTTATCAATCTTTGTGTTTCTTGATCCTTAAGTAGACTTACTCAAGCAAATGAGCTCAATATCTTATATTGACTCATTTGAGCATGACCATGCATTTTAGTAGTCCTACTCGATCAAGGGGCCCACAGATATCACACCCATCATATGGGAGGGATAGATCTCATCTACTTTACTCACATCCCTCCGCATAATTTGTTACATACCCAGTGATCACCTTTATAGTCCACCCTGTTACGGATGACGTTTGACGATACCAAAGTACATAACTCCTTATGTAGGGAACCATAGCGACTTTAGGTCTAATGACTATTCATACTAATAGCTACATGAGAAAGTTTATAACACTCATAGAACGATTCATGAAACTTTCTCATGACGGATCAATTATGTATATATTCTCTAATATATACTCATGTGCTAACTTGATATCCCATATCCATGACTTGTGAGATCAAGTCATCAATTGACCTACATACTAGTCTTAACATATTAATATTATCCTTGAATATTAATACTTAACTAGGAATAGTTAAGGGTAGTATTCTCTATATCATCTCACTATTAATTCAACTAACTGATATAATATAGATCAGAACCTACTACCTAAGGATATTATTATACTTATTCATTGGGTACAATCATGAAATAAATATAATAATCAAACTTTACCTTTATTAAATAAAATATGATACAAAATGTTCCCTAGACAATTATCTTATAATTGTCTCTATGGCTAACACTAACAATCTCCCACTAGCACTAGTGTCAATTATTAAAATATCAAATACCCAGTGACCTAATGTTGTTGGATCATTGTGGACCAACAAGAGGGGGGTGAATTGCCCCTGTAAAATAAAATAAATTTTTTGTGCGGCTCACAAAGATTTTAGATTATTTGTAATAATAAATTAAAATAAACATAAACTAATTAAACTAGTAAAAGGCTTGGGCATAAGAAGTTACTTGGTTGTAACCTGGGTGGTTGCTAATCCAAGACGGTTAAAGCTCACTATCAAAATCTCCTTCTGGCGAAGAATTCTTTTACAGACTTTATAACACAAGACAGAAGCTAGAAAATAAGAAGAAATGTATATGCTTTGATGGATAGTTTGGAACTGAGCTCTGAGGATCAAAATCTCCTTCTGGCGGAGAATTCTTTTACAGACTTTGTAGCACAAGATAGAAGCTAGAAAACAAGAAGAAAATTGTATGCTTTGATGGATAATTTGGAATTGAGCTTTGAGGGCCTATTTATAGTCCTGGTCAATTCTATCCGATTGCTAACGTGGCACTATAGGGGCGCCCGAGTGGTTGAGGGTGCTAGACATGTAGCTTATGTTGGTGCAAGTTGCATCAATGATGTTCTCCTTTAAGTGTTTTAATGTTTCACAATAGACTTAAGTCAGTGATACATTGAACAAAGGAAGGGGAGTTAAGAGGGGAGTAACAAAAGTGAAGAAAAGTCCTAGTTAACCTAGGCACTAAGACCTAGTGAGTGAAACTGGGCACTAAGTCCTGGCAAAAGGCTGGGCACTGAAGACCTGCTCGGAAGGTGGGCACTAAGTCCTGGTCGAGGACTGGGCAAGAAGACCTGGCCGAGGGTTGGGCACCGAAGACCTGGTTCGGGGAATTGGGCAAGAAGACCTGGCCGAGGGTTGAGCACCGAAGTCCTGGACTTAGGGTTTGGGCACGAAGTCTTGGTCCGAGGGACTGAGCAACTTAGCTATATGGACAGAAGTAGAGACGGGTCAGGGTTCGGGCGTCTCGAGGTCTGGAAGTATTGGAAGCTAAGCAAAAGTCCACCCGAAGGACTGGGTGGCAACCGTCTCCTGAGAGGAGTAGGTGAAAGGCGTGTTCTCGGGAGTGGGAACTTGCACCGGTTCGACCTAGGGTTTCGTGCAAATCCGAAGTCCGAACCAAGTCCTTAAGCCTAATATTGTATGTATATGTGCTTTGTGTATCTTGTAGCTACCAAGAACCAGAGACAAAGCAAGCAAAAAGCTGGAATGCAGCCAACCCCGGCGCCCCCACTGATGGGGGCGTGCAGCTACCAAGAACCGGAGACAAAGCAGGCAAAAAGCTGGAATGCAGCCAACCCAGGCGCCCCCACTGATGGGGGCGCCCTGAGCAGGGCATAAAACCCAGTAATGGGTTAAAAGGCTTGATGGGGCGCCCAGTATGATGGGGGCACCCGAGTCAAAGAGTAAAAAGCAGTGTTTCGTGAGATAAGCAGAATAGGCTTCAAGCAGGGCGCCCGGAAGGTCCGAGGCGCCCAAGTTGAAAGTTGTAGTTGCTGTTTCGAGTTTGAAACATAGATAAGCCTTCATGAGGGTGCCCGGGAGGTCTGGGGTGCCCTGGTCAAAGGTTTTATCAGCTGCGACGAGATCGGCGCAGGAAAAAGATTTGACCGAGTTTATAGGGGCGCCCCCAATGTCCAGGGCGCCCGTATGAAGCCTATATAAGGGGCTTCGACCCCTCTGCTTTAAACACAACTGCTGAAAGTGATTCTGAGCATTCTGAGCGACGACAACACGCTAAAGACGAGGCTCTACGACCGGGAGGCTCCAGGAGGAAGTGTGCGGTACTTCGTAGGTCCAGATCGGTCGAGTTTCAAACCCTAGTTGTTCGGTTTGCATTTATTATTCTGTACTTACCTTGCTTTACTTTTGATTGTAATTCTACACTGTAAGACGGGTTCTCTCCACCTCTGGAAATTCCGGAAAGGATACCAATAGTGGACTCACGTCGAGTACATAGGCCTTGGACGTACTGACCCAGGGGGGTCGGGAACCAAGTAAATAAATCCCGCGAGTAATCTGTGATTTGTTCTGTTTTTTATTTTTCTATTTTCCGCTGCACTAACGCTCTAAGTCTAGAACGAACAAAAGTCTTATGAAGTTTTCAACGAAAGATTTACGGTCGATATTCACCTCCCCCCCTCAATCGACAGCACCGGTCCAACAACTTATGCATTATCCAATGCGCAACGTTTGCAAACGGCTAGTTGGGTGGATAAAAGTTGCTCTCCGGCACTTGTATGCACAGGAGCGCCCGAGTGCTCGCACGCCCCTATGTATACGGGCGCTTGAGATCCCAAGCGCCCGAGTCAAGTTTGGACAGCAGTTTGCTGACCAATCTCCAATGGATCTTCTTGGGTGATTTCTAGCCAACCAGAGTTAGGCTAACCTGAACCCAACTCTGGCCTTTCACCCCTCGAGTGTCCTTCCTTCCGGCTTCTCGTCTCTCGGACGTCGCACACGCCCTTCTCGATCCACTAGCGTACCCTTCCGCAGCTTCCTCGTCCCTCGAATGCACCGAGCTCATCTACTCACTTCCCCGTGCAATCCTTCTCATCCATTGCGTCTTACGCTCGATTTCCACCATTCCTAAGTTCCTGTACACTTAGACAGAGGGATCAAAACCATAATAGGACCTAACCTAACTTGGTTTATCATATCAGAACCAATCGGGGCCAACAATCTCTCCCTTTTTGATGTGCATCAACCCAAGTTCAGTTAGGGTTAAAAAGAACAATAACACTAATTAAGTCAATTATGCATAAAAGAAATATTGTAATATAAAACTACAACCTCCCCCTGAACTTAAGCTAGTCTCTCTCTTTAATCACAGCAAAAAATTAGGGCACAAAATAAGAGTAGGAAAAGGGAAAAGAAAAAAAAAAGCGAATTTCAAAATATTTTTATTGAAAAAATATCGAAAACTTTTGAGCAAGTGTAATAAAATATTTGAGAATAGGTCAAAAATTTCGGAATGAAATAAATTTTCTATGATCGAAAATAAATCAAATATTCATAGATTAAAATTCTCGAAGATTAAATTTTTAAAATTCAAAATTATGTAAAAAAATTCAGAGAAAATTATATTAAAGTTAACAAATGAAGAGTAGATTTAGAAAAAACAGATTTAATAAAAATAATTTTCTATTGAAATTTAAAATTATAAATCAAATTTCAATAAAAACTTCATAAAAATCACAAAAATATTAGAAAATTTTAAAATTTTTTGTTTAAGTGGAAAATATAATTTTGAGCTTGTACAAAAGTTTTCAACTTTAAAAATGTTATCAATGTCCAAAAATAAATCAAATATTGACAAAGTGAAATTTTTGAAGAATAAATATTTATAATTCAAAAACACTTCAAAAAATTCGAATAAAAATTTACTGAAGTCTACTGATCATACTAGATCCGAAAAAATCGAATATGAGAAAATAAATTTTTTATCTATTTTTAAAATTTGAATTTCGAACGTAAAATCATGAATATTCAAAAAAATATTCAAAAATCTTAAAAATTCATAGTAAATAATAAAAATATTCATGTATTGAGGAAAAATATAAGCATAATTTTATCATTATAAAAGTTGACTGATATCTACTTTTCAAAAAAGGTTAACAATGAAGAGTAAAAAAGAATGTTGACAAAAAAAATGTTAGTATGTTTCTAGATAGCACTAAAACATGTAATAACTGAAAATTAATTTAGAAATGACTTAGGAGATCAAAATAACTTTCTATCTATGAGGTTAATTAAAATTTTAGGAGGAATATTATTCTTGGGCACTTTTCTAAGTTGGCCCCTGTGATTTTTAATATACTAGTTCAAATTATCGGGATAACTATTTTTCCTTTGTCGTAAACATGCAATATCAAATTCTAATTTTTCAACTAAGTTTCTCAAATTAACATTTTTATTTTTCAAATTACTAGAAATAGAAGAACATGCACTAGTCAATTTCTTTTTCAATTCTCGATTTTCTCTTTCTAATTTACAGTTAGCTTTAAGCATCGCTTTTATACTAGAGTATAATTGATTGTGAGAGAGAAAACATACCTCACTTATCACGTCGCTTTCGAAAAGAGGGGCTCCCCCTTCGTCGCTACTTTCTTCTGGCGTAGCTCCCCCTTCTTCAGTGCTCTCCTCTTGATGACTTGTCATCAGTGCAAGTCCAGCTATTCTTTAGTTTCTGATTCATCAGACGAGGTCTCATCCCAAGAGACTTTCAGAGCCTTCTTCTTCTTTGGCTGGTTCTTGAGTTTAGACACTGGTCTTTTAGAAGACCATCCTCATTGCAGTTATAGCATCGGACTATACGTTTCATTGGAGATCAACTTTTGTCTTTAAACTTTGAAAATTTATTAACCTTTTTAAAGAAACTTTTAAGGCTTTTTACCATTTCCGTCATATTTTCACCGTCCGTTGATGATTCCTCCTCGATCTGGTTTTTCCTCGTGTTCAGAGCGACATTATCCATTTTCCTACTCTTCCCTACATACCGAGACTCGTGAAGCTCTAAAATCGAAAAAAGTTATTTTAGAGTACTTACCTCAAGGTCTTTTGATAAAATACACATTGATTACTGAGGTCCAATCTGGGGTTCTCGAAAAAGCATTTAGTGCGTACCGATGAGCGTCGCGATTTGTTACGTTTTCACTGAGGTTCTCAACGCTCGTAATTAGCTCATTGACCTTGACATGCAGTTGGGAAACTGATTGTCTGTCTTCCATTTGGAGGTTAGTAAGCTGTCTTCGAAGGATATCTCGTCCCGCCAGTTTTGCCTCCGAGGTGCCTTTGTGCAATTTCAGGAAATTTTCCTAAAGTTCCTTTGTCGAGTCATAATTCCCGATTCAATTGACATCTTGTTCAGGGAAGGTCACTATCAAAATCTTCTTCTGGCGGAGAAGCCTTTTACAGTCTTTGTAGCACAAGACAAAAGCTAGAAAATAAGAAAAAATTCGCATGCTTTGATGGATGATTTGGAATTGAGCTCTGGGGGTCTATTTATTGCCCCGGTTAATTTTATCCGATTGCTGATGTGGTACTATAGGGGCGCCTGAGTAGTTGAGAGCGCCTGACACGTGGCTTATGTGTTATCCAATGTGCAACGTTCGCAAATGGCTAGCTGGGTGGATAAAAGTTACTCTCGGGCACCTGTATGCACAGGGGTGCCCGAGTGCTCAGGCGCCCCTATCAATACGGGCGCCCAAGAGCCTGAGCGACCCTATACATAGGGGCGCCTGAGTGACTTTTGGTCATCAACTTGCAGACCAGTCTCATACGGGTCTTCTTGGGTGATTTCTAACCAACCGGAGTTAGGCTTACTTGAACCCGACTCCGGCCTTTCGCCCCTCAAGCGTCCTTCCTTCCAGCATCTCATCCCTCGGATGTCACGCACGTCTTTCTCGCTCCACCAGTGTACTCTTCCGCAGGTTTCGCGTCCCTCAGATGCACCGAGCCTGTCGACTCACTTCCTCGTGCAATCCTTCTAGCCCATTACATCTTACGCTCGACTTCCTCCACTCCTAAGCTTCTGCACACTTAGACAGAGGGATCAAAAACACAACAAGACCTAACCTAACTTGGTTGATCATATCGAAACCAACTGGGGCACCAACAAGGGTGACCTATTGGGACTGGTGTGCCGGCAAGAGGAGGGGTGAATAGACGGTCACCCACATTTCGTCGGTTTCTTCCTACACGTTGTTAGTTGCGCAAGCGGAACACAAACAAACTAAAACTTGTTAGTGATATAAGAGAAGTGTCCTAAGGCAATCGCCTTATGATTGTAATCATTTATTTTAATAAATGAATATTCACTATTTGAGTATACATGTTTGTGTATTTGATTGAGATCTTAAACTCATTTACTGAATGTCCGCAATACAATTCACAGCATGAGAGAATTTGTGATGAATTCACAACTAGTGATTATCTCTACATGTGCAATTGTGATGTATTGAAATTGTCCCTAGTCGATGAATTGATAAATACGGACACTATCAATTCTCTTGAGACTAACATGGGTTATTCTCTAATCAGCTGATTCTCACTGGCTGGTGACATTGAGATGTCCGGAGATAAACATGAATGCTAGTTAAGGGAACTAGTTCATTAGAGTCACTGGCTGAAAAACTTCATATGGTAGTCTACATATAGATATGTCAGTGAAATTCTTACTGCAGCTTAAGTGCGATATTCCTTTGACTTGCGGTGTTCAAGTCATCTTGGTCATGGAGACTTATACTTTGACATCTTAAGCAAGCATCTCCAAGGAGGTGTGGACCCAGGATGATTGGGTATAAGCCGAAGTGCCCGAAGATGTTTGAACAGCCTACAAAGGATTCACCACTCCTTGCGAGGAGATGTATACCCGAGGTCTATCGTCGGATTGTTACTCGAAGCCTCTGGCCAGAGCATGACATGTTCAGAGTATGAATCTCTTAAATATATGAGAGTAATTAGAATCCGTAGGACGAGAAAACGTTACTTGGGCTAGGTGTGACGTAGTCAGCCTAGTGGGGACTGACACACATAGACCATGTCCTAAACCAAGTGGGTATAAGATGGTGAAGGGAATGGGGCACGATTCATTATAGCTGCTGAAGGGTTTCAGAATTGTTTCTGAGGTCAACCGTTGATCTTTCGATTAATTGGGGATCATGATGTACTACTAGGTGTCACTCATGATCGTTCTATAATTAATTGATTAATTATAGATGGCCAACATAAATCGAAAGCCTATTTAGTCACACGCACTACGAGTAATCCGAGAGATTTAAAATGAGTTAAAAATTGGATTTTCCAATCAATAGAGATTAAGTTTGGTTGAGCCAAACGATAAGTCGAATCTGAATTTTTCAGAGACGCATCGGAAGCGTAAAATGGCTAAGTCTTTTGAAGACTTAATAGATGAATTAAATAAGTTTAATTCATCGGGGCTTGGCTTGGATGGGCCGGCCAAAGAGGGTCTCCATCCTCTTTGCTTGGCCGGCCACAACAAAGGGAGAGAACCAAGTTTTTGCTTTAATTTATAAAATAAATAAAGCGTGGTTTGTTTTATAAAATTATGGATGATATAAATTTTTATATAATAAACCAAGGTTTGGTTTATTTTTCATGGAAATTAAAATGAACCATGGATTGGTTTATTTTATAAAATCAATCATGGATTGATTTACCATGATAAGAAAATTTATTCCATAAGAGAGAAGAGACTTGATTGATTTTTATCATGAATTAAAATATGATTTTAACCATGATATAAAATCAAACTTGGCATGATGGTATAAGTTATTCCATATTCGAGAGGCTTGATGGTTGAGAGGCCACTATATATAGGACCCAAGGCAAGGCTTGGGTGTAAATCTTAGAGATGAAGGCATAGGCTCTCTCCCTCTCTTTCTCTCCTTCTCGTCTCCCCTTCTTGCCGTGCGCCAACCAGCCCTAAGAAGGAGCACCAGCCGGCCATCCTTATGTGGTTAGTCTTCCGACTCCTCTTTTGGTTTTTCTCATCGCGTTCTCGGAGAATCTAGTAGTTCTCGAGAACACGAAACTCGTGGCTTTGCGAAGTCATCCCGAAGATACTCGGCGTGGACGCGAATAGAGGCGGAGCTTCCAAGGGACGCTTACGGTTGGATCTCGTCCCATCCTTCGAGTTACGCGAGGTAATAGATAAATTAGTTTATGTTTCTGCAAAATTTCAAATATATGATCATGTCTACACAAGATAAAATTGCATGCTTAGACGTGTGGTTAAATGATTTAGAGAAATTATTTATGCTAAACCTTCCGTTGCACATAATTAATTTTAAAATTACGAGCCCACATCCATGTCAACATGCACCCGGTCCCAACAGTGGTAACAGAGCCGAGGATTGTGTTCGACATAATCATATAATTGTTTTGCGGAAAGCTTTATCATGATCTCATTTTGGAAAATTTTCAATTATGGAAACTTTCTAATTATGGTAAATTTTCGATTTATGAATTTCAAAGTTTGGAAATCCTCATAAAATTTCGCAAACATTTGAAATATCTCTGTTTCTGAAATTTTATGATAATTGTGAAAACTTTCCATTTTTGGAAACTTTCCAATTTTAGAAATTTCCTATTTTGGAAATTTTCCAATTTTGAAAAAACGTAAGTTTTCTTTGTACCAGAAACTTACAATTATACTGAAAACCTTTTATTTTTGGAAACTTTCCATTTATGGAAAGCTCGCAATTTTGGACACTTTCTTTCAAGAAAGTCTAGACAAATTATGGGAATATTAATTGGCATTTAAATTTATAATTGAAAATTAAATTATTTACAAAATTATTTATTTTGGATTTAGCCTCGGGGAGCCGTCCAATTTAAAGTTAGTTGTTATAATTAAATTTCCTAAATTAAATTTAAATTGTCAAATGTTTAATTTGGATTGAGCCTCGGGGAGCCATCCAAATTAAGTTATTGATATTAATTTTCCATAAATAAAATATGTGATCAAATCTTGGAAATTTTTGAGGTGATTCTCAAATGATAATTTCATTATTTGACTTATAAGGTGATCCTCTTACATATTATTGTCTCCAAAATTAATTAGGAAAATTATTTCCTATAGAGTATATTTCCTTAAATAAGATTTTAATGAAAATAATATGTGGTTGAATTAAGGGAGTCTGTCTCTTAATTTAATAAGATTTGATTTAGAGAAATCAAAGTCTTAAACATATTATTTCCGAAATTAATTATGATAATTCAGGAAATTGTTTCCCAAAACAAATCCTTGAATAAAGTATGAAATTAGAATAAGGAAATCCGGTTCCTAATTCAATTAATGAGACTTGATAAATTAAGTCACATACATACTTTATTAAGGAAATCGTTAGAACATGACATAATTATATGTCATGAATGTGCATAAAAGAAAAGGATGAGACCCAAAACCCCTTACAAAATATTAAGGCCAACACCTTCCATTAATATGGTTAGAACCGGAGTTTTATTTCTCATTTGGGTTGATGGACACATCCATGCCCGGCTTGAACCTCAACATGTTCAAACCATAGAATTAGTTTATGATTAATATAGTTGGAGTCAGAGGTCAATCCTTAGTTTTCGTTGTTGGACACATCCAAGCCTGACTAAATGGTTGAATGAGCTCCAACCATATTAAAACTATTTCTTGATTAATGGGTCAGCCTTAAGCTTGGAGCATCGATTTGTTATGCCACAGCCAAGGTCGATGTAAAGAGAGGTGCAGTTGAGTGCTATGTATATTGTTGCATACTTGTTAATGAGTTAACAACCCAATGATTTATGCAAACATTCAATTAGTTGATAGCATAATATGATAGTTACATATGTATAATATGTAATCGGTATAATTACCTACCTTCATTGCTAAGAATAACTTGATGGACTCTAGCCATGGTTGTTCTTATCTATGGTTGGATATCAACCTATTTGGAGATGTTCCTACGATCTCCCGAATTGATAAAAAGGGTTATTCAATTCGAAAATAAATAGGATTTAATTAATGTATATTGATGCATTCTTTATCATTCTCATCACATAACCTCAATTTGTATTTCTAGGATAATCACCTGATCATGTCTTCTCTGAATTTGCGTTCCATTTTGGACACCAATAAGCTGACTAGGCCAAACTTCATGGACTGGCTTCGAAACCTGAGGATAGTCCTCAAGGCAGAAAAGCTTGCTTATGTCCTTGAAGAACAACTTCCCAACCATCCTCCTGAAGATGCAACTCCAGACCAGTTAGTGGCCTATCAGAAACATATGGCCGATTCTGAACTTGCGAGTTGCATCATACTGGCCGCTATGGTACCTAAGCTACAAAAGCAGCATGATGCTCAAACCATCGTCTTCCATCTTCATGAGCTGTTTGACGAGCAGGCGAGATCCGAAAGGTTTGAGGTCTCCAGACTCCTCTTCACCTCTAAGATGCAGGAAGGCACGTCTGTTTCACAATTTGTGTTGAAGATGTTGGGGTACATTGAGCGACTAGGCACACTCGGATTTGCAATGGAACATGAACTAAGTATTGACTTAATTCTGTATTGTTTGCCCAAGAGTTACTCACAGTTCGTGATGAACTATCGGATGAACAAACTGGAGACTACCATTCCTGAGTTGCTTAACCTGCTGAAGACTGAAGAGCCTTCAATAAAGCAGGATCAGAAGACGGTACTGTTAGTTGGTTCCCCAAAGAAAGGCTCTAAGAGGAAGCCCAAAGAACAAAATAAGGGAAGGAAGAAAAAGGCCAAAAAGATTGAAAAGACACCAAAAGGCACTTGCTATCACTGCGGCAAGGAGGGCCACTGGCGAAGAAACTGCAAGGTTTATCTTGAGTCCCTGAAGAAGAAGGCATTCGATACCCCATCCTCTTCAGGTATCTTCATTATTGAATGTCACTCTATTTCCTCGGACACCTGGGTGTTGGTGCAGGAAACACCATATCGAACCTTGTTTTGATATTGGCAAAGGATTTAAAGTTAAGTTTGTTTGTGATCTAACAATATTCACTGAGTGTGCAGGATACAAAGTCCTAGCGAAGGACTGCTAGGCACCTGGCGAAGGACTGCCAGGATACAAAGCCCTAGCGAAGGACTGTTAGGCACCTGGCGAAAGACTGCCAGGATACAAAGCCCTAGCGAAGGACTGCTAGGCACTGGAGAAGGAATGCCAGGGTAAAAAGCCCTAGCGAAGGACTGGTAGGCGCCAGGCGAAGGACAGCTTGGGACTGAAGCCCTAGCGAAGGAATGCTAGGCACCGGGCGAAGGACAGCTCGGTATCTAAGACCTGACAAAGGACCGTCAGGCAAAAGTCCAACCAGAGGAACGGTTGGCATCAGGTAAATTCTCCCGAGAGGAGTAGGTGAGGACGCGTTCCCCGTCGAGGGAACAGTAGGCGTCGGTTCGACCTAGGGCTCTATTTTGGAGACCAAAGTCAGAACCAAGACAGCTAAGGCTGCATAATTTAACCACTTAATATATTGTTGTGTTTTGGACTAACCCTGGATGCAGGACCGAAGGAACGGGTGTCTGCAGCTCAGAAAGCCTCAAAGGAGAGAGGTAGTGGCTGAGTAGGGCGCCCGGAGCGTCCCAGGCGCCCCCAAGGTGCATACAAAATAAAACAAGGTAAAAAGGGTTCAAATACATACTGGGTCGGGCGCCCCCGTGCTCCCGGGCGCCCCGCTGCTCCCGGGCGCCCCCTGCGCTGCGGGCGCCCCCATGCGCAACATTGAACCCGAACCCCTCGAAGCCAAGGAGATAGGACTTTGACCCGGTCAATCCGGGCACCCTGAGCGCTCCGGACGCCCCGGTCAAAGCGGATCCAGAGGATAGACGCTGACCGAGAGCTCTGCGGATCAGAGGCCACGTGGGGGGCGCCCCCGACATCCCGGGCGCTCGCAGGCCCTATATAAAGGGCCTTCGACCAAGGCTTCAATACAACTGTTCTCTCAACGCCCTAAAGATTTTCTACGCTCGTGCCTTGCTCCGGAAACACTCTAACTCGAGCCGACGATGTCCCGCTGCCCTGAAAGAGTCAATCCACTCCGGACGTCGGTAACGAAGATCGAATTTATTATTATTATTATTAGTGCACTTACTTGTAATAAATTATTGTAAACTGCTTTGCGCGTATATAGAATTGCCCAAAGTAAACGGTCAACGACCGTGGGCCTTGGAGTAGGAGTCGACACAGGCTCCGAACCAAGTAAATCGACTGTGTCTTTGTGCTGTGATTGTTTTACTTTTATTTCCGCTGCGTACGTGCTCTTTACGAAAATCCGAACGATTTTCGATATTCACCCCCCCTCTATCGGTTTTCTCGATCGAACAAGTGGTATCAGAGCGGGGTAATTCAAACTTGGTGCAACCACCAGTTTGAAAATTTTTCAGATTTACGAATTTTTTTTTATTTCTTTTCTTTTTCTTTAATCGAGGTGGTGCAACACCACTCGATCGTTATTTCATATAAATAATATCTATAGGTGTATTTAAAAAATTCTTACGCCTTATTCAATTTTGAATTTTCATATTTTCACCATAAGTCTGATTTGATAAAACGAAATTTTTTTGAAAATTTGTCATAAATTTTTTTTATTATTATTTTAATATTTTTCTCGAAATTCGTGCTACTTTAATTCTAGCAAAATTTTTTTAAACGTTAAATTCTTACTTTTTCATTATTAATCAGAATTGACAAAATCAATATTTTTCAAAAATTTGTCATAACTTATTTTTATTATTTTATTATTATTTTGTCTCGAAATTCGTGTAATATTTTTTTTTGGCTATTTCTTCCTTCTCCCGCACTACTAATCCAAGACCAAGTCTTGGCACACTTTTGTTATTTCTTTTGTGTGCAAGGATTAAACTAAATGGCCAACCACGAGTGGAACAGTGTCCGTCCACCACTATTCTCCGGCGACAACTTCAAGTTTTGGAGATGTCAAATGGAATCCCTTCTGAAGGCCCACATGGACTTATGGCGGATCATCAAAACGGGATTCTCTCTTCCCGTAGAAGATGAGTTATCCATCGAATGGGACAAACTGGATGAACAAACCCTCAACCAAATCGAGACCGATTCAAGGGCAACAGCAATCCTACAATGTGGCCTAACCAAGGAGCAACTCGAACTAGTAGGTCCATTCAGATGTGCCAGAGAAATTTGGGAGAAACTAACCAATCTACACGAAGAGAGCTCCGAAATTGGGATATTAGAAGAGTTAGCACCTGATTGCGAACTCGAGCCAGAGTCAGAAGACGAATTGACTAAGACAAAAATGGTAACCAATCTCGAATCCTTTTTTGAATTACAATTAGATAATCAAACAAATACTATAATGGTCGAGGAAGGTATAATTTCTAGTGTAGGGAAAGCTCCAAGAGAACCACCAAAGAAGAAGATTCAACCTGTACCCGAGTCCAACTCAGACTCAGAATTTGACGACAAAGAAGGAGATCAAACCAAACCGGTCCGATCAGCTCGTGATCACTACAAGATACTAAAGACACAAAAAGGAAAGACGGCAAGTATCAAGGGGGAGATTCCCAAACGGGAATCAAAAGGCAAATTTACGGTATTTAAAAATCTAATATTTACCTCAAAGAACGTAATTAATTCATACAAATTAGTTAAGTTTAATATGTCAGAAAATTTAATTCACAACCATGCTAATTTTAATAAACCAGAGTTTTATTTCGATTATGATATAACTTAGATCAATTTTTTTGTTTGCTTTAATTGTATGTTGTTTTTTTATTTTATTTTTATTTTTATTTTCTGCTTAAAATTAGGATTGGTTAGTTTAAGGACTAACCTGATTAATTGAAACTTGAACAACCTAGTATTAGGACAAGGTTTGATGATAGTACGTTAGGGAAACCTGACTAAGGAATCAAGTAGGGTAAGGAGTACCTTATTTGGTCTTTTTAGTCCGGTGGAACTAGCCGAAGCTACCTCTCCGAATCCTAAGCTAGTTAGACCAGAGCGTCTCAAACAATAATTTAAAAATGATCTTTCTTTAAAAGGCTTTGTCTAGGAAAGGGTTGTTGATCCAATAAGGCTACGGCCAAAGAAGGCCTCTATGCCTTGCCAAGACCTTGAAGCCAATTATCGAAACTCACTTTTAAATTATTATTTGTTAAACTCAAATCTAACACAAGCTTCAATTAAATCATAGTGCTAACATAAAATCAAAGATAAAATTAATGCATCTCACAAAACAGTTAAGGATATCCTGTTTTGTCACTTAGAAATGGGTGAGATGCTTAGGACCTAAAAGTTGATTCCAACCCAACCAAATTCAAATTAATCAAACTTAATTAAATCAATTAAACTCAATTAAATCTTAATTGATTCAATTAAATACAATTAAATCTTAATAATTTCAATTAAATCTTAATAATTTCAATTAAATCTTAATTAAATCTTAATTAAGTCAATTAAATTCAATTAAATCTTAATTAAGTCAATTAAATTCAATTAAATCTTAATTAAGTCAATTAAATTCAATTAGATATTAATTAAATTCAACTTAATTATTGTCAATAATTTATTTTCAAAATTAAAATATTTATCTCACACAACCCATAAGGTTAACATGCTTGACCACGTAGAACTAGGTGAGACATCTAGGACCTAAAAGCATAAATCAATATCCTTTCAAAAAAAAAATATTTTCAAAAGTTATTCAAAATTATCTCTATTTTTTTAAATTAATTCAGTTTGCTGTACCCTATATTTTCATTTCTAACATTTTTTTTAATATGAAATTTCATGTTAAATATCTCAATAGACTTGTTTTAAATATAATCTAGGGCTTGTTTTGTTTTAGTCATTGATTGGTCAAACTTGGTCAAAACAGTCAACCCTAGTCAACATAGTCAAACCTGATCAACACTGAAATCCCTTAAGGAACTTAGATAAAAGCCAGACTATGTCGGATACAGGGGGAGTTTCTTTTAATACTTTTCGAAAAATTTAAATTTTTTTAAAAACCTTATGTTCTAATCATCTTGATAAGGTTTTTAAAAATTGATTCAAAAACCTTCGTATACTACTATCGGTTTGAAAAATTATCATCATTTCAAAATATTTTTCGAAAACTGTGTTATCACTTCAAACTATGTTTTCAAAAATGTATCTCCTTGAAAATTATCATACTTAGAAGCTTATTCAAAATTATTCTTTTAATTTTAATAAACCCTAAAGACACAGAGGAAGGTCCACTTCATGATCTACAAGGACTCCTAGGAAGTGTCAAATTTAGGGGGAGATTAAATTAAAAGAATTAGTGAATATGTTTTTCAAAATTATATGTTTTCATGCACTATAAGTTTAAAATCCTTTTGAAAACTTAAATAATGTTTTGTTCTAAAATACTATTATTTTATTTTTTTTTCTTGTGACTTATAAAGTTACTTTTATAATATTTACTTGGGTTGGAGAAATTTCCAGGACACTTAGGAAAATGTCCTTGTAGTCAACAAGGTTTCCTAGGATTGTGTCAGTCTCGAAAAGAAATCAAGTCAAGTATTCAAAATAAAAATAATTTTTTTTTAATGCATAATCTTCAAAAGTACTTCTATTTTTCAAAGTACAATGTTTTGAAAAGTACTAATACTTGTAAAGGCAATAGTGTTCTAAGCGCATGAAGTTTCTAAAAGACTTGCCTACAAATATAAAATATTTTTTAAGTAGAGTTTTGTTAGTGCAGTTTAAAGTTTTTGCTATACTTTCAAGAATTATGCTAAGTATTTTTTTTCAAAACTCATAGGCTCTGATACATAATTTTTTCTTAAGACTTCTTTCAAAATATATTTCTTTACTAATAAACAGCTAAGAAGAGAAAAAACTCAAATTGTTCAAAATCAAAATATTTTTCAAAAAGCTTTCTCTTATTCAAAAAGCAAAGTTGAATTTCTAAGTGTGCTTTCAAAAATTTCTAAGAGCATCTTTTTGCAAATATTTCTAAGTAGAGTTTTTTTTTGGTGAAAAACTTGTCTAGAAGTTTTACAAATTTTGTTTTTCAAAATACACAAAGTATTTCTAAGCAAATTTGTCTAAGTGTGCAGATTATTTTTTCCCAATTCTCAAAGTTAAACTCTTTTTGGAAAATCTTGCCTAAGTAAAATTCTGTTTGCAAAGCTAAGTAAAAGTGTTGTAACAAAATTTAAGTTTGCAAAATTTTTTTTAACCCATGTTTGTTTTTGATATATGTCAAAGGGGGAGGAATGGTCAAAGTTAAGTGTTAAGTTAAGTATTGTATAACACAATTTATAACACAATCATTAAGGGGGAGTATGAGAAAAAAAATTTTCTGTTCAAATTACATTGGTTCTAGACTATTCAGAATTGCTATGTTTTATTAGTCTTAACCTTCTTGATTAAACTGTTATATGTTTGTTACTTAACTTTAAATCGTGTTGCCATAAATCAAAAAGGGGGAGATTGTTGGTGCAGGAAGCACCATATCGAACCTTGTTTTGATATTAGCAAAGGATTCAAAGTTAAGTTTGTTTGTGATCTAACAATATTCACTGAGTGTGCAGGATACAAAGTCCTAGCGAAGGACTGCTAGGCACCTGGCGAAGGACTGCCAGGATACAAAGCCCTAGCGAAGGACTGTTAGGCACCTGGCGAAAGACTGCCAGGATACAAAGCCCTAGCGAAGGACTGCTAGGCACTGGAGAAGGAATGCCAGGGTAAAAAGCCCTAGCGAAGGACTGCTAGGCGCCAGGCGAAGGACAGCTTGGGACTGAATCCCTAGCGAAGGAATGCTAGGCACCGGGCGAAGGACAGCTCGGTATCTAAGACCTGACAAAGGACCGTCAGGCAAAAGTCCAACCAGAGGAACGGTTGGCATCAGGTAAATTCTCCCGAGAGGAGTAGGTGAGGACGCGTTCCTCGTCGAGGGAACAGTAGGCGTCGGTTCGACCTAGGGCTCTATTTTAGAGACCAAAGTCAGAACCAAGACAGCTAAGGCTGCATAATTTAACCACTTAATATATTGTTGTGTTTTGGACTAACCCTGGATGGAGGACCGAAGGAACGGGTGTCTGCAGCTCAGAAAGCCTCAAAGGAGAGAGGTAGTGGCTGAGTAGGGCGCCCGGAGCGTCCCGGGCGCCCGCAAGGTGCATACAAAATAAAACAAGGTAAAAAGGGTTCAAATACATACTGGGCCGGGCGCCCCCGTGCTCCCGGGCGCCCCCGTTGCTCCCGGGCGCCCCCTGCGCTACGGGCGCCCCCATGCGCAACATTGAACCCGAACCCCTCGAAGCCAAGGAGATAGGACTTTGACCCGGTCAATCCGGGCGCCCCGAGCGCTCCGGACGCCCCGGTCAAAGCGGATCCAGAGGATAGACGCTGACCGAGAGCTCTGCGGATCAGAGGCCACGTGGGGGGCGCCCCCGACGTCCCGGGCGCTCCCAGGCCCTATATAAAGGGCCTTCGACCAAGGCTTCAATACAACTGTTCTCTCAACGCCCCAAAGATCTTCTACGCTCGTGCCTTGCTCCGGAAACACTCCAACTCGAGCCGACAACGTCCCGCTGCCCTGAAAGAGTCAATCCACTCCGGACGTCGGTAACGAAGATCAAATTTTTTATTATTATTATTAGTGCACTTACTTGTAATAAATTATTGTAAACTACTTTGCGCGTATATAGAATTACCCAAAGTAAACGGTCAACGACCGTGGGCCTTGGAGTAGGAGTCGACACAGGCTCCGAACCAAGTAAATCGACTGTGTCTTTGTGCTGTGATTGTTTTACTTTTATTTCCGCTGCGTACGTGCTCTTTACGAAAATCCGAACGATTTCCGATATTCACCCCCCCCCTCTATCGGTTTTCTCGATCCAACACTGGGTACTTGATACTTGGTGTAGCTCACATATATGTAATGACATATAGGGGCTAAGGAATAGAAGAAGACTCGTCAAGGGAGAAGCGAATTTGCGAGTTGGAAATGGAGCAAAGATTGCTGCTGTTGCCATCGGAACATATTTGCTAAAGCTCCCTACTGGACTTGTCTTAGAATTGGATAATTGTTATTTTGTTCCTTCATTAATAAAGAACATTGTATCTATTTCATGCTTGAATGAAAAGGGTTATCATTTAACTTTTAGTAACAATTACTGTTACATAACTTTAAATGGTGTTATTTATGGGACCGAAACTTTATGCAATGGTATCTACACGTTAGATTTATCCGGTGACATTTTCAATATCGAAGTTAGCAACAAACGTGCTCGAATAGATAATCAAATAGACTCCTATATGTGGCATTGTCGTCTTGGCCATGTAAGCAAGAAACGCATGACTAAATTACACTGATGTGGAATTCTGGAATCATTTGAACCTGGTTCATTTGATACATGCAAATCATGCTTAAAAGGCAAGATGACCAAATTACCCTTTTCCAAAAACGGTAAACCAGTGGGAGAATTGCTTGGTCTAATACATACTGATGTATGTGGACCAATGTCAACTCTTGCATAAGGAGGCTATAGCTACTTCATTACCTTTATCGATGATCACTCACGATTCGGGTATGTATTCTTAATGAAATACAAATCTGAAGCTTTTGAGAAATTCAAATAGTTCAGAAGTGAAGTAGAGAAACAACTTGGCAAAAGTATTAAGATACTTCGATTTGATCGAGGTGGTGAATACTTAAGTCAAGAGTTTCAAGATTATCTTAGGGACAATGGGATATTGTCTCAATGGACTCCGCCATATACACCACAGCATAATGGTGTATCTGAGAGGCGTAATCGAACCTTGATGGACATGGTTAGATCTATGATGAATCATGCAACTCTTCCAAAATCCTTTTGGGGCTATGCGCTTAAGACAGCTGTTTACTAACTAAACAGAGTCCCGACCAAGGTAGTCTCTACTACTCCATATGAGACGTGGAATAGTAAGAAACCTCATTTATCTCACCTAAAGATATGGGGTTGTCCTGCTTATGTAAAGCGGACTGTCTCAGACAAATTGGATGCTAATGCTGATAAATGTCTATTTATTGGATACCCTAAAGAAACTCCAATAGACATTACAGAGACACATAGTCTAGACCCACAACCAATAACTCATAATGATGAGCTATCAGTTGAACCTAAAACAATACCACTTCTTCGTAGGTTTGATAGGACATGCAATATTCCAGAGAGATACGGATTTCTCATAAGTGAATCGAACGACGTGTTACTCATTAACGATGACGAACCTATCAGTTATGAAGATGTTCTGAAAAATTCAGAAAGGGATAAATGGCTTGAAGCCATGAAGTCGGAAATGGATTCCATGTATGAAAATCAAGTATGGGACTTGGTTAACCCACCTGAAGGGATTAAGCCCATAGGGTGCAAGTGGGTTTTCAAGAAGAAAACCGACATGAAAGGTAATGTTGTTACCTTTAAGGCTAGATTAGTGGCAAAAGGATATCGTCAAAAACAAGGAATTGATTATGACGAAACCTATTCGTCAGTAGCTATGCTTAAATCCATTCGAATGCTCCTGGCCATAGCAGCTCATTATGATTATAAGATATGGCAAATGAGTGTGAAAACATCTTTCCTTAATGGAAACCTACTTGAGGATGTGTACATGATACAACCTGAAGGTTTCACATCGGTTAATAAAACCAAAGTATGCAAGCTTCGACGCTCCATATATGGACTAAAGCAAGCATCCAGGAGTTGGAACATCCATTTTGATGAGACAATCAAAGAGTTTGATTTCTCACAAAATCCTGACGAACCTTGTGTGTACAAGAAGGTTAGTGGGAGTGCAGTCGTATTCCTAGTGTTATTTGTCGATGACATATTACTTATAGGAAACGATATATCAGTCTTACAGTCAGTTAAAATTTGGTTGTCCAAAACTTTCTCCATGAAAGACCTGGGAGAAGTAACCTATATCCTTGGGATTAGAATATATAGAGATAGATCAAAATGGTTGCTTGGTCTTTTGCAGTCTACATATATAGACCGAGTGCTAGAAAGGTTTAGCATGTCGGAATCCAAGAAAGGTTACCTTCCCATCAGGCATGGGATCAACCTTTCGAAGTCTATGTGTCCACGCACAGAAGACGAGAGGATTTGCATGAGTAAGATTCCTTATGCATCAGCGATAGGATCTATCATGTATGCTATATTATGTACTAGGCCCGATGTATCGTATGCTCTGAGTGCCACAAGCAGATACCAGTCTGATCCAGGAATGGATCATTGGGCGGCTGTCAAGATAATCGTCATGTACTTAAGAAACACTAAGGATGTATTCCTAATATATGGAGAAGGTGATATGGTAGTACGTGGGTATACAGATGCCAGTTTCCAGACAGATAAGGATGACTCCAAATCTCAGTCCGGATACGTATTTATTTTGAATGGAGGCGCAATAAGTTGGAAGAGTTCCAAGCAAGACACCGTAGCGGATTCTACCATGGAAGCGGAATATATTGCAGCTTCGGAAGCAGCAAAGGAAGCAGTCTAGATCAAGAAGTTTGTCTTAAAACTTGGTGTGGTTCCAACCATTGATGAAGCAATACCGGTTTACTGCGACAACAATAGAGCTATTGCACAAGCGAAGGAACCAAGGTCTCATCAGCGATCCAAACATGTGTTTCGTCGCTATCATCTGATCAGAGAGATTATACGTAGGAATGATATACAAATTGAGAAAATTCCCACTGAAAGGAATTTAGTGGATCCTTTAACTAAGGCATTGCCTCAAAGCAAGTTTGAGGGTCATGTTAGAGCCTGTGGTATTGGGTACCGTAGCGATTGGCATTAGGCCAAGTGGGAGTTTGTTAGTGATATAAGAGAAGTGTCCTAAGGCAATCGCCTTATGATTGTAATCATTTATTTTAATAAATGAATATTCACTATTTGAGTATACATGTTTGTGTATTTGATTGAGATCTTAAACTCATTTACTGAATATCCGTAATACAATTCACAGCATGAGAGAATTTGTGATGAATTCACAACTAGTGATTATCTCTACATGTGCAATTGTGATGTATTAAAATTGTCCCTAGTCGATGAATTGATAAATACGGACACTATCAATTCTGTTGAGACTAGCATAGGTTATTCTCTAATCAACTGATTCTCACTGGCTGGTGACATTGAGATGTCCGGAGAAAAACATGAATGCTAGTTAAGGGAACTAGTTCATTGGAGTGACTGGCTGTAAAACTTCATATGGTAGTCTACATATAGATATGTCAGTGAAGTTCTTACTACAGCTTAAGTGCGATGCTCCTTTAACTTGCGGTGTTCAAGTCATCTTGGTCATGGAGACTTATACTTTGACATCTTAAGCAAGCATCTCCAAGGAGGTGTGGACCCAGGATGATTGGGTATAAGCCGAAGTGCCCGAAGATGTTTGAACAGCCTACAAAGGATTCATCACTCCTTGCGAGGAGATGTATACCCGAGGCCTATCGTCGGATTGTTACTCGAAGCCTCTGGCCAGAGCATGACATGTTCAGAGTATGAGTCTCTTAAATACATGAGAGTAATTAGAATCCGTAGGATGAGAAAACGTTACTTGGGCTAGGTGTGACGTCGTCAGCCTAGTGGGGGCTGACACACATAGACCATGTCCTGAACCAAGTGGGTATAAGATGGTGAAGGGAATGAGGCACGATTCATTATAGCTGCTGAAGGGTTTCAGAATTGTTTCTGAGGTCAACCGTTGTTCTTTCGATTAATTGGGGATTATGATGTACTACTAGGTGCCACTCATGATCGTTCTATAATTAATTGATTAATTATAGATGACCAACATAAATCGAAAGCCTATTTAGTCACACGCACTACGAGTAATCCGAGGGATTTAAAACGAGTTGAAAATTGGATTTTCCAATCAAGAGAGATTAAGTTTGGTTGAGCCAAACGATAAGTCGAATCTGAATTTTTCAAAGACGCATCGGAAGCATAAAATGACTAAGTCTTTTGAAGACTTAATAGATGAATTAAATAAGTTTAATTCATTGGGGCTTGGTTTGGATGGGCCGGCCAAAGAGGGCAGGGCCTCCATCCTCTTTGCTTGGCCGGCCACAACAAAGGGAGAGAACCAAGTTTTTGGTTCAATTTATAAAATAAATAAAGCGTGGTTTGTTTTATAAAATTATGGATGATATAAATTTTTATATAATAAACCAAGGTTTGGTTTATTTTTCATGGAAATTAAAATGAACCATGGATTGGTTTATTTTATAAAATCAATCATGGATTGATTTACCATGATAAGGAAATTTATTCCATAAGAGAGAAGAGACTTGATTGATTTTTATCATGAATTAAAATATGATTTTAACCATGATATAAAATCAAACTTGGCATGATGGAATAAGTTATTCCATATTTGAGAGGTTTGATGGTTGAGAGGCCACTATATAAAGGACCCAAGACAAGGCTTGGGTGTAAATCATAGAGATGAAGGCATATGCTCTCTCCCTCTCTTTCTCTCCTTCTCTTCTCCCCTTCTTGCCGTGTGCCAACCAGCCCCAAGAAGGAGCACCAACCAGCCATCCTTTTGTGGTTAGTCTTCCAACTTCTCTCTTGGTTTTTCTCGTCGCGTTCTCAGAGAATCTAGTAGTTCTCGAGAACACGAAACTCGTGGCTTTGCGAAGTCATCCCGAAGATACTCGGCGTGAACGCGAATAGAGGCGGAGCTTCCAAGGGACGCTTACGGTTGGATCTCGTCCTTTCCTTCGAGTTACGCAAGGTAATACGTAAATTAGTTTATGTTTCTGTAAAATTTCAAATATATGATCATGTCTACATAAGATAAAATTGCATGCTTAGACGTGTGGTTAAATGATTTAGAGAAATTATTTATGCTAAACCTTCCGCTGCACGTAATTAATTAACAACTAAGAAACACAAACCAATTTACGTGGTTCGGAAATAAAGCTCCTACTCTACGGCAGTCCGTAAGGTGGACGATCCCGATCCGTCGGTGGATGAGTCCCCGGAAGACCTTCGGCTAGCTCACATCGCTCCTTGTGGGTGGAGAAACCTCATCACAAACTCCCGACAACACTGAGCACTCGGAGATTACTAATAAGCTTTACTCAAGCTTATTTCGTCAACCATTGCCCAGCCAAACCGAGCTCTCTTAAATAGAGTTCGGTACTGCTCCTACCATTACCAGTCGACTGGTGCCAACACCAGTCGATTGGTTCACTCGGATTTGAACATTACAACCCAATGTTCGAATTCCAGCCGACACCAGTTGACTGCATAGAAGACCAGTCAACTGATACTTATCTTTCTGTGTCAACACCAGTTGACTGCCCAAAACTTAAACCTAGGGTTTCATCCCTGAGTACATTCACTCAGCACTCGTCCTCGCCCGACCAACCTAAACCAAGCCTTCTAGCCTCCTCCATCAACCTTGCGTCCCTCGGATGCCTCCCCATCCATCATGCCTTGCCTTCTCGAGCTTTCTTCGGCTTCGGTCCTTGTTGTCGGGTCTTCCTTTGCCAAGATATCACTTGGACATTTCTCCTTTGTACCTGTATCCTACATTCTCACAATGCACCATTTAATACAACAATCAACCTAACTTAAACCTTTGTCCAAACATCAAAACCCAAGGTACCTAGATTGCTCCAACAATCTCCTCCTTTTTGATGTTTAGCAACCCGTTAAGTTAGGGAAACAACGAATCAAGTCATAAGTCATGGAACCTAACCTTAGGCTCCCCCTTTACCTAAACTCCCCCTTCACCTAAGCTCCCCCTTGAGCTTGGATTTCTTGCAAAGGTGTGTTAGTTTCTCACTTAAACCCAACACTTCTCCCCCTTTTTACACACCAAAAAGAGCTCCAACAATATCTCAATTATTGGATTCTTTAACCTCTAATGATCATAAACAAAGTGTATCAACCCCCCAAAAGATTATACACTTGTTTTATAATATTTTGACACTTTTCAACTGCTGAAAAACATTTTCAGCCTGTATCAGTCGACTGAGACAGTTACCAGTTGACTGACCTAGTCGAAAACCCAATTCATAGAATCATCAGTCGACTTACTCCTGCATCAGTCGACGATACCCTGCTATCAACCCATTTATGCATTTCTGACCCAATTTCAGAAATGCACCAGAAATTCCACAAGTCTCCAAAAATTTTCAAATTTTGTGGGGAGGGTTGTGGTACTCGTGTCTACTTGGAAAAATATATTTAAAAATATATATCTCGGATCCCAAGATTGACACAAAATATAAAACTATCTAAATGATTCAATAAAACTTTGACCTAAAGTTCTAGTTTTAGCCTTCTCTTGATGTATCTGCCCATACCAAATCACAATACATCCCTAACATTGGTTTATATGACATCTATACATCAAATACCAATTTTCATTCAATATAACCCCAATGTCATATTTTCATGCATGAGACATAAACCCAATGTGCCAAAACCTAAGGATTGAGACTCAAATCCGTCTCCAAACCTTTTGGCACACTTCATGGTTCATCTAGACTTCCGGGAGAAATCCTCCTGAGATCCATTTACCATGGATCCCAATTTGACTCTTAGAGCTCCCCCTTGAGCTCTTAACCTTAGCCACATCCCTAGGTGACTCATCCAAGGTTACTAAGCCACACCAGTGTACCTCCGGTGATCCTTGGCACTCAACCGTTACCTTCTTAATTTTGGACATTTTGTCCTTGAATGCTCCTCCCTTACCAATGCCTTGTACCCTTCTAGCATTTGACATCCTTTTGGTCTTAGAGGTACTCAATTTGATATTTTTGGATTTTTACACACCCAAACACATGTCAAGTCGCATAGGTCAAATAATGAACTTATCTAGGACTCTCACCATTTCCTCAAGTCTTGCCCTCAAGACTTGATTTTCCAACTCTAGAGCTCTAACCCTAGAGTCAACATGTCCACCTTGAACATTCCTAGACTTACCTACCTTTCTAGGCAAATGTCTCCCCTTCTTGGGATTAATGCCTTAATCATTAACTACCTTCCTCACCTTAGGCATGATAGTTTTCGTATTATTAGGTCTAGTCTTGAGTAATGATTTCCTAGGATTATCTACCTTGTTAATCCTATTCCTATCATTATACCTAAATCCATAATTATGCTTAACAAGCATATAAGAATTGAAAATTGAATTTAATTTTAAATAAGGGATTACCTTCCTTTTACCTTTGAAGATCCCCCTTCACTTGAGCTCCTCTTTATCTCCAATTTCTTCAAATGCGCCAATTTCTCGATATCTCCTTTCTTTGGGCACTTGGTGTGGTAGTGTCCATGCTCACCATACATGAAGCAAATTATATGCTTCTTCTCCTTCTTTTCCCTATAACCCATGTTAGTTTTTGAAGAAATTGACTTGGGTTTATAGTTTACCTTCTTTTTCTTACCCAATGGGCACTTGTCCTTATAGTGCCCCTTCTTATTGCATCCAAAGCAAATTATGTGGTCCTTTAATTTTGCTTTGGTGAAGGTGGAAGCTTCTTCTTCCTCCGGTGTTGAGGGTGGTCTCTCCTCCCCCTCAATCCTTGAAGTGGAGACTTCTTCTATTTCTTCCTCACTTGAGGATGTGGACGATTCCACTTCCTCCTCCTCTTCGGATGTTGAACTCGATTCAACTTCCGATTGGTCCTTCTCCTTTTCTTAGACCAATGAGCCCTTATCCTTGGACTCCTCCACTCCTTGTTCTTGTGTTGAATTCTCATGTAGAGCTATCACCTTTTTCCATAGCTCATATGCATTTTTGTAATCACCTACACGAGACACAATATAAGAAGGTAATAAATTTAGAACAATTTGTGTTACCTCTTTATCCGGCTCCGCTTCCTCTATTTGATCCTTGGTCCAATATTGAGGTCGGAGACATTTTCCTTTCTTATCCGTTGGAGCTTCGAACGGAACCTCCAAAGGGGTCTAATGGTCCCAATCCATTTGGAACTAAGTCTCTAACTGCTTCCTCCAATAATTGAAGTCGTCTCGATCATATGGAGGTGGGATCCGAGTATCCCATCCTAGCAGATCTTCCGAGTTCATCTTCCTCTAGAGCCCTTTGCTCTTTTGGCGGTTAGTCCAACAAAAGCGACCCCTGCTCTGATACCACTTGTTGGGACCGGTGCGCCGATTAGAGGGGGTGAATAAACGGTCACCCACGTTTCGTCGGTTTCTTCCTACACGTTGTTAGTTGCGCAAGCGGAACACAAACAAACTAAAATTAACAACTAAGAAGCATAAACCAATTTATGTGGTTTGGAGATAAAGCTCCTACTCCAAGGTAGTCCGTAAGGTGGACATTCCCGGTCCGTCGGTGGATGAGTCCCCGGAAGACCTCCAGCTAGCTCGTGTCGCTCCTTGTGGGTGGAGAAACCTCACTTCAAACTTCTGACAACACCTGAGCACTTGGAGACTACTAATAAGCTTTACCCAAGCTTATTTCGTCAAGCTTTGCCCAACCAAACCGAGCTCTCTTAAATAGAGCTCGGTACTGTTCCTACCGTTACAAGTCGACTGGTGCCAACACTGGTCGATTGGTCTACTCGGATTCGAACGTTATAGTCCTGTTAGGATGTATACTAAAAGTCTTGCTTTTGGTTAAAGTACATCTACATTTTAAAAGAAAATCACAAAATCACACGGCGCATATTTATATTAGTATGTGCACAAAATGTTTCATACTTTGTATTGTAGATAACATGGTGCGTGGTGACGCACAGAAAATCATGTTATCAAGTTCCTTGCAAAAGTATAAGAAAGAGGCTCACAACCGAGATGGAGTAGGACAAATAATCGGGATGGTTGTAGTGTAATTAGGTGTGGTTTGTCTTAACCATAGAATTACACAAGTGCACTTTGTGTGTATTGAGTAGGACCAAAAGAGAGGTCAACCAATTTTGTACTGAGTTCAAAAATTGGATTAGACCTCAAATATATATTATGGAGTACGATCTCTTAATCTCGAAATAATAACGGGCACGTATAATTAATTTTTATTTCTTTGACTTACCAATGGGCGAGATTTATTCTGTTAAATCGATAGGCCTGGTAAATTACGAAATAATATTAATTATATGGTGTGTCGTTGATTATTAAGGGAATCTGTGTCCTGGTTAGTCAGGATGATGATACCCCCTTGATGAGCTCAAAAGGATCGTCATGTCAAATCTTGCAAGTGGACTATGGTCCAACATAATGAAACGGTTGAGTGGTACTAGTCAAGGATCAAAAGGATAAATAATTAAAATTGTCAGTAATTTAAATTAATTATCGGGCATTCGATATCTTAAAATTTGTTAACAACTCCACCTATATCATATCTAAAAGAAAGCAAATGACATCTATCAATTATCAAATTATATTTTTCTCATAGGATCTACAGTAATAATTCCTCAAAAGCATTACTATATAACCCATCCTAGAACACATTAAAACCTTCATGTAGTTGAAAAATAGATTACCATGCTAAATTTCATCCAGTTGAAAAACTAATCGAACATCCCAATCCTAAAGATTATAACCAGATCAAATACTAAACATGGATCTCATAGAAAATAGAGAAAAAATCCTACCTAACTAAGAGAAAAAACCCTAAATCAAAAGGGACACTCACCTTTGTGATGCGCCGGAAGGGATCACCTCTGTAGGAAAGGAGGGTTGGCGATGCTCAAACCAAGAGAAGAAAGCCGCGCGTGAAGAGGGAAAGAGAAAGGTTGGGCGTCGACCGATGAGGAGAGAAGAGGGCAATTGACGAGGGAGAGGGAGTCAGCGTCGGGCTTGCTCGCACGAGGACGGAAGCCGCAGGAGGGCTTCGGCGTCGGCGGAATATTGTGAAGGATAAGAGAAACTTTCTCTCGGGCGATGAGGAGAGAAGAGGGTTGCGGCGTGATGAGGCTCGCGCGCGCGTGCTTAGGCGATGGGGTAATGGAAAGTTGATATCCAAGGGGGGAAAGGGAAATCAAAACTAGGATATTATATCCTTATTTTGATTCCCATTGAGTCCTTTCAAATACCTACCAAGCATCATATATAGAAATGAAGTAATTTTCATTCTCATTCCTTACTCCTAACCCCCAACCAAGCAGCCCCTTAGCTTCTAGTTAAGAATTTTGTCTGTCAAATCTTAATCACTTGAACTTGATTCACCTATCATCTTGCTAGAAATTTTATCTGTTAAGCGTTAATTACTTGGACTTGATTCACCTAGTATCTAACTATAAATTTGTTTCTTGATATCTAACTAGGTCTTAATTCATGTCTGATTCCTAATCAGAACTTTAGATGCCTAAATTCGCTAGGACTTAAATATTTTGTATGTGTAAACTTGACATAACTTGCTAGATCTTAACTAATCTAATTTTAATCTTAATTATATATCAAAACTCTGAATCAAATATTATACACCCAAAACTAATATTTAACACTATATTTTCTAATCAAATATTATAATATGAATTAATTCATAGAATATTTATATATGTTTGACAACCTAACATAATCCTTCTCGTGTACTCGAGCTTGGGATCAGATACAATAAACTTTATTTTGCAGAGCCATTGAAAACTTTTAAAATTTACAAAATTTAAAATTTTAAAATATAAATTTATACATTTATTTATGAGAAAACTAGTTCAACTTTGTTTATAATTTTAATAGTTTAATTTTGTTTATTTTTACATTTCGTATATTTGATAAAAATTGAAGCATTATAATTTATAATAAAATTTAAAGAATCATATCTTTATTAAATTACAAAAAAATCATACAATACGAAAATTTTAAAATTTTAAAAATTATTCTTATAAATAAAATAAGTGTTTTATGTAGATTTAAAATTTGATAATCAATATTTTAAATAAAATTAAAAAATTAGAAAAATAAATTAAAGAAAATTCTTCGTAAATTACATTTAAAATTTTTTAAAATGTTTTATAGTATTGTAAGTATTATTTTTATAAAAATTTATGATATTTAAATACTTTTTATAAAAAATTTCGTTTAATTTTTTATTGTACTTAATTAGTCCTGTTTAATGCAGGGTTTTTTAAATGTGTCCTTGATTTATTGCACGGTTTTCTTCGTATTTAATTTTCTCGACCGGCTCATGTTAGATTTTCTTCATTAGGGTTTAATGCACTGTTTAAATCCTTGGGTTATTTTAATTCCATGTGTCATGGGTATATTTTTTTGGTTTAGGGATTTAATTTTATCAGGTTTAGGCCCCGCGCGAGGCCGCGACTGCCCGGGCGAGGCCGCGGCTGCCCGCGCGAGGCCGCTGCTGCCCACGCGAGGCCGCGGCTGCCCGCGGGAGGGCGCGCGGGGCTGTGCCAAGCCATGCCAAGGTCGTGCCTGCCCGGAGAAGACGCCGCCGCCGCGTAAGCATAAATAAACGAGAAAATACGGGAAATGTGGCTTAGCTCGCGTACCTGGGATCAGAGGAGGGCTCGCCGGAGGAGAATCGCCGAGAGGGGAGATCGAGCTATGGTTTGCGTGACCGCGGGGGAAGGGGGTCGCCACCTTTTTTAAGTATTATTACGACGGATTAACTTATCCGTTGCAGATTAGCGATGGGTTTGACTAATTCCGTCGTTATATTGACGAGTTTGACCCGCCGCTTAACACTAGCGATGGACTTTAACCAAGTCCGTCGCTATATTCAGGGGTTTGACTTGGTGTGCAATTCTGGCGACAGATACTATATATCCATCACCACTAGCAACAGACTATTAAAAAAGTCCGTCGCAATTCCTTATTATTTTTGTAGTGAAGTGGTATTAGAGCCTGAGGCTCTTTCCAACAGTCTAACACCCGAGAGCATAACAAGAATGGCTATGAGGGAAAGTTTCAGCACCAACAGACCTATATTTTTCGATGGAGCCGATTTCCAATATTGGAGATCATGAATGGAGTATTACTTGAAGACCAATATCGACATGTGGTTCTCAGTTAAGGAAGGTTTCTCCCCTCCAAAGGATGCTGAGGGAAAAGAGCTCGAGTTCTTAAGGTGGTCGGCAGAACAGACAAGGAAGGGGGAAGCTAATGCGAAGGCTGTGGTCACCCTGTAGTGTGAGATGACCAAGGAGCAGCTGATCAAAGTTGGCCCCTTCACCAGTGCCAAGGACCTATGGAACATGCTCATTGAGCTCCATGAAGGAACTCGAGATACCCGGATAGCCAAGAAAGATCTCCTTCTCAGCCAACTCCAGAACCTCTCAATGGAAGAAAATGAAACGGTAAGTATGCTTCATGGTCGGTTCAAGGAAATCTTCAATGGCTTGCATTCGATCAATGAGAAGGTAGAGAACCGAGACCTTGTAAGGTATGTCCTCAAATCTTTCTCTAGGAATGCCTTGTGGTCATCCATGGTGGATGCTTACATGGTTTCCAAGGATCTTTCCATTGTTAAATTAGAGGATTTATTTTGTGAAATGGAACTACATGAGATTGCTAACCAAAGCCCAAAGGAGAAGGGTGTGGCTTTTGTGGCAGGGGACAGAAGAAAGAAGAAGAAGGAAAAGAAGAAAGAAAAGGAGGAGAAGAAGAACACACGTCACATGGCTTTCATGACACTAGAGGTTTCAAATGAAGAAAATAGTGACGAATCAAGGGACTCCTCAACCGCGCCTTCATCATCTTCGGATGATGAAGAGGTAATCTCTCCCGAGTTAGATAAGTGTTATAGAATAATAGCATGCTTAACCAACTTGCTTAAGAATCTAAGAACAGAGTAAAATCATTAAAATTGGAAGTAAAAAAATTGAAAACAACTAAGGATCATGATATTGATGACTTGCATGTTAAGATTCTTGAGGATGAGAATAAGGCCTTGAAGAGTGAGGTTGAGAAACTCAAGAATTTTCTTGAGAAATTCTCAACTAGCTCCAAGACCTTAGATATGATCCTAAATTCTCAAAGAGCGGTCTACAACAAGGTTGGTTTAGGTTATCGACCTAAAGTACCAAGCTTCATGTCATTAATGTCTAGACCCCATATTAGATCACCAAATGATTCTAGGGTTTATGGACTTAAGAAGAAAATGACTAAGGCATGGGTGCCAAAGAGCTTCATTGTAGATGCATTAGGTCCCAAAGTTTGGGTACCTAAAACATCTATATTTCGAATTGTATAGGCATTGGTTGAGGGGGAGCATCTATCAACATGGGTGGTTGATAATTGGTGCTCCAAACACATGGCCATTCCTAGTTAGGGATGTGATTACCATTTCCTCCATTTAATGGATATTTACTACCTATGGGGATTGTCTTTCCTCTCAAATGTAGGGGTTTGGATTTACACCAATGAATATCATAAATTCCACACACAACAGAGATATATGAAAAATCTTTTCGGTTAATCTATTTATTGGTGATACTGAAGAAATTTCATATGTAGACATACTTGGAACATACTGATACAAACATGATCATTCCAAGAACAGAACATACTGATCATTCCAAGAACATACTTGGAACATACTTGATCATCCATTGGTTTTGTTATAAACCTGATACTAAGTGGATACAAATCTATTTAGGAACTGTTAAGGACTCTTGATTCTCAGAAATTTTTCTGAAGTATTGAGTGTTAATGTAGTCTACACCCCTGTAGTGGAATGAGGTTTGGTTATCAAAACAAACTTGTTCCTAGAACATATCAATTGTTAATGCAGTCTGATCTGGAACGTATCAGAGTTTCTGAAATTTTTCTGAAATCTGATCGGTTCACAGATAAATCAGAAATTTTTCTGTATCAATCATCAGTCTGATGAAGCTGCTTTACTTATTGTCGTATGATGCATATACATTGTTGCCATGATACATTTATGGTATATGTCATTCATATGTAATTCAACACTTACCTTTCGTTATTTTGGGTTTGTGGAGAGACTCTCGTTTAAGGGAGAGTTGTTTAAACTTAATAACCAGACCCTTTTCGATGTTTGATAAAGGGGGAGAGAATGGTTTATTAAGTTTAGGTCTTATTACAATTTTAATTATTGTAGGGGGAGGACTTTGATTCCCTTACAATAGTGAAATTGATTTCATTTGACTTCTGATGCCTAAACTTAGAATCGGGTTGTCAAACAACAAAATGGGAGAGATTGTTGATGCAGTCTGACCTGATTATTATTTTGGTATTGACACCGATTTAAGTTTAGGTGAGTAAGATAAGTTTGGCTTAAGTCTTGGTCGGGGACTGGGCACGAATCCCCGTGAGTGAAGGCGGGTTCTAGTGAGTGAAGCCAGGCGAAGGAAACCCCGGTGAGTGAAGCCGGGTCCTGGTGAGTGAAGCCGGGTCCCGGTGAGTGAAGCCGGGTGACGGAAATCCTGGCGAGTGAAGTCGGGTCCTAGTGAGTGAAGTTGGGTGAAGGAAATCCCGGTGAGTGAAGTCGGGTCCTAGCGAGTGAAGCTGGGTGAAGGAAATCCCGGTGAGTGAAGCTGGGTCGTAGCGAGTGAAGCTAGGTAATGGAAACCCCGGTGAATGAAGCCGGGTCCTAGTGAGTGAGGCTAGGTTGAACAAAGTCCTGGTGAGTGAAGCTGGGCACGAAGTCTTGGTCCGGGGGACTGAGCATGAGTCAAACAGTGGCTGGATCGATCTGGAGTCCGATCAGGGATTGACACGAACTCCCTGGGTGGTAGATCGTTCTAGTGACCTATCCAGGGAGTCTGATCGTTCTAGTGAACGATCAGGAGGAGAACAGAAACATTCTGTGTGGTTTTTGATCGTTCTGGTGAACAATCAGAGTGAGATCAGCAGGGTCTAGAGAAGACCCTGATCGATCAAAGCGACCGATCAGGGTCCTCCTGGACCAATCAGGATGAGTCCTGATCGGTCCAGAGGTGAGCTGATCGGTCATGGGACTGATCAGGTGCCTTTGGTTGGAAAGAGCTGGTGGGAGCTGGCGGAAATCCCAGTAAGCTGGTGGATCGGTTGAGTGACCGATCCCCAATCTCTGATTGGTCAGTGTGACCGATCAAATCCTTAATGGATCGATCAGAGGTGAGTCTGATCGGTCAGAAGGGTAACTGATCAGTCCGGGTGACCGATGAGTGTCTGATAACTTTAATTTGAATCGTTGTCAGACGTCTGATTTCACTCTGAATCCTTTCTAATACCTACTAATTTCCTTTTGATTTGTTGTGCTAATCTTCTGATGAGTGTGCAGGTGATACAGGGATGACACAAACCAAGAAAGAGGGTCAATTGGCGACTTTCACTTCGGGCAGGTTTGTTTGTTTTCCATTCGCAGGATTCAACGGCTTCTGGAGCGGGCTGGCAACTGTCTAGTGAATCTGGCGACTGAGGCGACTGACCTGAGGCTCGGTTGAAGAGGTTTCAGTGGACTGAGCCCAATAGAGGTCAGTGGTGATGGAGCTGTGTTCAGAGGTTGCAGACGCGCGGTGATGAGCAAAGGCTTAAGAAGAAGCTGGCGAAGCAGAGAAGCGTTGTGAACAGACAGAAAACAAGCAAAGTGTTTTGCTGGGGGTTTTGCTGGGTTGTTTAGCTCTCTGTATAGTCTTCTTGCTTGAGCGTTTCTGCTACAACTGTGTGAGCTATCCCTCTGTATAGTTCAGAAGCCAAGATTTGTGTGTCTGGCTATTCACAACCCCCTCTAGCCATCCAAGGTCCAACATTCTATTGTTAAAAGGAGGTTATGCCATATTTATCTACACCTCATAACGAAAGAGGTTACCAATAATAAATAAGAATCAAAATCATATAAGTTGAGCTAGCTACAAAATTTGTTAACAACCAAACAAAATTTGTTACCAATATTCTAAGATCAGGCTACAAAATTTGTTAACAACTCCACCTATATCACATTTAAAAGAAAACCAAATGGCATCTATCAATTATCAAATTGTATTTTTCTCATAGGATCTGCAGTAATAATTCCTCAAAAGCATTACTATATAACCCATCTTAGAACACATTAAAACCTTCATGTAGTTGAAAAACAGATTACCATGCTAAATTTCATCCAGTTGAAAAACTAATCGAACATCCCAATCCTAAAGATTATAACCAGATCAAATACTAAACATGGATCTAATAGAAAACAGAGAAAAAAATCCTACCTAACTAAGAGAAAAAACCCTAAATCAAAAGGGACACTCACCTTTGTGGTGCGCCGGAAGGGATCACCTCTGTAGGGAAGGAGGGTTGGCGATGCTCAAACCAAGAGAGGAAAGCCGCGCGTGAAGAGGGAAAGAGAAAGGTTGGGCGTCGAGCGATGAGGAGAGAAGAGGGCAATCGGCGAGGGAGAGGGAGTCATCGTCGGGCTTGCTCGAACGAGGACGGAAACGCAGGAGGGCTTCGCCGTCGGCGGAATATTGTGAAGGACAAGAGAAACTTTCTCTCGGGCGATGAGGAGAGAAGAGGGTTGCGGCGTGATGAGCTCGCGCACGCGTGCTTAGGTGATGGGGGAATGGAAAGTTAATATCCAAGGGGGGAGAGGGAAATCAAAACTAGGATATTATATCCTTATTTTGATTCCATTGAGCCCTTTCAAATACCTACCAAGCATCATATATAGGAATGAAGTAATTTTCATTCTCATTCCTTACCCCTAACCCCCAACCAAGCACCCCTTAGCTTCTAGTTAAAAATTTTGTCTGTCAAGCCTTAATCACTTGAACTTGATTCACCTATCATCTTGCTAGAAATTTTATCTGTCAAGCGTTAATTACTTGGACTTGATTCACCTAGTATCTAACTATAAATTTGTTTCTTGATATCTAACTAGGTCTTAATTCATGTCTGATTCCTAATCAGAACTTTAGATGCCTAAATTCGCTAGGACTTAAATATTTTGTACGTGTAAACTTGACATAACTTGTTATATCTTAACTAATCTAACTTTAATCTTAATTATATATCAAAACTCTGAATCAAATATTATACACCCAACACTAATATTTAACACTATATTTTCTAATCAAATATTATGATATGAATTAATTCATATAATATTTATATATGTTTGACAACCTAACATAATCCTTCTCATGTACTCGAGCATGGGATCAGATACAATGAACTTTATTTTGCAGAGCCATTGAAAACTTTTAAAATTTACAAAATTTAAAATTTTAAAATATAAATTTATACATTTATTTATGAGAAAACTAGTTCAACAAATTTTGTTTATAATTTTAATAGTTTAATTTTGTTTATTTTTACATTTCGTATATTTGATAAAAATTGAAGCATTATAATTTATAATAAAATTTAAAGAATCATATCTTTATTAAATTACAAAAAAAAATTCATACAATACGAAAATTTTAAAATTTTAAAAATTATTCTTATAAATAAAATAAGTTTTTTATGTAAATTTAAAATTTGATAATCAATATTTTAAATAAAATTAAAAAATTAGAAAAATAAATTAAAGAAAATTCTTCGTAAATTACATTTAAAATTTTTTAAAATGTTTTATTAGTATTGTAAGTATTATTTTTATAAAAATTTATGATATTTAAATACTTTTTATAAAAAATTTCGTTTAATTTTTTATTGTACTTAATTAGTCCTGTTTAATGCAGGGTTTTTAAAATGTGTCCTTGATTTATTGCACGGTTTTCTTCGTATTTAATTTTCTCGACCGGCTCATGTTAGATTTTCTTCATTAGGGTTTAATGCACTGTTTAAATCCTTGGGTTATTTTAATTCCATGTGTCATGGGTTTATTTTTTTGGTTTAGGGATTTAATTTTATCGGGTTAAGGCCTTTAAATTCTTAGGCCTACGCTATTTCGCTAGGGTTTCGGCATTTCTCCTCTCGATGTCAGGCGACGGCGATTTTTTCCACGGCGGCGACGCCAACGGCAACGGCGATGGCGACGCCAATGTCAGAGACTTTCTCACCGACGATGCCGCCGACGCCGGTGATTCATACCTCAGCGGCGCTGCCGGCGACGGCGATTGTTTACACGATTCTTGCGATGGCGACGGCGACGGAAACGGAGATGAGAACGGCGGCGGAAACGGAGATGAGAACGGCGACGGCAACGAAGATGAAGACATTCTGATGGGTGACGATTCCTACCGTGGCAGTGATGATGATGAAGAATCGGATGTGGACTTCATCATTGATGATGACGGCGACGGCGTAGATGAAGACATTCCGATGGCCTTCATCATGGAGGGTGAAGATATGGTGTCTGTGACGTTACCCGATTGGACTGCGGTCGGAGAAGAAAGAATCGCCCTTCAAATCAATAGTCAGACAATATATGTCGACAGTCAGGAACATCCACTACTGATATTCATTTTCCGGCGTCCCATCAGCGATAATCCTGCAGAAGACCTGAGGTCCGTATACTTGTTTGACTTTTATGATTTTGAAACTTCGACTGAGGAGCATATCCAATACATGTTTTCTTCTGTGGTGATGGCTGATTTTATACATCATATAAATTTTCAGTTTTATATCTCAACATTTATTTTGTTTTTACATTTTTTTCTGAATCTCATACCATTTGGGATGATAAGCGAGGGATCTATTACTTATATTACATTAACTGTCTTTTCTCTCCCTGATTACATCGGTGGTATATTTTCGATTTGGATGCCTGAGTCCCATCGGATATTATTAGGTCAGAATGAACATGCCGTTGTGGATGCACCTGAGGAGAGACCTATACCTGCAAGCGTGATTGCCGTTGAGAGTCTGCAGACCGTCTCTGCTGCAGAGACGGATTCATGTATCATTTGTCTGCAGGAGTATGATGTGGGCTCTCAGTTATTGGCGATGCCTTGTCGCCATCTTTTCCACGGTGCTTGCCTGAGGGAGTGGCTGCTCCATAGTCACTTTTGTCCCTTGTGCAGGTATGCGCTTCCTCATGATTAGTGATTATGCTACAGATTCAATTAATTGCTTGTAGGCATCCTAAAGAAATCATATTGAGTATTACTTTATTTCTTTTGAATGCTTAATACTTCATCTTACATGAGGTCTATTTGATGATTCCACTTGTCATGCATCTTTAGTATTATTTTGTTTTTAAATGTTTTACTATTTTTTTGGCATATTTGTGAAGCATCTTGAGTTCAATTAGTTGCATGGTAGCTGAATAAAATTGTAGGGTCAATAGGTCAACTCTGGTCTTGTTTGTTTGGGTCGAACTAAATCAATCATCTTGATTAGTTCATTATTTCCTTATCATGTTAGTGTACTTGTTTGTAGGGTCAATGGGTCAACTCTGGTCTTGTTTGTAGGGTCAATAGGTCAACTCTGGTCTTGTTTGTTTGGGTCGAACTAAATCAATCATCTTGATTAGTTCTTTATTTCCTTATCATGTTAGTGCACTTGTTTGTAGGGTCAATGGGTCAACTCTGGTCTTGTTTGTAGGGTCAATAGGTCAACTCTGGTCTTGTTTGTTTGGGTCGAACTAAATCAATCATCTTGATTAGTTCTTTATTTCCTTATCATATTAGTGTACTTGTAGGATAGAGAAAGTAAAAGTAAAACCGCCAATGCCGGTCCCAAGCCCGGATAAAAAAGGTTGAGGGTTGCCCTAGACTTTAGTAGCCAATGCTTAAATTGTTTAAGCCTATGAACATGATTAATCGAGTTTTGATGAATGCTTCCTTTGCTACATGTATTGCTTACTCATCCATATATAGTCCACACTCAATTATTTATTTATTTTAAATATTCTGGAAAATTGTTTAAAAGGGAAAGACGTTTTTGCAATTGTCACGGTTATAATAATTCCAGAAAAGGATTTCTTTTTGTTTCAATTCTTTTGATTGTTTCTTTGTTTTTAATACTTTATATATTTTGTTCCAAGGGAGAAGGAAGAAGTTCTGCTCTAGGCAGTGGAACTGGATCATCCATTCAAACTCACTGCCTTCTAGTGGAACTCTTTCTTGCTTCTATTCTAGATAGTAGAACTGATCGACTGAGGATATAAGATAGTAGACCTAAAACAACAAACAATCTTTCATTCGAAACTGGGGTCCAACAATAGACAACAATTATTTTGGTTTCCTGTGATTCAAGCTACAATACAGACCATGTTGAAATGAGCAGGGAGGTTCTTGGATCAGGGTTTCATTTGGGACTGAGTAATTTGGGTATATAACCATATCAACACGTTTCCTTTTGTGCCAGCTCTTCGTGAGGGAGTTTTGAAGGGATATTGAATTATTTTCCAACAATGATGGAGGCAAACAAAAAGTTACATAATTCTCTTCATGAGGGAGTTTTGAAGGGATATTGAATTATTTTCCAACAATGATGGAGGCAAACAAAAAGTTACACAATTCTCTTCACACAAGAAAAAACATTGAGAAGTGGTCATGGGGAATGCTCAGAAAGTGGAAGTTTTGGTAACTTTAATGAAGGTAAGAATAACTTGGTGCATTTCATTTCCTCTCATCATTTTTCTAGCTCCTTCAACGATATATAACTTATCTAGGAAGTTAAACAAATGTATATCATGCTGAAGAAATTAATACAACAGACTGTGTAATACCAAGATCTGCAGCTTCTGATCACTATCATTTTGTGAGTTCAAATGGCAACTGTTAAAGCTTTTTGAGGAGCACTTGAACGAGCATCAAGTATCCAAATGAAGCTAATGGTTTTCCACTTAATCTATGGCCCCAAGAGGATAATTTTGTTCATTATGATCCTTGGCATCCCCAGCCAACATCTGCAGCAATCTCTCATAATCGGGAAATTGGACATCGGTTTCATACATGAGATTGACTATGTTGCAGAGACAGTATAGTGGTGGTTTGACTATTCCATACGCTGACTCTTGCAGCTACAAAAGATAGGAGTTATATGTAATGAAGTTTTTTTTGACAATTGCTGCAGCTTTATATATTATTTTAGACATACTTAGCTAGAATGGAATAAATACCTATATTGCAAAATTCTTATTGCCATGTTTGATATATATATAAGAAACTTCTTATAATCAACTTATCATTTTTAAAATTCAATAAACTCCAATGCGTGATTTATGTTGATGTATTCTAATTGTGGAATTTTTGTCACTATAAATCAGCTGTGACCTTAATAAGTTTGAATCTGTTTGATCATCAGTTTTGACGTAATAGAAACTGCCATTCTTCACATATGGACATGATTATTTTTAAAAGTTAGATTGATGCACATTGTTGTACAATTTATTGGTTTTTATGGTCCATGGAAATTTTAGAAATATACTACAATTGACATTGACCAACACCTCAAAGGTCAACTAATTCTACCAATTTTTTTTGTTGGCATTTTGAAATTTACGCTATGCACCTGCTACCTTGGCCTTTTTTATAGGATTGGAAGGTCATCTTTCTCATGCAATGTGCTCTTCTTTTACTTACGGATCCCAAGCATTGCTGCTTGTGAATCTCAGGCATGATGCTTTATTTTTTTTTCTCAATGTTATAGTTTGAAAGTCCTGATAGTCCCTGTGACACACCTGCATGATATCTTGACAGTTGTACATTAAAATAACTACAAGACATGTATGAATATTCGTGGAAGACCTTTTCCTTTTGGTGATCTTAATTATGTCACTTCAATCTATTAAAATTCTGGTTTAATTTTTTTTTTAAATTTTGATTTTGCTATGTGAATCTCACGTTTTTTCCGGACACTATCGTCCTTATTGTGTTTTGGAACTTCTTGTCTCCTATAGATTTCTACTCCATCTATGCATGGATTGCATAATGCTATGGAGCATTTCAAGTGACTTTGGAGTGACACTCTTAAATCTTAATGATGCAATAAAAGGGTTTCTTTTGGATGTAACTCATACCACATCAAAGTGAGTCCATATTCCATATATCCTTTTTCTAATATGATTTTCTATTATGGAAACCCAAAGAGTAGCTAGAAACAACAATTGTTTCCTTGTGCTTTGTCAACCATCCTTTGTCTAAACTCTTGCCTCTTCACATTGAAAAAGTTTGCATAGCATGATTCATTTTCAACTCCATAATTATAGTAGAATTTAAGAATGTTCTGTGTTTTATTATATATAAATTGAGAATTCCAAGATGGCCGGATTCTTTTGTGGCAAGATTCTTTTTTTCACAATCCTCCACTGGATTAATTCCTTCATAGTTATCTTATTAGCTGATGCGAACGTTTTTTTTCTTCTTCTAGTCTTTAGCTATACTCATGGACTCTTTTTGAAAAGAAAGTATAGTATACATTTTTTTTGTATTTTTATACCTTTATTAATTTTATCTTGCTCTATATTGAAGGGGATTATTCTCATTGTAACAGATTCGGAATGTTTTTGAGTGCCTCCATAGAGGTGAGGTTAATTTCTCAGTAATACAAATTTTTGCACTAACCTCCTTTTCAATGTCAATGCTATCCTATATGCTCAATTTCCTCTCTCTCTCTCTCTTTTCATTTGGCAGTAGTTTTTTTTTTTTGATAAAAGTAACTTTATCCAAGATTATTAGCACAATTGTTTTAATTGCTTTTATCCTTTTCTAATTTCTTCAATTTTAAGATTAGAAGAAAAGATGCTAGAAATTCACTTAAAAGTGAATTAATCAATATTTCTATTTACACTGTTTTTGTCCCTTTCCTCAAAATATTTTTCTATGATAGGCTGACTCACAAAAATGCTAGTGCGCTCATGGAGATGGTATATTGTCAGAAAAAAAAAGAGAATGAAACTGGGAAGAGCGTTCAAATAGAACCTATATATATATATGTGTGTGTGTGTATATAGTGTCACAGCAAAGCATCAAAGGCAAGTAGATGACCTCAAAAATTGCCATAAACTAATAGCTATATATATAATTCTAAAGGATAGTTGTATTAGAGAGTGAATTCAAGGCATAAAAGTGTAAGCTAAACAGGAAAGCTGATTAATGGGACGTTAGAGAAGAGATAGGTAAATGGGAAAGAAAGTTATCTCAGACTCGGCTCTTAGTTTTGCAAACATTCTTAAGAAGAATATGACTAATAGCCACCATGTGTGTGGTTAATATTCTGAAACATAAGGCTCATCATATGGTTCTCCAATTTGCACTTGACATTGCTTTTGCCAATTTCCCACTATTGGAAAGTGAAGATTCTTTAGCATTTGAATGGGTTTTATTGTTGCATAACTTGTGGTTAATGTGGTTTGGAGTGTCGAGGTTAATATGACCTTGATATTTCGTCTTAGCAATTTGAATCCTACCCAGAGCCATCAATGGTATATTTAGGCAATGAGAAAGAATCCTACCCAGAGCCATCGACGGTATATTTAAGCAATTTCAAACCTTAAGGTGGCAATGAGAAAGAAAGCAAATTTTCTCTATGTTTGTCGATTTTAGGATATGTCAATATTGAAAAATGTGGGGAAAAAAGCTTAGAAGTTGAGTTTGGTATTAGAGATTTTAGGGTAATTTTCTGTTGCTCAATCCAACATATTCATAATCCTCTTTTCAATCATTTTTTATTCTTGTTAAATGGGCTTCTGAATGACTATTAAAACACGTCGATAGTTACTGCCATTGTCTTTTATTTTAGATGTTTATTTCTTGACCTTTCTTTGAAAAAGTTTCTCCTCTATTTTTCTCCTGGTCAACTATCCTTATTATTCTTGTGCATGTTTTCAAAATACATTTTGGCATTGCCTTTTAAGTGTCGCTGCTATGCATGCTTAAATCCTTTTTCAGAGTTTATCTAGCATGTTATACTCATGATTCTGCAGATCAAAGAGATTTCATGTTCAAATTTATTTTTAAGATTTGTTCGGATCTTGATTGGATTCTATCTGAATTGAGGGTTCTCGGTCAAGCTTTCTCTAGGAAACTGGCTATCTATACCCTGACCTACAATTGTATTAGTTAATCCAATACCATGGAATCAAATGCTGAGAGTTGCAGATCAAGTCAAACTTTTCTTTTGAATTTTCTGGAGAAAGATACCTTTCTTATACTTTATGATGCCTACAACGAACTGTTGGCACTGAGAACTTATGGATGATCCAGGTGTCTAAATTTCACCCGATTGTTTCATGCTTCTCCCAAGGTTGGTTCTACCCTCTTTAAATTTATTTTTGCTCCAATAATGTTCTTGAATTTTGGAATAATTATATTCAATATGCTTATTTACAGTTTAGAGACACATAACTATTTTGAAAAACCACTTAAATATGTCTTTAATGTTTTCAACTAATTTCAATCGATTTAAATGACCACTCACTTATCTTTATCATATATTTAAAATGTTTTCAATCATTATATATATATATATATATATATATATATACACACACACACACACACCACGATTTTGCTCTCCTGCGGACCGTGATGTGCGGACTTCCTGTGCGGACCCGACACCCAGACCCATCAGGCCCCGTGGTCGCACACGCGGTCCGCAGGAAAGCAGAACACTATATATATATATATATATATATATATATATATATTATCATGATTCTTTTATTTTGATAATATTTTATTCAGCTATATAGATATAAAAAATTTTATGTATATTTTCGAGACAAAAGGTAAGAAAATTTAATTATTATTTGATATTTAGTTAATATATCTTTCATAATTTAATTAAGTTATTTTATCATTTATCTTGAACTCTTTAATATATGTCTTCTCGCCGTCACCCCGATAATATATTAATATTAACTCTTTGGAGTGAGCTCCTTTGGTTCAGCATATATGAGGTTACACATTCATGAGGTAGAGGATATACAAGATCTACTACTCATGTTAAATTATTGAGAATATTTAAAATGAAATCCTATCTGAATTCATAATATTGAAAATCTTGAGTTAGATCATCCCAGGCTATAGAGAAAATCACCTTTCCGGATGGAGAGGAAAATTTAATGTATGTCACATCTTTATATAAGTCTGATAATGTATTTTTTTAGTTGACATTAAATTTGTTTGTGTTGATTAATGAGGAAGATTGGTACAAATGTTTTTTTATCGTTCATCCAAATAAATTGTGAAGCGTTTATAATGAGTAGTTTAACATTCTTAAGTAAGCACTTATCAAGAAAAATTTATTCATTAATTTACTAAAGTTACACTTTAAGAAAAATTTATTCATTAATTTACTAAAGTTACACCTTTAATCAGGGAAGAATAATGTATATTTTTAATGGATCATAAAAGATACATGATCCATTGAATTTCTTATGCCCATACTATTTATTTAATATTTTAAAAACTCAATTTAATTGATCACTTTATTGAGTCATGTATTATGTTAACATATCAATGTACAATTTATTAACAAATGTAAACTCACAATTCTAACCATCTCTCACGAGCTACATATCTAAATGTCGTACATGATAATAATTTAATTGAACTCAAAATCTTACTATCTAAACCAAAATATTCCTTAACAATTTGGTCTATCAAATACACACAACCTTTATTATATTTAGTGTAATAAAACATATCCATGGTGGTAATAGGTGATTCGTTTGCCCAACGCATTCGTTAATTCGTCCCAAGGTTAATATGGAGGAAATAAATCAGGGGTTATTAGTTTGGTTGCTATGGCTAGCGCATGGGAGGGCAAGCATATTAACTTTGTTAGGTTTTGACTCCAAAATCTCAAGGTGACTATATCACACGCGCTAGCTATCAGTCCATCTCATAGGAAATAATTAAACTCATTCATGATGATAATATAGGTATAATCAATAACATAGATCATGTATGAATACGTAGCATAAAATAACATGAAATATAATCCAAACACTTGAATTTTCAACTGGTCATTCTTGTGACTTGGAAGTTAAATGATACACTTTCAAAGTAAAAAACCAGAATACATGAACATTTAATCTAACAAAATAACACCCGTGTGGGCAACAAGCTCATAAAACATCCTGGGTGGCAAACTTGCAGTGAGAATCCACAATTATCAAGCTTGTACAAATATGCTCAGTTGACACTTACCACTTTGTGATAGAAATGGAAATCTAAAGCTTGCATTTAAGTCCATATGAATACAAATAATAGATTCATATTTAAGGTCAAGGTTTTATTGAATTTTATAATGAAATAAACATAACAAATAATGACAAAATAAATAGAACTTAATTGCAGTGAAAATGTCATCATCTTATCATCGTGTGTGAAATCTGAAGATCTTGCGAAGATGTAATGGATGAATCTTCCATAGGATGCTAGGGTGACAACACTGTATTATCTTCGTCAAGGGCAAGGACAGATTCAGGAATTAAAGTTGAGGGAGGCTTGAATTAAAGTGGATGGAAATACTTATATTCACCATCTTTTTCTTTCCTCTTTCATACTCCACTAACGTCAATAGAGCTGACGGTCTTCCGTCGTTTTTGAAGGCAGCATTCAACATCTATTACTATCAAATATTGATCTCACTATCTCAATATATTCTAAATTATTGTTCAACAAACATTCAACATCTATTACTATCAAATATTGATCTCACTATCTCAATATATTCTAAATTATTGTTCAATAACTGTTACTATTGAATAAACTAGATGAAACCCAACCTAACAAAAAAATTATCAATCAACGAAACAAAAAGTGAGTGTTTCATTGATATACGGATTGCTTGATAATCAAACGACCAATACTATTTATGCAGTTTATTACTGCATCTATTTCGTCGAGAGATGCATGGCAGACGTTGGAGAGAACCTACGCTGCTCCCTCACATGGCAAGATTATGGCTCATCGTTAAAACCTTGCCAATCCTCACTAGGGTAATAGATCTATCGCTGATTATATGCAGGACACCAAAAGAAATATTGATGCTATTGCGCTTATGAATGTGAAAGTTGATTTTGATGAGTTCTCTATTCGTGTCCTGAATGGTCTTAGCCAAGACTACTATAATATCTCACATGCTTTGCAAGTTCGTGATATTTCTATCACCTTTGATGAGCTCTTCGAGCAACTCCTCAGCTATGAGACCCAGTTAAAAATTTCAACATCATCTCCATCTTCGGCGCCAGTGACTGCTCTTATGGCTCTCACAGGAAATTCACGTACTCGATATTTAAACTCTCGTGGTGGTTGCCAGCATACTTCTAACTCAAACTTTTCGCAGTTGCAGACATGGTAGATTTCGATGATGTCCTATCAGTTGCGCTCTTCTGCCTCAGTGTTGCTTGCATGCCCGCTTACGCAGTCGGCTATGTTTGGTCCCAATCGCTACCTTGGGTGTTGTCAGATCTGTAATGTCATAGGTCACTTTGCTCGTAAGTATGGTTATATGTTTGCCTCAATGCTAGCCTTGCTTCCATCGGCTTCGCCGCATGCCTCGCGTCTTGCATACAGTGCACCTTTTGCTCACACTGTCGTTCATACCCCTCGGTCTGATCCTCAAGAATGGGTGGTTGACTCTGATGACTCGCATCATGTCACTACTAACCTCGTTACTCTTTCGTTGCATGATCCGTATTTTGGGAACAATAGTGTTATTATTGGTGATGGTTCTGGACTACCTATTACCTACACTGTTTCTTTCTCTTTCTCAACTTTATATTTCCCTTTAGTTTTATTCAATGTTTTATATATGCTCTCCGTGTCAAAAAGTTTGATTTCTGTTGTGGCACTTTGTGCTACTAATTCCATTATATTTCTTTCCTTTGATTTATATTTTCAGGTGTTGGATCGTAGTATGAGGGCAATATTGGTTAGCGGGCCCGTAGAGATGGTGTCTATTACTGGCCGACATCTGTGTCTAAACTATCATTTGCTTCCATCCTTTTTATATTTATCTCATCATCTATGTCCTTATGACATAGTCGTTTAGGTCATCCGTCATTAGGTATTTTGCGACAGTCTTTTTCTTCCTTGGGCCTTTCATTTTCTACGAATGCTTTGTCTAATTTTTCTTGCACTTCATGCAATATTAATAAAAGTCATAAGCGGCTCCCTGGGAAGGAGAACCTTTTAGTGGGGGCATCCTTGGAAGACGACTCTCACATACCCAAGGGGAAGAACTGTGTAGACCAGTGGGAGTGGAGGAGATAAAAGCAGCTCTCGATAGTATTGGGAGTGTCAAGGCACCAGGACCGGATCGATATGGGGCAAAGTTCTTCACATCTGCATGGGACATCATAAGGCCAGATTTCATTGGTGCTGCACAGGAATTTTTTCAGAATGGTGGGCTGCTCAAACAATGGAACCACTCTGTGATTTCTCTAGTGCCAAAGGCGGATCATGCCCCAGGAGTTACAGATTACAGACCTATCTCTTGTTGCAACGTCTTCTACAAAGTAATATCCAAGGTGTTGGCCGGTCGACTAGCAACAGTTTTGGGATTCTTACTTGATCCGGCACAGGCGACTTTCGTGCAAGGGCGCTCTATTGGGGATAACATAACTTTAACACAAGAATTACTCCGGAAGTATGCACGCAAAAGGATATCGCCGAGGTGTATGCTTAAGGTGGATTTGAAGAAAGCATTTGACACCGTAGATTGGGATTTTCTCATGTCGGCTCTTGTTGGTTTTGGTTTTCCCCAACAATACCGAGGATGGATTAAAGAATGTGTCACCACGGTATCCTACTCTATCTCTCTTAATGGTGGCCTTCATGGGTTTTTCAGTGGTCGGCGTGGCCCAAGGCAAGGAGATCCCCTATCGCCTATGCTCTTTGGCTTATGCATTGAAGTTCTTTCTCGACGGCTGCATGAAGCTTCATCCTTACCTTCCTTCCACTTCCATCCTATGTGTAAGGAAATCGACATTACACATCTTGCGTATGCGGATGATTTATTGTTATTTGCTTGGGCGGATGAATCTTCAATTGGGGTATTAGCGGGTTGCTTGGAAGAGTTCGGGAAGGTGGCGGGCTTGAAGGCCAATCCGATGAAGTCACATATGCACATGGCCGGTGTTGATAGTGAAACGAAGGACCGATTGCTCCAAGTTATCGGGTTCCAAGAGGGATCTTTTCCATTCCGTTATTTGGGTATTCCACTTGCGGTGGAGAGGCTACGGGTAGCAAATTATGGACCTTTACTTGATACCATTGCAACCAAGATAAAGGCGTGGTCGAAGCACACATTATCCTACGCTGGCCGATTGGAATTGGTTAGATCTATTCTTCAAGGGGTCGTATGTTATTGGCTTTCTATGCTCCCAATTCCTAGTGTCGTGATTGACAAGATTAAAGCTATGTGTCGATCTTTTGTGTGGTCTTCCAAGCACCCCCCGATCTCATGGGATACTATCTGCCTTCCTAAGCAAGATGGTGGATATGGACTTCGGGACCTTCAAGCGTGGAATGATGCTCTACTAAGCAAAGTATTGTGGGATATACAAAGCAAAGTGGACTCATTATGGGTGAGATGGGTACATCATCACTATATAAAGAATGCAGATTTTTGGAGTTGGGAGGTTAGAGCTACGGATTCTCCGCTCATCAAAAGGCTCTTAGGCATCCGAAACAAGATCTTATTGCGCTCGCAAGGCCAAGGAGTAGCGAACATGATGTTAATTGAGTGGTTTGCTTCGGAGAAGAAGGGGTGGCGAATGCTTATGAATTCTTCAAGCCTCGAAAACCTACGGTGAATTGGAGTTCGGTAGTATGGAGGCCGGAGATTATGCCCAAACATCGCTTCATTGTTTGGTTGCTTGCGCATGGGAAGCTACGGACGGCGGATAGGATGCCATATGAGCCTATCAAGACTTGTTCACTTTGCCGGCGCTATGATGAGTCAAATCCTCACTTGTACTTTGAGTGCCCTATCACAAAAATATTGTGGGGAAAAGTGAGGCGATGGTTAGAGATTACCCACGAGACAAAGACACCAGAGGAGCTCTTCCAAATGCTCGGAAGGCACTATAGGAACAGCAATAGGAAGATGAAGGCTCGGCACCTCGGCGTCTCCTGTATGATCTATGTTATTTGGGAAGCCCGCAATCGAAGTCGCTTTGAAGGCATAGTCCCGGATATTGACAAAATGATGCGTAAGATTCAAATTCACGTTCATAAAGGGGAGGATATGCTATGAGATGGGGAAACACGGGCAAATCATGGTTGTCCGTTGGTTTTCATTTCTTCAATATTTTCATTCTGTTCACTTTGTGATTTGATTGGCTTTGATTGGCTTATGCATTAGAGAGCATGTGTGAGATGGGATTGCATGCCAACGTGATTGACTAGGAGAAATGTGGTGATGGACTTGCATGTCCATGGGTGGGAAGGTCAACGTGTTGGACTTGCATGTCCATGGTAAGGGTGTGATGTGTGCATGCAATTTGATTGGTTACAAATGTAGTAGGAAAGGGATGTGGTTGGGAGGAATGAGGGATGTGAATGATGTGTGTTGCTTGCTATGGTGGGCCATCATGATGTATTTGGATGTTGATGGAGTTTACCTCACATGTTGAGGTAGATAGATCCGACTTATGATTGTATTTTGTGATTGCAGAAGGGGATTACAACCCCTGAAGCATTTAATGTATTTACCCATTTTTCAAAAAATAAAAGTCATAAGCTACTTTTTCATAAATCTAGTTTTTCATCTCGTGCTCCTTTGGATATTGTCTTTTCTGATATATGGACATCTCCTATTTCATTAATTGATGGGCTAAGATAATATGTTATATTCGTTGATTACTTTACAAAATATATTTGGCTTTATCCTCTTCGCAAAAAATCGAATGTATACTCAACCTTTATTGCATTCAAAACTCTTGTTGAAAATCGGTTCTCAAAGACTATCAAAACTTTTTTCACCGACAATGGTATGCTTAGCACTTCGCTCCTTTCTTACCACTTATGGCATCTGTCATCATACCACCCCTCCACATCCTCCTGAACACAATGGATACTTTAAGCATCGTCATCATCACATAGTTGAACCTGGTCTCACTCTGTTGCACAGGGCGTCTATTCCAGTTACTTTCTAGCCTTTTGTCTCTGTTGTGGCTGTCTATTTGATTAACCGCATGCCTAAGGCCGGTCTTTTTCATCTGTCCTTTGAAAAATTGTTCACTACTGCCCCTGATCTTTCGAAGCTTTGTGTCTTCGGGTGTTTGTGCTTTCTATAGTTGTGCCCTTACTCCTGCCACTTGATCTCAAGTCAACCTCTTGTGCTTTTCTTGGTTATTCTCTCACTCAGAGTGCCTTCTTGCGCTATGATCTCACACTCAAAAAAATCTTTGTATCTCGTCATGTTAAGTTAGGAGAGTATGTTTTTCCATTTGCTGACACCTCCTTCTTGGATTCCGCAGTAATAGACACTGACTTTGAGCTTTCTGCTGTACCAGTCCTTTTGTGGGACTCTCCAATATCGGTGTCGTAACCTGCCACTAGTTGTAGCCGACCACATCTGACTCCTTGCCCGCCGCCATTGCCTTCTAGCCCATCGCCTCCCTCTTCCCCTCGCACTTCCCTAAACCAGTATCCCATGCAAACTCGCTCAAAAAATGTCATCTACAAACCCAACCTAAAGTATATCCTTCACACTAGCCTTTCACAGCCTTGTGAACAATCATCTGTCACGTAGACGCTCAAGGATCCGAACTAGGTAAAGTCCATGCACGAGGAGCATGTTGCTTTTCTCCGTAATCAGACTTAAGATTCTTATCCCGCCTTCACCAGATTAGAATCTTGTGGGTAACAGGTGGGTGTTTCACATTAAGCGCAATCTTGATGGCGCTCTGTTGATCGGTATAAGGCTCGCCTTGTTGCGAAGGGCTTTCATCAGCGTCTTGGTGTTGACTTTTATGATACATTCAACCCTGTTATTAACCCAGTAACCATTCGCATTGTTCATAGTCTGGCTGTAAATCGGTGGAATCTTTATCAATTTGATGTCAAAAATGTGTTTTTCAATGGACGTCTTACAGAGGAGGTTTATATGGCACAACCTTCAGGTATACCCAGTGCTAAATTTTTAGATCCTGTGTGTTGTTTACATAAAGCGATTTATGGCCTGAAGCAGGCTCTGTGCACCTGGTATTTGGAGCTTCGCGCCTTCTTAGTCTCTCTTGGCTTTGTCGTCTCTTGGGCTGATACCTTCTTATTTATTTATCATTAGGACAATACTGTTATCTATTTTCTTATATACGTAGATGATCTAATCATTATAGCTAGTGATGCTTCTGTTGTTGACGACATAATATGCAAACTTGATGCTAAATTTGCAACTAAGGATCTTAGGGTTCTTCCCTTCTTCTGTGGAGTTGAGGTTCGCTCAACTTCAAATGGTCTTCTTCTATCTCAACAAAAGTATATCACTGATCTTCTCTCCAAACAAAACATGCTTGTCTTAAGTCAAATTCCACTCCTATTGTTGCTGGTTCTCATCTTACTTTGCATGATGGGTCTCCGTCCTTTGATGCAACTAAGTTTCGACAAGTGGTTGGTAATTTATAACATCTCCGTATAACCCGTCCTGATATTTCCTTTGCAGTCAACACGCTTTCACAATTTATGCATGCTCCTTCAGAGACGCATTAGGGCGCTGTTAAGCGTCTACTTCGGTATCTCAATGGTACTAGGGATCTTGGCATTCGTCTACTTGCAGATACACCTCTCACTCTTCATGGTTTCGATGCGAACTGGGCAGGAGATCCGGATGATCGGTATTCTACAGGTGCATTTGTTACTTTTCTGGGTGCTAATCTGGTTTCTTGGAAATCTACCAAGCAGCGCATGGTTGCACGCTCTTCGATCGAGGCCAAATATCACACCATAGCTTCTGCGGCATCAGAGTTTCAATGGATTAAGTCACTTTTGACAGAATTGTTTCCTTCGGTTATCACGCCCGTTGTGCTCTTCACTGATAATTTGGTGCCACCTATCTTTTGGCTAATTCTGTTTTTCACTCTTGAATGAAGCATTTGATTATTGACTATCATTTTGTTTGTGATATGGTACAGTCCTCTGAATTCCGAATTACTTATATTTCTAGTGCCTATCAGTTGGCCGATGCACTCACCAAGTCACTTTCTTGACCTCGACTGTTAGCCATTTGTAACAAGATTGGTGTCATCTCTGTGACACTATCTTGAGGGGGTATATTAGGGAATGCTATTCTCTTTATTAGAGAATATTTATTTTTTTAGTTTTCTCATTTATTTGTTTCCTAGTATTGCAATATTTTTCATTAGAGAATATTTGTTTCCTTAGCTTTGTCATTTATTTGCCTAGTATTGTAATATTCTCTTTATTAGAGAATATTTATTTCCTTAGCTTTGCCGTTTATTTGTTTCCTAATATTTAAGTGTTTTCATATTTATATATCATACACTTCATTAATAAAAGTTTGTATTCAATTCTCAACAATTTACATATGTCAATTCTTAACTAATCCTCTATATGATCTTAGAGAAAGGTCTCAATCATGTTTGCAAATATTTTATAATAAACTGTAGTGGAAACCATGATTATACTTTATGAATCTAAACAAAGTCCAACATTACATTTTACATTTACAAATACTGTATACTAAACTGCATTCGTGAATCATGATGGATTTATTTAGAGTGTCAAATGAAATATACACATGTAATAAAAATATAAATTTGTAGATAACAAAAAGGTGCATGTGTCCATCACATAGATCATCAATTAATAAATACTGATTTTCACTATGTGGGTACTTCATTCATATAAAGGACCCCATACTCATCACATGGTGATGAAAAACATTAGGCGGCAAGGCCTTGGTAAATTAATCCGCCAACATATATTCTGTTTAAATATGCTCTATTAGACAACTCTGACCTCTTTCTTTGACCATTAGATATTTTATATTAATATGTTTTGACTTTGATGAGTTATGATTGTTTTTGTAATAAAATTTTGTGACTTTATTATCACAATTGATCATCAATGGTCTATCAATGCCATCAATAATCTACAACGTTGTGATGAAATTTCACAACTAAATTCCTTGATCGAATGCTTCATAGTAGACTATGAATATTGTACCCATTTTTGAAGTGGCTGTAAACATTTGTTTGACATTTTCTCAAGAGATAACCTCTCCCACCAACATGAAAATATATCCTAAAGTGGACCTTATGCTATCTAAGTATCCCACATTGTCTACATCTGAATATCCAATCACCTCCAAATGATTTCTTTAGTTTGCTACCAATAATGCTGATGGCTTCTTTCTCCGTTGGCTTAGGCTCCTCTTCTCCAACTAGTGAGACCCGCATCCTTATTGGTGAGATAAACCCTTCTGAGATGTTAACACTATTTAATGCTTTAATCGGCTTGCTGGCATGACCCCTCCAACACTCAAGTCAATCGCTGATTGAGGAAGATCAAAAGAAGAATGAAAAATCACAGAATAGAAACTGGAGATGGAAAAGAGTCGTCTTTGCTTTGCAAGAGGAAGAAGACCAACTTACCTCGAAGCCATTGTCGGGATGCTTATATAGCTTGTTAGAAGGAATCTCCATGTCATCCCCCTTGCGCGTCACCCCCTTGCGCACATTCTGACTGGCTCCCGCCTAATTGAGCAAGGGTGAGTGATCCGTTATCCTCTTTCCAGTTGTAGCTTGCGATGTTAGATGAGAAGGGAATCAAGGGAACTATCTCTGACATCCATGTTGTAATAACCAACCAACGATAACACATTTATAACCAGATGCTTCCATCCTTTATGACATTTAGAGGGAAACTCTCTTGGAGTGGATCTCATTTTATATGCCTTGAAAACTACGTAAGGAAACTTTGTGATATTGCCTAGACGATTATGGCTCAAAAGAACTTATTTATATTACCTAGGAAGCTATTTAGATGACGATGCTAATGTTGCTCAGTGGATCATATTCAGTTTGTTAGAGAGACTAAGTGTATATTGCTTTGAGGATCATACTTATGTCTCTAAGAAGACCCAGTGTATATTGCTCAGAGGATCATACTTATGTCACTAAGAAGAGTGCTCTGACTGGGAGATGGTGGGAGTCGGAGCATGAACTTCCTTTCTTCGGGAGAATTGTGCTTCCTCCACGTTGACATATTTAACCACTCTGCCAAGCAAGCTATTAAAATCAGTCTGGGCCTTCTTTATTAGGGATCAAAAGAAATCCCCCTCCATAGTCCTTGAGAGAAGACGCTCATCAACACATCTAGAATTGTCGAGGGGACATCCAAAGTGACTCGATTGAATCGTTGAATGTACTCATTTAAAGTTCCCTTTGACTTGTGTTTGAGGGCAAACAAGTTGAGCAGGTTTTTGAGATGTCTTCTACTACTAGCGAAATGAAGTAGAAAGATAGTCTTGGAGTCTCTGAACAATCGAATGGAGGAGGCGGAGAGTCGATTAAACTATCCCTGAAGTGAGACTGCAAGTGTTGTCAGGAAGACTTGGCACTTGATGTCATATGTACTGATGTAACAGGGTCGCATTTTTAAATCTGCATAAGTGATCTTCTAGGTCGATTGCTCCTGTGTACTCCCTAATATATAGTGGTCGGAAGTGAAGGAATATCTTATCTTCAAGGATATACCCCGAAAGAAAGGAGTAGTACTGGGAATAATTCACGCTGCTAGTAGAAGGTCCTTATCCCAAGGGGGTCTCGAGGAGGTGTTTCTCCCGCTGAGGAGGTGCTTCAGCAATGCCTCTTGTACTTTGGTTGCTACGAGCCGGTTGAAGTCTTTTTACTACATAGTGATGACAAGAAATCTTCCTGTGTCATCCATTTGAATGTCTCAAGTTAGGACTGTGTGTTCACACAGAAGAATCCAAATTTGATCCTGTCCGAGATCACCAACGGGTGAGTCACCTGTGAGCTGTTTGGGATATTGATTGAACGGATGAAGTGCCCGGCGATTAAGAGAAGATCTTTGAGTCACAATGTCTATACAGTTGGAGAAAGAGAGGATGAAGGAAACATAGTATTAGAAGGAAGGCCAGGGTGTCCCTATTCAACCACTCCGATGCTCAAATCATTCTTTGATGGGGTAGCAATGGAGAAGATGAACAATAGAGTATAAGTTGTATGTGTGCACATAGGAGAGCATACCTTGGCCCGTAGATGCATTATAACACTATTGAGATGATACCTCTCTCCTCATTAATTGGGCGTCACATCATGGCAAAGATGTCATATCCACATATCCTTGTAGTATGACCGCCATATCTCACCACGATATCTACAATCATATCACTCACAATTTGTATTTATAGTCACTCCACGTGTTCTGACAACACATGCTCTATCTCACATGCTGCGTCAGTTCACATGACATGGAATTAAGGATCTAAGTCAAAGGAGTCAGGTGGACCGATTGGACAGAGTCGAGAGGAGCTGAACTAGTACTCCGACTTACCTTCTGTTCACTTAATAGTTGAGTGCAATTTTGATGGTCATTCTTAATGTTTATGCATCTTTGATGTAGATGGAGGGTTCAATCTTCTACCAGAGCTAGGAAGAAATTTTTGCCGTCATGGTGGATCAGCTGAAGAGGAGCAAGATCGTCGTATGATTTCCGAACAGATTAGACCATTGAGTTGACATAGTTAAGTGGAGCCGATAGCCCACCGGCGATAGGCAACTAGCCTTCTTGGTTCATCCGAACCGATCGACCACCCTTCTCATTTCAGATATCTCTATCCGATTGATTTGTCTGATTTTTGACCTTCATCTTAGCAGAACTATTGGCCCTTTTAGCCTTCGTGGAGGCTCCTGGTATTCCTGGTAGTGATTAGTAAGTAATATACAAAAATTAGAAAAATATTACAAAAATAATCAACATTTACGCTTGATTTAATCTTTTTCCCCACATAAATGGAGTTTTCGTCGACGAGCCCTTCTTTTGTTAGCATGCTCGTCTAGGAGAGGGACTCAGGGAACTCTCACTCAAAGGCTAACGAGATACTTCAGAATAAATGGACCTTGCTACAAATTAGTTGGGCCTTTTCATTTACCCCCTTGGTGCATAGGTGCATTCTGGTTTAGTCCAATGTAACGCCCGACCCGGTTACGGGTGATCTAGCCTATAAATAATCAGATCAGCGTTCCTTTTTTCTCCGAACGCAATTCACCGAAACCTCGATTCTTGTTCTCGGGCGACTTTTGTTCTCTGGGCGATTCTTGTTCTCCTAGTGATTCTCCGAGTGGTTCTTCTTCTCCAGGTGATCTCTTGAAGATTCTTGTTCTCCATCCGGGCGTTAACCTTCGATGTGCCCTCTGTCGATCACCAGAAAGCCTGCTCTGCTGTGTTCGATCACCGGGAAGCCGGTGATTGTTAGGGTTAAGCGGAAGGCTTCCCAAGCAAAACTTGACTCTTTCTGCAAGTATTTTTCTTTCTTTTTTCCCTGTTTGGATAATATTAAAATGGGAGATAAAGGTGAGTTGTTTTTGGTTTTTATTCGCTCAGGGTTGGAGATTAATGAAAGGCCACATAAAAAAGCATTCTTGGGTCTTGAAAATTTCTTCGTGTTTGATTACGGCACAGGAAAAGGTATATGTAACCTTCACATTTTCTTTTTACTGTTTTTAATGGGATTATCATAATTTCAATGCATTCATTTATTGAGTTGTTGTTACTTGAAAATGGAGGAACTCGAAAATGGTTTCTAGATATAATCTATGATCTTTATGATAGGGACTTAGAAAGAATGAGTCAAACTGAAATGGGGTTGCATATATCTATGGTCTGCTATTAGCTTATATTAATTTATAAATGATATAGTTGTCTACTATTGAATATAATTATGGATTTTATAATCATTATTACAACAAAAAAAGTTCTCAATGAGTCATTTTGATGCTGCATAGCCTTTTATTTAGCATCCCTCACATACATCTTAAGATTTCTGCTTTATGTCTTGTCCAATCACAAGAATTTCTATTCTGTCTCGTAGTTGTAGCAAGTACGCCTATTCCTCAAAATAGATAGTTTGTTGATTCTTTATCTCTTGTATTTGTATCTCCTTAACTCTGAAAGCTCCATTCCCTTAGATTCATATGTTGCATCTTATTTTTCCATTCCTCATTCATGAAGTAGTTTGTTCATACAAGTGCATAGTGAAAGAAAGTAGTCATTTTATGGGCTTCCTGAGAATAGCATTTTCATAGGCAATGCCATTGATTCCTAATATGCGATGTAGCCATTAAACTATTTAAATGAGGTAAACAACAGAGAAATAACTTTAACATGTACACTAGAGTTTCATTTGTATATGGCGACTTTAGTTTATAACCTCAAAATTCTTTAGAATATTCAATGCCCATGAAGAAAACATTTGTTTCCACATTACATAGAGTGAACTACTCCAATCACATTTTGGTAATAGTCCAATTTAAAACATGATGTCATGTTTTTTGACTAGTAAATCCATCACCCTGGAATGATGTTTTGATCTTTTATTATTCCCTTTTTTGCTTTACTGGGAACTTAAAGTGACATTGCAATGCCTATGTCTATATTATGTTGTGTTAGATATCTACAGCTTTCTTTATGGTTGTTTATTGCCACCACAAACATGTTACCTAGCCTAAGCATGGGCCAATCAAATGTTTGATCTTTTCACAAAATATTAGCCCCATGTTATACTCTCATTGGCCATTTTGTCTTGTAATTGGTGTTATATATATATTAGTTTGGTTGCCTTTTTATTTAGAAAATTACTTGATATGTCGTAGTTTTTTTCCTTTGAATTGGGTGCAGTGATGTTGTGTTCAAACACTTGAACAATAGATAAACAGCAGAAACTTGATCAGATTGAACAATTAGAGTGGTGGGTTTTTGTGAATGTTTTGTTCATTAGGTTACCACAAAGATCTATCGCATGGGTTGAGTTTTTCTGTATTTGGTGAAAGGGTATCATGAACACTTGTATAATGTCCAATGATGTAAATATAAAGCTACTGGAAAGACCTGAGGAGTTACTTATAAGTTTGCAAGGTTCTAAAATTTACTAGGCACTAGTCGGGCGCCTAGGGCCTAGGCTGCCTAGGCGGGGACTAGGCACTGCTAGTCGGATTCCACGGTATCAACATAAATTACATAATATAAATCATATTCTATAACTCTAACATAATAATATCAAATTTAAAATGAGTTCAAAATTACACAACTAATAAAATATCCTAAATTTATTCTATATTTTAACTCTTTAAAATGTGGGCTTCTTTAGTCACTCTAATTTCTCCAGCTTTGGTTGCTCAGTATGTGAAAATGAAGTTTGATGCTAACCGCTAGGGCAAGCCAACAAATCGATTTTCTTGTTGAACCAATGTTTAGAGCTTATAAAACTTAAGCCCCTGAAAAATCGATCCCTTAAAATCCCTTAACAGGTGTTGTCGAACCCTTAAAATACAGTAAAGTCGATCCAGTAGATCATATAGATTATACTATTTAACAGTCGATCCCCTAAAGTCGATCCCTAAAATCCAGTAAAAGAAAAGTACAGTACAGATGATAATTGATAATAAAATCATAAATCAGTAGTCGATCCAAAATCAGTAGTCGAGCCAAAAATCAGAAATCAGTAGTAGCTATAAACCATAATGATACTTAATACAATCAAATGTAAAATATAGATCATACTAATAAAAGACCATACAAAAGAGAATATAATAATACTTATAAATAAGAAAAAAAATAAAATCAGAAAAATTCTTTTATTTTTTCTGATATTGTTTTCTGATTTTTTTTCTTATTTATAAGTATTATTATATTATCTAACAAAAAAAAAGAGTTACGTTTCAATTTTTTTAATTAGGCTTTAAATTTAAAAGCCCAAACTAACAAAAAATCATGAAAATTCTGCATTATTTCCGTGACGCCTAGATGATTCGACTGATTAGTCGGCGCCTAGGGCCGCCTAATCCCGCCTAGGCACCAAGACCGCTTAGGCTGGCCCATTAGGATGTTTTCGGTGGACTGGGTGCGCCTAGCGCCTAGGCCGATTTTTAGAACATTGTAAGTTTGTAATTGACTAAGTTTTAAAAATGATAGACCCTCATGTTCTGTGTTTTTCTTTGTAATTTCTGATAAGTAGCTTTGATTGGCTGCCTATCCTGTGAACATATATGACCAAAATTTCTCATCAACGAGACTTCTAAAATGCAGTTCTCAATGAGCTTGCAAGTAAGAAGATGTTGGTTCAGCGTCTTGAGATAGTTGGGCGCTCCCAGTCTGTCAAAGATGTGCTCCATTCATTTCTGATTAATACCTAATCTATGTTACTCTCTGTATACTCCTATGTCATTTGATTCGAGTGGTGGTTATTTTTTAACATGTTTCTCTTTCTTCCACTTGCTTACATTAACACAATTTATGATGTTCCTATTTGCAGTAAATCAGATAATCTGATAATTCATTTTAACTTGTAATCACTTTCATTTTTAGAAATATGGATGTTATTTTGCTGCAAAAAATGATGTTTTTGAAACAGAAGTATTGATGAAGGCCCAAATTTTTCAGGATTTTTATGTCTGTTTTATTCCTTCCCACAATTATTCTCTCTTTGTTAATAAAAATAACTTTGATTCTATTCCTAGCCAAATATTTCCTACGATATTTATTGTTCCATGGACAAGATTTTTAGAGATCTCCCGCAAGCATATTACCTTACACGTCTAAGATTATTGAGTTACTATCATCTTTCCTGAACATCTAATCTCCCATTGTAGTTCATTAGTTTAGACTTCATCTGTTGAATTTTTTAGTAATCTTCTTTCTCTTTTATTTTAATTTTTTTCAACCAGCAGCAACTTTCCAGAAATACAAATGAATTTAAGGGGAGATGTAAGGAGGGTAGAAGTTCGTATAAACCCGATAAGGTAATGTTATCAATTCAATTTCTTATGTCACATATGAAGGATATGATGTTACCCTAACCTAATCTTGCAGAATTGTTTACCATTTCATTGCTGCATTTTTCCTTTGATTTATATCCACTATTATCGTCACTGCTAAAATGACACACAATTTTATCCAATTTCTGCCATGTATTATATTATCATTCCTACCACCAAAAGCATGTTTTCGCCAGCACATAATTCTCACATAGAATTGCTTATTAATCTTTTGTAAAATTTACAATACAAAGAGCTGAGGAGATTATTCTATCGAATGATATTGAGCATGTTTTCTAAAACCACTTGCAAAAACAAATTATTGGACTCTTGTTTACTATCATCCATTGCCTTTCAAAAATTTTTGGGAATTGCACAGCTCTTGATTTGCCTACTTTGATGTCATTATTATTTTTTCTAGTTTAATAACTCTACTTAATCCTAGAAATAATTCAATAGTTTTGCCTCAAATAAATGATTCATTTTTGTTGCAATTTCGGTGTTTGCAGAAACATGATCAATTGTGGTCCAAGGCTATAAAAGAGCATGAAGTAGATCATTACTGTCATGTTATTGAATTGTTCTTGCAATTTCTCTAGTGCAGGAAACATGCACATCTGAATTTTTGTGTTAGATGTTTCTATTGTAACATTTATTTTACATATCATGGGCTTAGGTTTTATCATTTTATAGATTTAGATTCAATTTGTTGGAATTATGCAACCTAAATTTTTGTTAAGTAGTTTCATCAGTTATACCCATGATCAGATCGATAATGTGTTTGTGATAGAACTGTTTTTCATTATTATATTCAGTAAATGTAAACACAGTTTGACTTTTATATTCTTTTCACATTTGATTATTGTGTGTCTAATCGTTATTGCTGCAAGCTAGTGGATTAATTTCCTCCCAGCCAAACCAATTGCTCAATTGGCATCATAAAATTTTTATTCTTTTTGATGTATAGGACCCACTTGAATATTACGAGATCATTGGAATGATTTTGACTATTAGTTGTTTGTTTGCTCATTTATATTTGTTTTATCACGAGATGCTTCATCGTCAATTCATTGCTAACATTATGCAACATTGAATTTGAATGATTTTATTCCCAAGATAATGTAGCTAAGTCGTATTAAATCTTATAGGATCTCACTAGAAGTGGTCGATTTGAACAAATATGGAAGAAGAGGGGAAGCATAGATGAAGAAGAATGCTCTTTGCATGAAAAATGTCATTTGTTTGATGTTGTTTGAGTTGATGCTGAGGATGAAACTCACCAAAGGGTGGCAAAGCCCAAGTAAATTTAATATTTAGTATTTCTATAGCTTCGTTAGTGTATCTTTCTGGTTTATTATATAAGAGATTCTTAAATGCAGAGGTGCTCTTGAGGTTGATGGAGCAATGTTGGATAAGTATTTACCACTTCTAAGAGAATTTCTTTCACAAGCAGTTGAAGAGATTGAACATTACACAGCAACTACAGAAGGTTCCATCCCTTCTCCATCATCCTTAATCTTCAAGTGACAAATTATGTTATATTTAGTCTCATATATCATCTAATAATCAACTTTTGCTCCTTTGTTTTGACATGTTAAATAATATATAAACTTTATTAGCTATATTAGATTAGTTTATGCTCCTAAAACTAAATATTAGCTTTTTTTTTTAATCCGTTTAGCTGTTTGATCCATTTGTTGCTTGGGTAATTTTACATCTGTTTAGATTATTGTACCGTACTACTTGCTAGTCTGTATGTATGGTGAATAGAGGGTGACCTCGGGATAATTGAATCTCTTCTACATTAATTTATTTCCATTAGCAACATCAATGTGATGTGTGTCGAACAAGAAAATCTTGTCTGGACCTTACCCTTTGTTTGGATGAGGTGAAGGAAGGTTTATTAACGTTATGTTCACCTTATTAGAGAAGGAGGAAAGGTTAATTAACAGAGCACAATCACTTCAGAAGATGAGGATGAGAATGAAAATCCTATCATTGATTTAGAATATTTCTATCAAAGATTATTAATAAGTTACCTGTGAAGAAGGAAAGGAAGATGAAGAGTACTGGAGTGGGAATTTGTCAATTCGTTTATTATGCATGTATTTAGTTGAGGCAAACACTTGCGGTGATGGTCTCATTTTGATGTATACTTCCGGTTGGTCGATTTTTTATTTTTTTTTTATTTTATTTTGTAAATAGACGTCCAAAGTTGGTTAACGTCCACATGTAAATATTAATTTTTGTGCAAATTATCTACAAATCTAAAAAATTATTTTTTCATGCTTTAAATTTCACAATTTAAAAGTCGATTAGCTAATATGCTGCTATGTATGCGCACGTGTAGATTACAATATTTTCTTGTGATAATATAAACACTTTTGATCACAAAATTTATAATTTCTTGTGATAATATACGCACTTTTGAAGCAGAAATTTTCTATGGATAACAAATAGAACGGTCAGATGGGTCAATCCGGTAGGTCGGCCTATAGTGGGTTGATCTTTTGGCAGAGTGGGGCAGTCCGACTCTTCATTTTGACGGGTGAAGAAATCCTCACTCAATCCAATTTAAGACGGGCCATGAGTTAGGTAGATCAATCAGTGTGCCTATCAAAAATTAAAAAAAATATATATATTCAACATTTTACTTTAGAATGGTTTCGTCAATCTAATATATCAAGAAATATATATTTTAAACATAAATGAATACAAATGAGTACTCATGTTCGATGAAAAATATTATTTTTTATTTCAAATTTATAACAAAGAAAGATAATAAATTAACATAGAACTTAACTAACATGTGGTTCTCAACCCATTGGTCAATCCAAGCCTGTCGTGGGCCGACTCGTATTGGTCGGGGGCCGAACCACCGAGGCCCGCGAGGGGATTGGGTTGCTAATATTCCAATCCAATCCACTTAAATTATTTGGTGCCTCAGCCAACGGCTCTAATTCGAACATACCAGTCGACTGCTCCTGCCTGTTCGACCTCACAGACAGATGAGTCGACTGGTGTCCATACCAGTCGACTGCTATAGTGCGCTCTCAGTAGTATCAGTCGACTGGTTCCCTTGCCAGTTGATTGCCCAACTTACAAATGCACTTTAAGCCTCTCCGGAGTTCACCCTTCGCATATGCCTTGAAGTCCACTTCTTTGGCTTGCCCCTGAAGTCCTCTTCCTTCGGCTTTCGCCCCTCGAATGCGCATACAAGCACACAGTTTGTCTTTATGTCATCCTTCGCGTATGTCTTTGAAGTCCACTTCCTCGGCTCACCCTTGAAGTCCTCTTCCTTCGGCTCTCGTCACTTGGATGCTTCACTCCGCTAATCCATGTGTGACTCACTAAGTCCTGTACGACTTAAGCACACATATCAAATCAACATGAAAACCTAACTTAATCATATTGACACATACATCAAAACCCATGATTTACCCGATCAACCTTGGGTCGATTGCACCAACAATCTCCCCCTTTTTGATGTGTGGCAATAAGTTTAAGTTAGGTCAAAGATAACAATTGAAAATTAAAAGCTTAGCAAACTAAGAAGCATAAACATGCATCCTTCCCTTAACATATCCCTTAACACATAATTTTCAATTTTAGAACAACCATAAAGAATTAAGTTAAAATCTAACTTAAACCTTTCAATTTTCCCCCTTTGACACCATCAAAAAGATTGCTCTAAGCAATATTACCCTTTGGTATGAGTTAGGGACTCCCTTTCTTTTTCTGAAAACCCCAGAAATCAGAAAATTCAGGTGTCAGTCGATTGAGTCAGCTACTAGTCGACTGGTCCCAGTGAAATGTCAAGTCATAGAATGTTCAGTCGACTACCCCCTGTGCTAATCGACTGATACATATCAGTCTGAAAATTTCAGCCTTTGAGTTGTAATTCAGAAATTCATAAAAAATTTCATAAAATTCGAAAAATTATGAAATTTTGCAAACATATTTCTTGGAATATTTTCTAACATAGAAAAATATATTTTCATGAAAATCCAAATATGTTTGACTTTTTGACCATCAATTTTGTATCAAACTTACATCCTAGTTTTGAAATCATGTGTTTTGCAAACCTATGCCATAGCAAATAAAACACAGAAATATTTTCAAATCATTTGAAATGTATAATTATGATCTATGGACAAGATGTCCATTAATTAAATATTTACTTTCCCCATAGTTGATCTATTATTACTAATGTGATACATCCAATAACTTATAAAAATGCTATAAACATAAGTGAGTTATTTGTATCATCCTAACATCCCATATGCATGAATACAATCATAAAGCAAAGTGATGTGAGATGTTCTAATGATACACCTTATTTATCCCCATTTTATTAAGAATTCCTATTTGGGCTAAGTACTCCCCCTTAATGCCTCAAGTCAACCAAATTTCAAAAATTTTAAATTTTAACAACATGATTGACTTAACCCAAATCCTCTAATCCTTGAGGATTGACTTTGGTACCCAATATAAATGTTTCCTAATTGGGTTAACTAAGCACTCCTTGCGGATCCATTTCTTACTTAGGGTTTTGATTTTTTGCTTGTCCTCTAGCAAGTAGGCAATTATATGTTTTTCCATTGCTAGACTTCCCAAAACCTAATCCTTCTTTATTAAAGCTTGCCCTTTGACTCTCAATGATCATATCTAGTATTTTTGAGCCAATTTTAAATTTCTTAAGGGCTTTGGTAAGACTAGCTACCTTTTCCCTTAATTCCTTATTTTCTTCTTCTAACGATGAGTCATTTGAAATAAAAGAAGAAGCATGCTCATCATCCTTAATGTTCATGGATTCTAATATTTCCTTTAGCATACAAATTTTATTTTTCTAATCCTTAATCATCTTTCTAGCCTTAAACAAATCATCATTAATGCTAGAAATTATTTTACAAGAGTAGAAGTGGGTAAGTTGTATACCTCACTTACCGAGACGTCCGATTCCGAAGTTGAGCCTCCCCCTTCACTTGAGCCCCCTTCATCTTCACTTGAGCTCTTCTCTTCTTCAAATTCGGATGACGTGGAGGCGATGCCTTCAATTCCCATTAGTGCGGAATGAGATACATGATGTTCCTCCTCCTCTGATGAGGATGAATCTGTTAATACTAAAAGACTTGCTCATTTTATATATGAGATCATCTATTTTTAGAAAAGATAATCACAACAACACTAGATGCGTGTTTACATTAGTATATGCATAAAAGTCCAATACTGTACACTGTAGATAACATGGTGTGTGGTAACACACGGAAGATCGTGTTATCAGTCCCATGCATAGTATAAGTAAAAGACTCACAACCGAGATGGAGTTTGACAAACCATCGGGATACTTGTAGTGTAATTAGGTGTGGTTTATCTTGACCATAGAATTATACTAGTATGCTTTGTGTGCATTGAGCAGGACAAAACCAGATGCCATCCAATTGTACTGACTTGATAATTGGATTAGACCTCAGATTTATTATGGAGTACACTCCCTAAATCCCGATATAATAACGGGCACATATAGTTAATAATTATTTCTTTGATTTACCAATGTGCCAGATTTATTCTGTTAAATCGATAGGCCCAGTAAGTTGGGAAATAATATTAATTATATAGTGTGTCATTGATTATTGATGGAATCCGTGTCCTGGTGAGTCGGGATGATGATGCCCCCTTGATGAGCTCATACGGTTCATCATGTTAAACCCTACAGGTGGATTTGATCCGACATGATGATAAGGTTGAGTGGTACTAGCCAAGGAGCCAGAAGTCGATTAATTAAAATTGTCAGTAATTTAAATTAATCGACGGACATTCGATATCTTAAACATGGAGGGATGGATGACTCATAATAGGTGGAGCCCATATGAAAATATAGGGGTTGATGAGGAAGTTCAATGAAGATCCTTTAGTGGAATGAATCTTCATTAATGGATTGGTTTTAGATCCATTAGTGGGCCAAGACCCAACTCCTCCTCTTGATCCCTACCTTAGCCCTATAAATACCCTATGCAGTCATGATACCAACGACTTATAGAAGAGAACCAAGGCTTAGACTTCCTTCTCTCTCCTAGGGCTTGTGGGCGTCGGATAGAAGCAAGGGGTGGGGCGGCAAGAAGAGGTGGTATCTCCTTCTCTTCTTGGCTTCATCTCCTTCTTCCCTTTCATCCTTCTTCTCCATAAGGGTCTGCGGGCTGGTCTAGACAAGGAGGAACTCGGCAACTCCTTTGGCCGATGGCGCAAACACAAAGAAGAGGGAGAAGTGGCGCCGACGTAAGCAAGGTGAAGGTAGAAGTCGGGTGGCTTGGTGTGGAGGAAAAGAACTCTTTCTTTTCCTTCTTCTTCTTCATCTCCACCTTCCTCTTTTGTTCACTTGGTGAACGACGTAAGGAGGGAAGGATTTCTTCCATCTCTTGGCCGGCGGCAACCCTAAGGATTAGGGTGGTTGGCGCAAGGTAGAGGGAAGAATTGGAGGGTTCTCTTGGTGATCTTGGTGATTACGGATCTCGGTAGCTAGTCGCCCACACGACGTCCGGGAGGGAAGGGTAATAAGGTAGAAGGCTACGAGGTAAAAAAAGGTATAATTCTCTTCCTTGGCTCCTTTTGTTCCTTTGGTTTTGCCTCGTCATTTCATGCGGATATTAATTGATTATTATCGTTTTGATTATTTGTTAATCATGTTTAATAATTAATTAATTGAACCCCGATAATAAACACAAAAATCGACGATCCACTCGTCATCTTTTCCGCGGTCGTTTGGTTAGGAGAATTACAAGGCTCGATCTTTGTGATTGGCCAAGTTGTAATTTGTATCGAACGATACGATGACGAGATGGTCGTTGGGAGACGAGTCTCCATTCGGATTAAATTTTTTAATCCATAGACATGGAGAGTTCTCTCAAGGATGACCATGTATTCGCTAGGGAAATCCGCCAAGCCATACCCTTCAGAATCATCCCATGCAGCCTTTAAATTTTGCACCTTCTTCCCCTTCTCTTTTGATTTCTTCTTTTCTTCTTTCTTCTTTCCTTCCTTCTTCTTCAAGAGGGGACACTCATCTCTCATATGTCATTCTCCTTGACAATTGTAGCAAATAATCTTCCTTGTTCTACTTTTGCTTCTTGACCCTTTCCTACCATGAGATTTGTTAGTAGAAAAATTCTTAAATGCTATCTCATTTTTCTTACCATGTAGGCTTCCGCATCACTATCCATTGATGCACTTGATTCCTCGGAATCTGATGAGAAAACCTTCTTCTTTTTACCTTTTCCCTTGTTTGTCATAAGGGTTATACTCTTTGGCTTGTATACTTCTTCAATTGTTCCTCCAACTCGGATTTCATGAAACTCCATGGTTGAGAAGAATTCCTCTAGAGATGTTTTCTCTAGATCCTTGGATATATAGTATGAGTCCACCATTGAGCTCCAATTTGATGTTTTTGGAAATGCATTGATGGCTTTCATCAAGATGTCTCGGTTGGATAGTTGTTCCCCTACACTTGTTAGTCCATTAATTATTTCCTTAAATCAAGCATGTAAATTTGATATCTTCTCCCCTTTGTCAAGTTTGATATTATTGAGTTGGGATCGGAGAAGATCTCTCTTAGCCATTTTTGCCTCCGAAGTGTCCTCACGAAGCTCTATTAGCTTATCCCACAAGTCTTTGGCACTTGAGTAACTCCCAATCCTTGTGACTTCTTGTTGCGGGAGCACACTTAATAAATGATGCAAGACTTTTGAATTCGCCATGTAATCATCTCTTTGCTTCTTGCTCCACCTTATCTTCTCAAGAAGCTTGTTTTCTTGATCCCTAGGCACTTCAAAACCGTTTTCCATGATAAGAATAATATCAAAGTCGGTATTGAAAAATATCTCCATCCTTTTCTTCCACCAAGCAAATTCTCCTTCAAACTTTGGCGGTTGGATGTGCGAGCCGACCATTTCAATGATTTTGCTCTTCTCAGTGGTTAGTCCATTAAAGGTGTCCTTGTGCTATGATACTACTTGTTGGGATCGATGACACGGTTAGAGGGGGGGTGAATAGCTTGGTCACCCCAATTCCGAATTCTCCCTACAACGTTAGCACACGCGGAAGCTTAACAATTAAAACAAACAATGCTAACATATTACCAGCTTACGTGGTTCGGAGATTTCTTTCTCCTACTCCATGGCGTATCCTTGAGGTGGACGAACCCTTGATCCTTTGGTCGATCACGCCCCGGCAATCTCCGGCTAAGCCTTTCTCCTTCTCGGTGGAGAACAACCTCTCACAATCTTTCTTCCTCCTTACAAGATGGAGCTAGGGTTTAGGGAGGAAGATGAACACTTGGAGCTTGAGCACTAAAGTGAAGATCTTACAATGAAGAGCTAACCTCTTCCAAGTCTCAAGCTCCCATTTAAATAGTGGAGAGAGCTGTTAAACAAACAGCTCAGCCCCAACATCAGTCGACTATCCCCAGTGATGGGGTATGACTTGGCGGGTTTTCTAAGCGAATACTTGGTCGTCCTTGAGAGACCTCTCCATGTCTACGGATTAAAAAAAATTAATCCAAATGGAGACCCGTCTCCCAACGACCATCTCGTTATCGTATCTATCAGTTCAAATTACAACTTGACCAATCTCAAAGATCGAGCCTTGTAATTTGCCTAACCGTTCGACTGCGGAAAATACGACGAGTGGATCGCCGATTTTTGTGTTTATTATCGGGGTCCAATTAAGTGATTATTATCCATGATTCAAAACCAAAATAATTAATTAATACACATAAAATGATAAGACTAAAACAAAGGAGCCAAGGAAGAAAATTATACCTTCCTTTACCTCGTAGTCTTCTACCTTATGTCCCTTCCCTCCTGGACGTCGTGTGGGCGACGAGCTATTGAGAACCAGAATCACCAAGGTGCTCCAAAAGACCTCTTCTTCTCGCCTAGCAAAACCCTACTTCTAGGGTTTGGAACCACTGGCCACCATCCCCTTTCCTTGCGCCGCCGGCCACCGAGAGTCACCAAACCCTCGTCGGCCACAAGGAAGACCTTGGGAGGAGCTTGAAGAAGAGGAAGGAGAGAAAAACACTCCTTCCTAACCTAAAACTGGCTGCAATCTCCTCCTCTCCTTGGCTTGCGGCGCCGCCGCACCTCACCTTGTGCCGCCGACTACTCCTCCCTTGCCGCCGAGCACCACAAAAGGATGAGGAAAACTCCTCCTTATCTATGTGAAGCTTGGCCGAGTCGTGGTGAAGAAGGGAGGAAGAAAAGAGAAGGAGAACCTCCTCCTTGCTCTTGCGCCAACCGGATGCCCTAGGAGAGAGAAGGGAGAGAGGAGAGGAGAGAAGCCTTGGCTGTTGATCAATTGGATTAAGCCCTTGGTTTCTTGATCCTATGGGGTATTTATGTTGATGCAGTCTAACCCTGATTGTTGTTTTGGTGTTGACACCGATTTATGTTTTGATTTAAGTCAGGTTAAACGCATGGGGATTAAGTCCTAGTCGCGGACTGGGCACGAAATCCTAACTTGGAGGGTTGGGTGAAAAGTCCTAGCTTGGAGGGCTAGGTGAAAAGTCCTAATTTGGAGGGTTAGGTGAAAAGTCTCAACTTGGAGGGTTAGGTGAAAAGTTCCAACTTGGAGGGTTAGGTGAAAAGTCCTAGCTTGGAGGGCTAGGTGAAAAGTCGTAACTTGGAGGGTTGGGTGAAAAATTTTAGCTTGGAGGGCTAGGTGAAAAGTCGTAACTTGGAGGGTTAGGTAAAAAGTCCAAACTTGGAGGGTTGGGTGAAAAGTCCTAGTTTGGAGGGCTAGGTGAAAAGTCCTAACTTGGAGGTTAGGTGAAAAGTCCCAACTTGGAGGGTTAGGTGAAAAGTCCAACTTGGAGGGTTAGGTGAAAAGTCCCAACTTGGAGGGCTAGGTGATGAAATCCTGGTGAGTGAAGCCAGGTCTTAGCTTTGAGGGCTAGGTTGAAGTCCCAGTGAGTGAAGCTGAGCATGACACGAGTCAGAGATGAGCCGGAGGCCTGTTCTCGTGACTTAGAGGAGATTTGACCTTGCCTGGATCGGTCTGGTGACCGATCAGGGAAGTTGGCACGGTGTTCCCTCGTGGATCGGTCTGGTGACCGATCCAGCGATGACTGATCGTGCTGGTGACCGATCAGGGAACACACAGTGAGCCTGGGAACCTGCTACTCTGCTCCTGATCGGTCCGGTGACCGATCAGGGAGCTTCCAGTAGGTTTTGGGAACCTTACTGATTTGCTCCTGATCGGTCTGGAGACCGATCTGGAACACTGTTCAGACCGTTCTGGTGAACGATCAAATGTCGCGAGCTCCGCACTATAACCGATCAGGCTGGAGCCTGATTAGTCAGGGAGTGCCCTGATCAGTCCCCAGACCGATCAGGCCACAACCTGATCGGTCTGGTGACCGATCAACCGTGTATTTCCTGCGGGATTGTGGCAAGCAGATTTCTGGATCGGTCTGGTGACCGATCTGGTGACCGGTCACAAGAATCCGCGATTTCCAGTTTCTCACTATGATCGGTCAGGACTATACCTGATCGGTCTGGTGACCGATCAGGCCCCTCTCTGATCGGTCCGGTGACCGATCAGTAGCTGAACTTTAATTCGAAATCACTGTCAGACGCTCTGATCGCGTTTGATTTCTCTGTCGATTCTCTGATACACTGCTGATATGTTTTGATATGCATTGCTAAGCGTCTGTTGGAGTGTGCAGGTGATACAAGAGGATTCAAATACTCAAGGAGGGCCAATGGAGGACTTTCCATGGAGCAGGTTTAGATCTATTGTGTTTTCAGGTCTCAACGGCGTCTGGCGCAACTAGCAACTGACGAAGGCGCGGCTGGCAACTGACGGAGGCTCAGCTGGAGGAGTGTCCAGTGGATTGAGTGCTTAAAGAGGTCAGTGGGCCAGGTGTGAGTCAGTAGTGCTGATGGAGCTGGCGACGTTGAGCAGGAGCTTAAGAGACGAAGCTGGAAGCAGAGGAGCTGAGGTGAACGAGATAGAAACTTGGGAAGTTTGGCTGGGCTGTGTTCGAGCTCTCTGTTGCTTTGTGCTTAAGCGTTCTACTACATCCTTGTGAGATCTGAGTGAGCATTCCTTCTTGTGTGATCTCCTGTACTCAAGTTCCATCATCCGTGAGATCTGTGGAGAGGTTTCTCCACCGAGAAGGAGGCTCTATCTTATCCGGGTTCACCGGGGCTTGATCTGCCGACGATCAAGGGATCGCCCACCTTACGGGCACGCCAAGGAGTAGGGGCAAGTTATCCCCGAACCTTGTACATCGCTGTGTCGTTTGGTTTGTGTCTTTGTTTTGATTTCTGTTCTTCAATTCTGTTTCTGCATTCTGTGTGTTTCCGCTGCCTAATCTCTGAGTGCAGAAATCTATTAAGATTAAAAGATTTGTGTGTCTGGCTACATTCACCCCCCTATAGTCATCCAAGGTCCAACAATTTATAGGGCTAAGGTAGGGACCAAGAGGAGGAGTTGGGTCTTGGCCCACTAATGGATCTAAAACCAATCTATTAATGAAGATCCATTCCACTAAATGATCTTCATTGAACTTCCTCACCAACCCCCATATTTTCATATGGGCTCCACCTATTATGAGTCATCCATCCCCCGTGTTTAAAATATCGAATGTCCGTCGATTAATTTAAATTACTGACAATTTTAATTAATCGATTTCTGGCTCCTTGACTAGTACCACTCAACCTTATCATCATGTCGGATCAAATCCACCTGTAGGGTTTAACATGATGAACCGTATGAGCTCATCAAGGGGGCATCATCATCCCGACTCACCAGGACACGAATTCCGTCAATAATAAATGACACCTCATATAATTAATATTATTTCCCAACTTACCGGGCCTATCGATTTAGCAGAATAAATCTCGCCCATTGGTAAATCAAAGAAATAAATATATATTAACTATACGTGCCCGTTATTATATCGGGATTTAGGGATTGTACTCCATAATAATCCGAGGTCCAATCCAATTATTAAGTCAGTACAAATTGGATGACCTCTAGTTTTGGTCCTGCTCAATGCACACAAAGCACACTAGTGTAATTTTATGATCAAGACAAACCACACCTAATTACACTACAACCATCCCGATGGTTTGTCCAACTCCATCTCGGTTGTGAGCCTGTACTTATACAATGCAAGGAACTGATAACATGATCTTCTGTGTGTCACCACACACCATGTTATCTACAAAGCAAAGTATCAGACTTTTATGCATATACTAATATAAATATGCATTTGTGTTGTTGTGATTCTCTTTTCAAAATGTAGATGATCGTATATATAAAAAGACAAGTCTTTTAGTATACACATCTAACACCCAGGGCCAGTCGACTGGTGCCTCAGCCAACGGCTAGCCTAACGACTCTAATTCGAATAAACCAGTCGACTGCTATGGAGACCAGTCGACTGCTCCTGCCTGTTCAACCTCACAGAAAGATGAGTCCATTGGTGTTCATACCAGTCGACTGCTACAGTGTGCTCTCAGTAGTATCAGTCGACTGGTTCCCTTGTCAGTCAACTGCCCTACTTACAAATACACTCTTATCCTCTCCGAAGTTCACCCTTCGCGTATGCTTTAAAGTCCACTTCCTTGGCTTGCCCCTTGAAGTCCTCTTCCTTCGGCTCTCGTCCCTCGGATGCTTCACTCCGTTAATCCATGTGTGACTCACCAAGTCCTGCACGACTTAAGCACACATATCAAATCAACATGAAAACCTAACTTAATCATATTGACACACACACACATTAAAACCCATGATCTACCCGATCAACCTTGGGTCGATTGCACCAACAACTGCTACAATGTATCAAACTTCCGAAAATTTTAACTTTTGACTTGGATATTAGAATGATGCGATTTTTTTTTTGAATTATAAATCTCTGAACGAGCTTCAATTAAAAAAAATTACCTTATTCTAATATCTAAGTCAAAAGTTATGATTTTTGAAAGTTTGCAACATAGTTGTAGTAACTATTGTTGAGTAGTTGTTGCACCTTATAACAACTACTATTGAGTTGCTACAACTGTGTAGTAAAATTTCAAAATTATAACTTTTGACTTGAATATCATAATGAGATGATTTTTTTGAATCGAAGCTCATTGAAAGATATATAATTAAAAAAAATCACCTCATTCTGATATCCAAGTCGAAAGTTATGATTTTGGAAGTTTATTACATTGTAGCAGCTATTGTCGAGTAGCTGTTATATGTTGTAGCGGCTAATGCATAGTAGTTACTATAACTGTATAGAAGGTAATACATGTGTCAGATGCATAATGTGTTAGAGAGAGAAGAGAGAATTTTATGTTGTTGTATTCATATGAGAGAAGAAAGAGATGAGATTTGCTACAACGCCACTCAGACGATAGAGGAAAGAAATGAGATTTGCCACAACGTTGCGTCAGATCTCCCATATCGAATTTCGATCACGATCATGAAGGAGGCCTCGGGCAGAAAATCATTTATATATATATAATTTGATAGTTTTATTAGGCTTTAATTAAGCCTATTTAAATTATTCAATTTATAGCTAGGAGTTGATGGTAACTATTAACTTAGTCTTCTACATCCCACCCTCGGTGTCTCCGCTGCGACCCACATGCCTACGAGCATCCTTGTCGCATGCTCACGTACGCCCCCTCCGCTCGTGGGCATCTCCACCATGACCTGCCTCGAGTTTGCAGGCATCAACATAGCGACCTGTGTGCCTACAAGCATCCCTGCCTCGCGCTACGGGTAGCCCTCTGTGACCGGCGCGCCCACTGACCCTTGCGCCATAGTTATTGTAGGAATCTCTATGCGAAAAATACTTAAAAACGCAGTGAAAATTTGAGATCCCTTTGAGTGATCCATGCGAAAGAAAAACTCGTACGAAGTTCGATTTATCTAACTAAGGGTTATACCTTTGGTGTGTGCCCTTCTCTTATCCCGATCGTCCTCAGTTCGCTGGATCTCTTACACGTTCAAGTGTCCGTGCCTCTAGTAGTATCTATATGGACAAGATTTCGCTTCGGAGAAGAACTACCTTAGTTGTGCTAGCAACTAAGGGTAGTTCACAAAGCACAAAAACCAAACACCCTTAAATGAGAGTTTCGACTAAGTGGGAGAGGAAGAGGAAGAAGGGGAAAAAATGACACTTATCTTCATGTAATTCTCAAAAATTTCTTATATTCATCTCATGAATTTGAAGGGATTTTGTACCTTGAGCTTCCCATCACATTAAAGTCAATAAACACAATTAAGCACATGTTTCTATTTTTGCCTTTTCAACTTCTCTTTATCCAATGAAAAGAAATTTTTCATCTTCCTCTAATAATAAATTTATTTAACATTTTAATGAATTATTATCCCATTTAATTGGTTGAGTCTAATCTTAATGAGTCAAACTCGGATTAGATCCAATGTCATAATCCAATTGGATTTATTTGAGTCTAACTCAATTAATCCAATTCGGATCACATTTTAGTCAAACTAAAGTCAATCAATCACCGAAATATCATGTCCTTTGTGTGTGACCCAAGAGGTTCTCATAACGTTGACAATGTGTCTAAACTGCTTTAGATACATAAGTAATGAGCGACATCTAGCAATGCATCATTGCTACCCATGTGATGAGAAAGTCGAGATCCGACTTAACCTCCGTGACTATTATCTCGTATGACTTTGTCCTTCTATCCTCGATATCTAGATTGATCAATGAAGTATAGACTGTGTCATCCTCGATATTAATCTTTGTGTTTCTTGATTTCCATAACCATGCATTTAGTAGTCCTAATCGATGAAGGGGCCCACATATATTACTCCTGTCATATGGGAGGGATAGATCCCATCTACATCACTCACATCCCTTCGTATAAGTTATTGCATACCCAGTGATCATTTTTATAGTCCACCCTGTTATCGGTGGCGTTTGACGATACCAATGTACATAACTTCTTATGTAGGAAATCGTAGTGACTTTAGATCTAAGGACTATTCATACTAATAGTCACATGAGATAGTTTATGACACTCATATAACAATCCTTGAAATTTTCTCATGGCGAGTCAATTCAGTACACGTTTTTAATGTATACCCTTGAGTTAACTTGATATCTCATATCCATAACTTGTGAGATCAATTTATCAATTGACCTTCATGCTAGTCTCAACGCATTAATGTTATCCTTGAATATTAATACTTGACTAGGAATAGTGAAAAGTAGTGTTCTCTAAATTATGTTGGTGCCGGAAGCACCATATCGAACCTTATTTTGATATTGGCAAAGAGTTTAAAGTTAAGTATTATTGGTGCTCTAACGATGTTACTCAAGTGTGCAGGAAAAGTCCTAGGAACACTAGGCACGAAGTCCTGGTTCTAAGAATTGGGCACTAAGTCCTGGCCGCGGGCTGGGCGATTAAGTCCTGACATAAGGTTGGGCAATAAGTCTTGGTCGTGGACTGGGCACCGAAGACCTGGTGAGTAAAGCTGGGCACTAAGTCCTGGTCACGGGCTAGACACGAAGACCTGGTGAGTAAAGCTGGGCCAAAGTCCAACCGGAGGAGCCGGTTGGCGAAAAGGTAAATTCTCCCGAGAGGAGTAGGTGAGGACGCGTTCCCCGTAGAGGGGGAACATTAGGCGTCGTTCGACCTAGGGTTCCATTTGGGAGACCCAAAGTTAGAATCAAGACAGCTTATGCTGTAAATAATTGCTAACATATTTGCTTATTGTGTTTTGGAACTAAGTTTGGTTGCAGGGAACAAAGGAATGTGTTTCTGCAGCTCAGGCGCCTCAAAGGAGTGAGGCGCCTCACTGGGGCTAGGCGCCCATATGGATACGGGCACCCCAGTTGAAGGCTAAACCAAAGCAAGAGAAACAAAACTGTCACGAAGCCTCTGGACGTACTCAGCTGAGGCGCCCGAGACCATACGGGCGCCCCCATCAGCTCAGGCGCCCCTGTGAAGATGGATAAGCGCTGATCGAGCCTGCGGATAAGAGATCGCGCAGGAAAGGCCACATGTAGGCGCCCCCATCGACACAGGCGCCCCCATGGGTGCTATAAAAGGGGGTTCACCTCCAAGGCTTCGGACAACATCATTCACAACGCTCCAAGCACTTTCGTTCAAGCGCTACGCTCCGACAAGCTTCGACTTCGAGATTCCAGCGCCGACGACGACCCTCTGCTCCGAAATTCGATCCACCTCGGGCGTCGGTAACGAAAAGTGTTCAAGTTTAATTTTCAGTGTTATTTCTGTACTCAATTTGTAAAACTCTTTTTACAACTATAGAATTGCCCAAAGTAAACGGTCAAGGACCGTGGGCCTTAGAGTAGGAGCCGACCGCGACTCCGAACCAAGTAAAACCAACCTGTGTTCGCGTTTGTTCTGTTGTTTTTCGCTGCGTATATTCTCTAGTTTTCCGAAAAATTTGATATCGATATTCACCCCCCCTATCGATTTCTCCGATCCAACACATTATCTCACTATCAATTCAACTAATTGATATAATGTACATCAGAACCTACTACCGAAGGACATTATTATACTAATTTATTGGGCACAATCATGAAATAAATATAATAACCATGCTTTTCCTTTACTAAATAGAATATGATATAAAATGTTCCCTAAGTAATCATTTCATAATTGGCTCTAGGACTAATACTAATAGTTATCCCTGTCGTGACCCGCGCAGGGTATCCCCATTGTGACCTATGCCAAATGAGCATCCCCGCTAGCCCTGCGTGCCTGTGAGCTCCAACCCAATCTACAGAGGTCGTAGCAGCCTTCAATATCCTGTAGAATTCGCTGTAGGGTCATGGCATGTCCATAACCCCACAATTCCTATATCGAACGGTGGATGGAATGATAAATTTTACCTGTTCCACACCCTTATAGTATTCAATGGCCAAATTAAACCAAATCCATTAACCCATTCAGCTCAAACATCTGGAGGTTGTCTAACAATGAGTTCCTCCACATTCATATCCTTCCGGTTATGCTTCAGGTAGTTCTTAAAATCCTTCAAACCAGGAGGCAACTTCTCAATGATATTAGTCACTTGAAAGATTTCATTTAGAACCATACTTTCCGAGTAAATATGTAGAATCACCTGAAGTTCCTAGACTTAGTTGATGATCGTCTTGGAGTTAACCATCTTATAGTCCTGAAATCGGCTCATAATGAATTTCTTGGCCCCTACATCTTCAGTCCTGTACTTCTTGTCTAGGGACTTTCATCATTCCTTATCCATTCTCTTTATGCTATACACAACGTACAACAAGTCGGCAGGGTAGTTAAGGATGTAGTTCCAGCATAGGAACTTTTGATGAGTCTATGTCTCCACTACCAAATAGGAAGGAGTCGATAATCTCAGGCTGCGAAATAGGAAGGAGGAGCTAGTTGGAAAGCTGGGCTACCTAGAAGACTTGGCCAAGACCTGAGGTTGAGATGTCTAACCAAGATAGAAATGTCCAGTCGAGACAAAGATGTCTAGCCGAGACAAAGATGTCCAGTCGAGACCGAGATGTCCAACCGAGACCGAGATGGAAGAAAGAGTTGTCGAGGCCTGTGTGAAGTAGTTTACTTAAAACATATTCGTCCTCCTCCGATTGTGCTTCAAGGTTAAGATAGATATCCATTTTCTAGGATATAATGGCAGAATCAGATACACAACAAAGCACTGATTGTTTGTGGTAAACTGAGAAAATACCTAATTGCTATCATAGGAAAATCACTGAGTAGAAATGCACGATGGAGAGAAGATTTGGGGGAATAAAGGTGGAGAAAAATCTTTGCTACTTGCTCTCTTCTTTTTTGCTTTTAGTCACAACTTCCTATATGGGAGCTTAAGCCCTTGCAGTATTCAAAGGATGAATTAAAGCCAATTAGTGCCCATTAACCTGTTAGCTCAAAAGTTTGAATGTTACAGATTCATCATGAATCATCGATTAATGCATCTATTACATTTGAGTAGCAAGCAAAAATATTTGGATGATAAAATGTTGGATCATTTGCTTAGGTAAATTTTACCCTGACCAGTCCAACATTTGACGCACACAGGTCGTGCTTGCACAAGAGTCAACTTGGTTTAGTATAAATTTGAGCCCTAGATTTGCACCCCCCCTCCCAGAGTATTTCCCTGTGTATTTGTTCACAACTATAATTCTTGTGAATCAATATAAACTAACTAATATACCTTGAAACTCCCAATGTGGGATAAAAGTTACATTCACTATGAAGTCTCTTTCCTCTCCATTTTTTCCATTTGCATTTCCAACAATTTCTTCGCCCGAGTTCACTTTCCACCACCATTCTAACTCCAATGATTCCGTCCATTGCTAGAGGAGGGGGTTTTCCCTTACCATCTTCATCACTTCCGCCAAAGACGTACTACCATTAGACACATCTATATCTGACAAATCCTTGGGATTTTCTAGCTCGCCTGAACCCTAACTCCACATCTTCACAGCTTAGATGACCATCAGTGTCATCTTCACAATTCATATCATCTTCAGTCGAGCCTCTTCCCTTCTCACTGTGTATCCATTCCGGCACAACCTTGGGATGTCCTTTCTTGGGTTGTAAGCATCATCTTGATCTATAGATTTCTCTATTGTTGATCTGTTTGATTGTTGAACACATTGAGCTCAAGTCCCTCGTGCAATTGAGGTTGGATCTATTTGATTTCATTCCTATACTTGTTTGCTTGGGATTGTTGATTGCTTGTTACTTGATCACTTCATTATCTTTGTTGACGTTAAATGTAATTAGATTTGGGTTAGTTGAATATGATTTGTTACATCCCTTAGATTTCAATTGGTTCTCAGTCGCAATATGTTTGATCCAATTTCCTTTATGTTTTGATTTCATTAGTTCGTGTATTCAAGTTAGTTAAATTTCATTAACATCTTGTTTAGGTTATTTTGTTAATGTTGTTTACAATTTGGTTGGATTGTAGGATTCATGTAGATTAGCATGTCTTAGTTACAGTTTCATGAATTTCCTTACGATGTGGTTTAGGCGTTTAGCAAGGTTCAGTTTCATTAATTGTATTATTTCATGCTTGTCTTTATTTTCTTTGTGTTCATAGATTAATTTACATTCATGTCAATTATATTCATTTCTTTTTATTGCCGTTAGATTTAGCATTTTAAAACCCAAAACCAATAACTCAATCTTAAATTTTGTCATGTTATATTCCTTGAGAGAGACAATCTGGGTCATTTCCTATGCTATTTTAGTATAGAGAGGGATTTCAAGAATTAATTATTTTTAAACGTGCCACGACAACATATTCTATCAAATTCGGTGTCGTTGCTGGGAATTGTTAGTGGTGTGTGATAATTTTAGGATTATTATTATTTTTGTTTTTACATAAAAATTTGAAAAAAAAAATTATTGTCAAGTGTTTTAAGGTTCATATATCCATGTGTTTTATATTGTGTGTTTTCTGTGTCTTTTGATCCAGTTTGCTAGTGTTTGAGGTTAAGATTGCGAAATTACTTTTGAAAGCAAACATGAATTATTATTCATAGCAGTTTGAAGGTAAAATGGAGAGGAGCTTGGAAAAGATAGCTTCTCTTTATAGTCAGATGTTGGTGAGCCAATCTCAACAACTCAATCTGATTATGTAATATCAGTACTATTTGTGTGAACCTCAGCCTTATAAATTCATCGTTAAATGGTGCATTCTTCCAGGTTGAACTCTCTATTACTTAAGCTGGAATTGCCTGGGTTGTTAGATTCTGAAACTCTAAGGGGGCATTTGGTTTGTGTCATTTTCCATTTTAATTTTTTAAAAAATCACATTTTCTAGTTTTCTGAAAAATGACTTTTTTTCATTCTCCAATTTTCCAGAAAACACTATGTTTTTTTCTGGAAAACAAAGCTGAAAAATGCAAACCAAACATGTTTTCCAGAAAATCGCATTTTCTACAGAAAATGAAAATGGAAAACAGATTGAAAAATGCAAACCAAACGCCCCCTAAAAGTTCTGAAATATGAAATGCATGAGTTATTTGTAATTTCTAGAATATGTTCTTTGGATCAATGAGAATTTTCTAGGGCTTTGTGATTCAAATCTTGTAATTTTAAGTACCTGATTTCTAAGACTGATATCTACGAAACTCGTTGACGGGTGACTCATATCTGAATAATAGATGTCATGGAAGAAAAATTTGTTAAGATTTTTTCTAACATAATTTTATTAAGGTTTTTCTAATAAAAGTATGTTAAAGTTTTTTTCTAATAGAATTTTGTTAAAAAATTTTCTAACAAAATTCTATTATGGTTTTACTGGGTTTGGATTTAGACATTATTTATAGGGATCATTGTAAGCTATTGTATTATTATCATCATTAGGATTAAGAGAATAAAGTGTGTATTATCTTGTGTAGAGATAATTCTAATAAAGTTTCGACCTTTTTTTTGTAGAGTAGACATGCCGCAGAACTATGGTAACTCTTCTTCTCCTTCTTCTCTCTCCTCTTTTACTTCTTCCTCGTATTTTTCTCTCTCTATTGTTTGTCTTTGCCTCGTTGCACCATGTGATATCTTTCTCTCTTCCTCTTCTTCCGCGACATGTTAGAGGATGAGTGATTGTTATGCTCGTTTTACGCAACAATTGGTATCAGAGTAAGGTTTAGCGTATTTTTTTTAACATGTCGGGGACGTCTTCTGTGAAATTTGATATGGTAAAGTTTGACGGAGCCGGAAACTTCGGATTATGGCAGAGGAGGTTCAAGGACTTGTTGGTGCAACAAGGCATGACAAAGACGCTAGGAGAAAGAAAATCGGAAAACATGGAGAGATCAGACTGGGAAGAACTTTAGGCGAAGACAGTTGTAACAATCAGACTTTGTCTTATGGATGATGTGATGTATCATATCATGGATGAAGAGTCACCGGCGGCAGTTTGACAAAAGCTGCAAAGCTGGTACATGCCAAAGTCATTGACAAACAAGCTGTATTTTAAGCAGAAATTATTCGGGTTGAAGATGACAGAGGAAACCGATCTAAGCTAGCACATCAACATATTTAACCAAATTATAAACGATCTGAAGTAAGTTGATGTGAACATCGAGGACAAAAACAAGACACTGATGTTGCTAAATTCTCTACCTTCTTCTCTTACGTACGAGAATTTGGTTACTACTCTGATATGAGGAAAGGAAACTCTCAAATTGGAGGAGGTCACAGGTGCTTTATTGGGCTTTCATCAAAAGCAGAAAGCAAGTGACAAAGTTTCTCAAGAAGAAGGACTTGTGGTGAATAGTAACCAAAAGCGTGGTAGGAGCAAAACTCGGTCTGAATCAAGTAGTGATAATAAGGCTCGTTCTAAGTCAAGAAGCAAGAAGATAATTACGTGCTACAAGTATAAAGGCAAAGGTCATATAAAGAGAGATTGCCCAGAGATAAAGAAATATATTGTAGAAAATAAAGGTAATTCGACAAAATCTACAAACATAGTTGAAGAAAAATTCAGAGAGTAGTGATGAAGATATGCTATCAATTATGTTGAGTTCGAAGCAGCTAACGGATGCATGGATTTTAGATTCTACATGTTCATATCACATAACTCCAAACAAGGAGTGGTTTGACACCTATAGGGCAGTGGATTCTAGCTCAGTGTTGATGGGAAACATCTTGTAAAGTCATCGACATAAGGAACATTAGAATTAAGATGTTTGATGATATGATTAGAACTTTATGTGATGCCAGATACATACCAGATCTAAGGAAGAATTTGATTTCACTAGGCACACTAGTTGATATAGGTTGCAATTACAAATCAGTGAGTGGGGTGATGAAGGTTAACAAGGGAGCTCTGACGATACCAAAAGGACAAAAGGTAGCAAGGAACATCTACAAGTTGATAGAGACTACAATTATAGGTGGAGTCACCTCAGTAGAGTCTGAATCAGAAAGTACAGTCTTGTGGCATATGCGATTAGGGCATATCAGTGAACGTGGGATGCTAGAGCTTCATAAGAAAGATTTGTTGAAAGACATCAAGACACGCAAGCTTGAATTCGGTAAATTTTATATCCTTAGAAAACAAAGCAAAGTGTAATTCAAGACGGCAATACACAAGACGAAGGAGATTCTGAACTTTGTACATACAGATCTTTGGGGACCAGTCAGTGTAGTATCACGTGGAGGGCACTTACATTTTGTGATTTTTATTGATGATTTCTTACGAAAAGTCTAGATATACTTTATGCGTCATAAGTCAGAAACTTTTGCGAAGTTTAAACTATGGAAAACTGAAGTGGAAAATTAGATAGGAAGGAAGATCAAATGCCTTAGGTCAGACAATGGGACAGAGTACACAGATTCAAAGTTTCAGGAATTTTGTGAGCAACATGGAATAATGAGGCATTTCTCAGTTTGTAGGACACCTCAACAGAACGATGTGGCAGAAAGGTTGAACATGACAATCATTGAGATGACAAGATGTCTCCGGTTGAATGCAGGACTAGCAAAGAATTTTTGGACGGAAGCAGTAAACATGACGTGTTATCTCATTAATAGATCACCAAAGACATCATTAGAATGCAAAGTATCAGAGGAAGTATAGACAGGGAATCCAGTAAATTACTCTTATCATCGAGTTTTTGGATGTATAGCCTATATGCACATATCTAGTGAGGAAAGATCAAAGCTGGATGCGAAGTCAAAACAGTACATTTTTCTGGGGTATCAGAAAGGAGTTATAGGCTTCAAGCTTTGGGATCCTAAGGCAAACAAGGTGGTGATCAATAGAGATATGATGTTTGATGAGAAAGTCATGCTACAACGTATTCGTGAAGAAGGAAAGGAAACACCACAGAGCAACAAGGAGAAAGAGGTTGTACAGGTGGAGCTAGAGACTCATAACTCTGATGATTCTAGCTCAAAGCACACGGAGCATCGCACTATAACTGATGGCAAAACAAGACGAGTCGTAAAGCCACCCACTAGATACGATTTAAGGACTTGGTGTCTTATGCACTCATTACCAGTAGCGGAGGCCCTATATCTTTTCAGGAGGCAGTACACAATTCTGAGAAGGACAAGTGGATGGGTGCTATGGCAGAGGAGATGGAGTCGTTGCATAAGAACCAAATGTGGGATTTAGTGGAACTTCCTGAGAGAAAATGAGCTACAGGATATAAGTGGGTATTCAAGAAGAAGGAAACAATGCTAGAGGGAAAAGAAGTAAAGTCGTTCAAGGCTCGTTTGGTAGCAAAAGGATACTCACAGAGAAAGGGGGTTGACTATGACGAGATTTTCTCTCCAGTGGTGAGACATACATCTGTTGGTGCCGGAAGCACCAATATCGAACCTGAGTTTTGATAATGGCAAAGGGTTCATAAGTTAAGGTTACATTGTGATTTAATGAATCTATTTAAATGCACAGGAAAAGTCTTAGGTAAGCTAGGTGCGAAGTTCTGGTTCGTAGAATTGTGCAATAAGACCTGGTCGTGGGCTGAGCACCGAAGACCTGACCGAGGGTTGGGCAATAAGTCCTGGTCGTGGACTGGGCACGAAGTCCTGATTCAAGGAATTGGGCAATAAGTCCTGGCTGAGGGTTGGGCACCGAAGACCTGACCGAGTGTTGGGCAATAAGTCCTGGCCGAGGGCTGGGCACCGAAGACCTGACCGAGTGTTGGGCAATAAGTCCTGGTCGTGGACTGAGCACGAAGTCCTGATCCAAAAGATCGGGCAAAAGTCCAATCGGAGGAGCCGGTTGGCAAAAAGGTAAATTCTCCTGAGAGGAGTAGGCGAGGACACGTTCCCCATAGGAGGGAACATTAGGCGTCGGTTCGACCTAGGGTTCCATTTGGGAAGCCCAAAGTCAGAATCAAGACAGCGCAGGTTGTAAGTTGTACTTAACGTATCTATTGTTTGTGTTTTGGAACTAACCCTGGTTACAGGAACAAAGGATGGAATTCGCTGCTTCCCAGGCGCCTGAAAGGAGTTAGGCGCCTGATCATACAGGCGCCTGTATGGATACAGGCGCCCAAGAAGGGTGTTTTCCAGCAGTCTGCGAAGCTGAGCCTCCACGTCAACAAAGGAGGCGCCCTTGACCATACAGACACCCCAGTCGTCCTAGGTGCCCTGGTTGAAGGGATAAGCGCTGACCAAGTCTGCAGATGAGGATTCACGCAAAAGGGCACACGTGCCAGGCGCCCCATTCAACACAGGCGCCCCATTCAACACAGGCGCCCCAGACGACTATATATAAAGGGGTTCTCCCCTTACTTCCGAACAACACTTCTTCCATCGCAAATACTCAAGCGCTCTGCTCTGATCTCTCCGTGCTCAAGTTTCAAGCGCCAACAACGACCCACTGCTTCGATCTTCGAGTCCTTCTCCGGTCGTCGGTATTTTTAATTTAATTGTTTAAATTAAATTCTGTATTCGTGCCTCAAATTTGTAATCTTTTTACGAAATATAGAATTGCCCAACATAAACAGTCAAGGATCGTGGACCTTGGAGTAGGAGCCGATCTAGACTTCGAACCAAGTAAAAGAAACGTGTGTTAGCATTGTTTGAAATTTCCGCTGCGTATTATTTTTTTTGTAACCGAAAAGTTTTATCGATATTCACACCCCCCCTCTATCGATTCTAAACGATCCCACAACATCAATCTGAGCGGTGTTGGCTTTGGTAGCACATTACGATTTGCAACTAGAGCAAATGGATGTGAAGATGATATTTCTTCATGGTAATTTAGAGGAACAAATTTTTATGTCATAACTGAAGGATTTAGTCAGCTTGGACAACAACAATTGGTTTGCAAGTTGAAGAAATCGCTCTATGGATTGAAACAATCTCCTAGTCAATGGTACAAGCGTTTTGATTCATACATGATTCAAAATTGATATAGGAGATGTGAGTATGATTGTTGCATTTATATGAAGAGCCTTGAAGATGAATCACGAATTTTCTTACTTCTATATGTGGATGATATGCTAATTGTTGCTAAGAAGATAAAAGATGTCAAAAATTAAAGAAACTATTCAGCAAGGAATTTGACATAAAAAATTTGGGCGAAGCCAAGAAGATTCTTGGGATGGAAATTCACAAGACAGAGCTGCAGGAAGATTATGGTTGTCTCAACGTAGTTATGCGGAGAAGGTGTTGGATAGGTTCAACATAAAGAATGCAAAGTCGGTGAGCACACCCCTAGCGCATCACTTCAAGTTATCCAGTACACAATGCCCAAAGACAGATGAGGAGATCTAAGAGATGTCAAAGGTTCTTTATGCTAGTGCAATTGGTTATCTCATGTATGCCGTGTTTTCCTTGGGTGTCTCCATGAGAGGGACTGTTTTTGGGAGCATCGTCAGAAACATCTCAATGGATGACATGGTGGACATAGTTACAGGTGATGCTTGCCCTTGGAGTATGGTTGCATCGTACAGGCTACCGACGATTGAACTCTTCTCTTGTCTTGGTGACGAGGTCTCGCCTTTCTTCTTCCTCAACATGTGGTCGGCCGGTGTTGTCTATTTCAGATCTCGAGTCAATTCTTAACTTAGAGTTCCACCAGACGATGCCAATTTGATGATGTTCCAAGATCCTTCGCGGACAACTCATCGGTGACTCGGCGGGAAAGAAGGAGATAATGCTTCGTGTGAAGGTTGATGTGGTCCCTTCGGGAAGTTCTGAGAGGAAAACATGAGTTAGGAAGACGGCCGAAGGGGCTCTGACGTAGTCACTCCAAAGCTCAAGTTAGAGATGGAGATCAAGAGGAAATGTAATAGGAAAGAATTAAGGTTTTCTGTGCACATACCTCTCCCCTTTAGGGGGAATACCTTTTTATAGGAGGTGGCTGGAAGACACCTATCCCTATGATCCCGTCGGTTTTGCACACGTTACTCTGCTAGGGATGAGTTTTATGGAGCATTTAGATAAGTTGACAATGAGCATTTTTTAGTTGGGCATGTTTTCCGAAATCATTTTTCCCATGTTTTTTAGAGCCGTTACTATTTTTGGGGGGCGTGAGATTACTTGAGCTTCTTGCTGAATACAAGCGGTGATATTTTCGCGGGCAGGAGGAATCCCAACTCGGGAGGCTGCACTCGGAGTCGACTTGAAGGACTGAACTTGCAAGTTGATAGTTCGACTCCTGAGCTCATGTTAGGAGCACAGGTCGGGAGCCTGACCCGAGCTCCCGGCCCGAGTCCCTTAATCCCGATGGGATTGTTACGTGGAATGATCCGTATGGATAAAACATTTCTATCTAGGTTGACATGGCCTCCTCAACTGGTTTGGTGTACCCTACACCGGTATCACTAATTATAACAATACTTACAATGTATACACTTCGCTTCGGATTCTAAAACTAACGAGCATCGTTCAGCGAATGAATTGGCGTGAGGCATTATCTTACGCGACTCCTGAGAGGTCTGCTGCTTCTATAAATAAAATTCACACAACTCTGTTCCCTTCGCACAAACCAAAGGAGAGACATACAAAGGCAAGCTGCAAAAGGGAATCAGACTCTTAACCCTCCATTCTTTGGCTTTCTCTCCTTTTCTCAGAACAAAAGCACTAGATGGTCCGCTCTCTCGTCGTCGTTGCTGCCTCCCTCTCTGAGAGAATAGTGCTCTTTGCTATTAATAGGTATGGAGCAATATATATTTCTCATACAACTTATTTATGTGTAATTAATTATTATTATTATTATTATTATTAGGAGAGGATGCATGGCAGCGACGGTCACGGCTGTAGGGAAAAGCATGGAGCGGAAGGTGGTTGATCCGGTCGGGTGAGTTTTGGGAGCTAATGACGGGCCCGGTCGGATTGGGTCTGGGTCGGACGAAGTGGGTCGGGCTCGGTACCAGGTCGATGCGTCGGATACTGATCTGGCTAAGAGGAGCGGGATACGGGCACCTGGGGTCATGCACCCTGGGTCGGGCACCCTAGGTTGCTCGCCTTGGGTTGTCCGTCTAGGATCGGGCACCCCGGGTCGGTCGCCCTGGGTCGACCGTCCAGAGTCGGGGCATCCCGGGTCAGGCACCCGGGGTCAGGCTCCCTGGGTCGGGCACCCCGGGTCAGACACCTAGGATCAGGCTCCCTGGGTCGGGCGTCCAGAGTCGGGCATCCCGGGTCAGGCGCCTGGGGTCAGGCTCCCTAGGTCGAGCACCCCGGGTCAGGCTCCCTGGGTCGGGCATCCCGGGTCATGCACTCGGGGTCAGGCTCCCCGGATCAGGCACCCCGGGTCAGATACCCTAGGTCAAGCACTCCTGGTCGTAGGCTGGCGGACTCAAGTCACCTGTCCCGAATGAGTGACTGGTTGCCTCAGCAAGGGAGACCTCCCCAAATCTCCTCATTATGAGAAAGGGGTCTCTGACATAATCATGACCTGACAGAGCCGCAAAACATTAATTGAGATCAGAAGGGACAGCTTGTGCAGATTGTCAGGCGGCTGTGGCAGTCTCATCTGGCAGCAAAAGCTGCCATTAGTTCAGTCTGTCAACTGACTCATCCTTAATTAGACAAGATAGCTCTGACAAGTTAGAGGGCCTCTCCTCCCCTATTTAAACCCCCTCCTTTGGGCTTCAAAGAGGGGATTGCTGCCATTTGGAAACTTTGCCCCCGTTTGCGTTCTTTGTTTTGGTCCGATCTGAGTGACTCGTGTTCTATTTGCATCCAAACCTGACCCCGACCCAAACATTCTAACAACCAAGGTCATCTTGGTCAGACCGAGTCATCCGTCGGAAAACGATCTTCACTTGTCGACAGGATCAAATTTGGCGCCGTCTGTGGGAATCTGTCTGATCAAAAGAGGAAGATGAGTGACTCCAACATGGTGACCGTTACTCTCTCGTAAGAAGACCTTGATCTGCTGGTAGCCGCTAAAGCTCAGAAATTGGCAGCCGAGCAGAAGACTGCCGCTCGCCTGACTCAGGAGAGTCCTTCTGAGCCGGCAGCTCATGTTGCCACAGAAGTTGGAGCTCGCCCGGGTGAGAGCCCTCACTTCACCCGAGCGTTCTTCGGCCCAGCAAAGGGTGCGGGACAGTTTGATCCTCAAGAAGTCTCTTCCAGCCAAGCCAGAATCAACAAGGGGAAGACTCCCATCAGCCAAGCCCTTGCCAACCACACCGGGTTCCGCTTCTCCAACCAAGTCCTGCAAGAATCGGTTCCCAAGCACTTCCGGCTCCTATCCATCCCTGAATATGGAGGAACTACAGACCCAGAGAAACATTTGATGAAGTTTGAAAACGCGGCATTGTTGCATTAATACTCAGATGGTATCAAGTGCCGAGCCTTCCTAACCACTTTGGCAGGACTGGCTCAGCGTTGGTTTGACAGACTCCCGGAGGGATCTGTGAGGGAGTTTGTTGATTTCAAGAGACTTTTCCTCCAACACTTCACAAGTAGCAAGAGGCATTACAAGATCAGTCTGAACCTCTTTGCCTTGAAGCAGAGCCCCAAGGAACTCTTGCGGGCTTACATCAAAAGATTTAATCAGGTTGCATTGGACATGCCTACCGCTACCTTAGAAGTGCTGATCAGTGCCTTTGCCCAAGGCCTACAAGAAGGAGAATTTTTCAGGTCTCTGATCCGGAAACCTCCAAAAGACTTTGAAAGCCTTCTGGGCAAGGCCACTAAGTATGTAGATGTTGAAAAAGCGCAAGCCGCTCGACGACAGGAAGTCAAACCCACACCTATAGCTCCTCTTCATCAAAGGATCATACCCCCTGGAGGACCTCTCAGAAGCCCTCGATCCATGGGGCATAGGTCGGGAGCCGAGCGAGGCGTAGTTCAGCAAGTAGCCCAGGGGTGCCTCCGTACCAGATGATAGCCCTATTGCTCCTTGCATAACAGTCACAACCACGACCTTCAGGATTGTTGGCAAGCTGGTCGAGGGCGAGCTCGGTCTGGCCGAGGAACCCCCAGAGGAGCTCACCAGGGATGGGCCCGAGGTCGAGGCAGAGCACAACCGAATCAACAAGACACTAATGCTCATAGGATCACCCCCGCAACGCGACAATTGCTCCCAACCCTCGGCTCCCCCGGGCAGGGGAGTGCAAATGAAGAGCAAGCTAATCAACAAAATGATGTACATGGATCCATCAATGTTATCTTTGGTGGACCTACCTATGGAGACTCCAACCGAGCTCGAAAGTCCCAGGTCAGACGTTTGGAGATCCATCAAATGGGTAGCAGTTCCACCTAAGCCCAAGGACCGCAAATTAGCTTTGGCCCCCAAGATTTGCAGGGTGTGGAAGTGCCCCATGATGATGCGTTGGTCATCACGGCGGCCATACCAAATTACCAGATCCACATGACCATTGTAGATACCGGGAGCTCAGTCAACATTCTATATTTGAAGGCGTTTGAGCAGTTACATATTGAGGCCAGCGAATTACAGCCTGTGGCCACACCTCTATCCAAATTCACGAGAAATGAAGTCCAGCCCATAGGCCAAATCAAGTTGGCCATTTCACTCGGGGAAGAGCCTTTGAGAAGAACCTGGTGGTCAACTTTCCTGATAGTGGATGCACCATCTGCCTATAATGTTATCCTGGGAAGACCGTCGCTCAATGAGTTCAGAGCAGTGACATCCACCTGTCGTTGTAGTATAGAGGTGAGTATTCCCGCTTGTCACGCGGGTGACCCGGGTTCGATCCCCGGCAACGGCGCCAAAAATTTGATGTTTGCCCACAATCAAGTGTCATGATGAGCCTCAAATTTAGATATTTATAAGTTGAAAACCCTTTGCTCACAAAGTTAAATGTAGTATAGGGGCCTCAAGTCGTATTTTTCTAAGGACTAGTTAAGAGTGTTTAATTCAAGCTTGAAAGTTGTCGTTAAATGTTTTGGGTTTTCTAGTAAAATGAGGGTTTTTGCGATAAGGAATGAAATAACAATTCGAAACGAAATGGACTTAGCTAAGCAGAAATGAATTAGGAAATTGAGGAACTAAACTTAACCTATTTGACAACTGAGCAATTAAATTCAAATGATGTAATTGAAATTTAAGAACTAATTGCAGGGAATTAATTGTAGAAAACTAATTGCAGGAAACTAATTGCAGAAATATGAAAGCTAGAACAAAATAATGCTTAAGGAACTTGGCTTGAAGTGTAGTGAAAACAAACTAGAACAACTTGAAGAATTAAGTGCTTAAAACTTAAAATTATCCTAAATTAAACATCAAATGAGTTCATGGTCAAGACTTCCCTTTGCCGTCACACAAAAGTCTAGCTAGGAACCCCCTAGCTCGAAAATCCGCGAAGGAACACTCCCTGAATCAGTTTGCTGCGAATTGGCCTTCCTGATCGGTCACTAGACCGATCAGGTCTTCTACTGATCGGATTGGGAACCGATCAGTGACTCTGCAATCGGTCGAGAGACCGATCAGTAGTGTCTCTGTCCGATCAACTGGTCCGATCAGTGACTGAAACTCCCGCGATCTCCTCCTTCCTTGATTAGTTGGATGTCGATCAAGCTCAGAAACTCTCAGTGGCATTCAGAGAACCCCTCCAAGTGCTCTGATTGCTCCGAAGATGAAGACAGCAGCAGTCGAATGGAATTGACAGTGGAAACAGGACTCCGGCGAAACCCTCACCCGAGCCCACTTTCAGCGACAAAATCGAATGCAAACTCAACCGGAAAATCTACCTCGATGATCTGAAACCTTGAAAACAAACTTGAACTTGATGTTGGTCGCGCGATCGGAGAAGAAAACAACAAAGGAAGCGATGAAGAACAGAGAAAACTCGATATCTGGCGACGACACTCAGCTGGGCGGAGAAGTTTCTGATTTAAATCCTTCATTTGAATTTGGGCGGTTGTGATCGTTCTGGCATCATCCGATGGTTGGATCGTTTCTGATTTGAATCAAACTTCCCAGATCTCCATCAATGGTCAGGATCTGTCTATCAGTAGCTTGGATCTTCCAGATTTGACATGGATGGCTCAGATTACCTTGATCTTTGAATGAACGGCTTAGACCCTCTCGAGCTTGATCCAACGGTCAGATGACTTCTGATTTTGACCAAACTTCCAGATCTTGATCTGTGATCATGATTAACTCTATCTTGAACTCGGATTGATCAGAAGTTGACAGATGGCTCAGATCACTCCGTTTCTTGATCGGACGACCCACATTGATCCATCTCTTGATCCCCCTTGATCAAAGTCAATTCTGACTCAAGTTTGACTCAATCTGATCTAGGTCCATGATCCTACAAAATTAGATTGAAATTTTAGTGTCAAAATATCTCAAATATATAAAGATTTGCATTCAAAGCTAAAATAGAGATAATTCATGAAACCTAATGTAAATGCAAATTTAAGCATATAAAAAAGGATCAAAACATGGATTTAAGAGCCTAAATTGATCAACAAAATGGTAATTATCAGTGTGGAAGTGCCCCATGATGATGCGCTGGTCATCACGGCGACCATAGCAAATTACCAGGTCCACAGGACCATTGTAGATACCGGGAGCTCAGTCAACATTCTATATTTGAAGGCGTTCGAGCAGTTATAGATTGAGGCCAGCGAATTACAGCTGTGGCCACGCCTCTATTCGGATTCACGGGAAATGAAGTCCAGCCATAGGCCAAATCAAGTTGGCCATTTCACTCAGGGAAGAGCCTTTGAGAAGAACCCGGTGGTCAACTTCCTGATAGTGGATGCACCATCTGCCTATAATGTTATCCTGGGAAAACCGACGCTCAATGAGTTCAGAGCAGTGACATCCACCTTTTATTTGAAGGTAAAGTTTTCAGTGGGTGACCAAGTGGGAGAAGTCAGAGGAGATCAGAAAGTGGCGCGCCGCTGTTATGTTGATGATGTACGGACGAAGGTGAGGAAGGCATTCCGAGCCCCTCCGGCTAGTTGCAACATAGTGCAACCCTCTCCCTGGGCTGAGTTAAGAGAAGAGAAAGAAGAGATCCAGCTCTTGCCAGACCGTGAAGAGACAAAGGTGAAGATAGCCCCGGGGCTACAACCCAACCTCAAGCAACAGTTAATAAAATGCTTAATTGAGAATCAGGTTGTGTTCGCCTGGTCCCAGTGAGATCTGAAAGGAGTCAGGCCAGAGGTCATGAAACACAAGCTACATGTCTATCCTGATGCCAGGCCGGTGAAGCAGAGGAAGAGAGACTTCAGTCTTGACCAGAACAAGATCATTCACGCAGAAGTGGAAAGACTATTGGATGCGGGACATATCTGGGAGGTACAATTCCCGGCCTGGCTGGCAAATGTGGTATTAGTGTCCAAGCCAGAGAACAAGTGGAGGGTATGCATTGACTTCAGAGATCTTAACATGACCTGCCCCAAAGACTGCTATCCACTCCCCAGGATTGATCAGATGGTAGATTCCACCGCGGGGAGTGAACTCATTTACATGTTGGATGCCTATCAAGGGTATCACCAAGTTCCGCTATCTCCCGATGATCAAGAGAAAGTTAGCTTCATCACAGCTGAGGGCACTTACTGTTACACAGTCATGCCCTTTGGACTCAAGAACGCCGGGGACACATACCAGAGGCTGATGAACAAAGTATTCAAGGAGCAGCTCGGGAGGAACATTGAAGTATATGTAGATGACATCCTCATCAAATCTCTCAAGGCCGCAAACCTGATAGCTGACGTGAAGGAAACTTGCTGCACTCTGAGAAGATATGGTCTCAAACTCAACCCATCCAAGGTTTGTTCGGAGCCAAGAGTGGAAAGTGTTGAGGCAATCTGTGGTCCGGAGTGACCATGTGTTTTGATGTTTAGGTAAACGGTTTAAGTTAGGTTTACCCTTGTGTATTTGATATGTGTATGTGAGTGTGCAGGTTATACATATTGACTTGGCTGGACGCCTCGGTACGGTGAAGGGTGGGATGGAGACAAGCTGGAGGCTTGTGTGCACCCGAGGGACCTTGGTATAGCAGGGACGATGAGATGAGGGGCGCAGACTTCGAGGCATGCGTGAAAGATAGCATGGAGGCAAGCTGGAGGCTTGCGTGCATCCGAGGGACGGGAACCGAAGATGAAGAGGGCGCAAAGGCAATAGTCGAGGCTGCTGATGAGGAGTCAGTTGAGTCGTGAGGGTATGAGTGCTGTGTGATTGTACTCGGGAAATCCTAGGGTTCGAGTGCGGAGTGAAATATACTCGGGAAGAGTAACCTTAGGTGTGTGAGTAGACTAGTCGACTGCCCTGGGAGGGAGTCGACTGATAAAACTAACAGAATGCTTTCAGGCATGGACTAGTCGACTGCCCCAGGAGCAGTCGACTGGTAACCCCGAAAACTAGTCGTTGGGTTAGCCGTTGGCTAGCAATTAAGGCTAGACCAGTCGGCTGGAAAATGGAAGTCGACTGGTGGCGAGGGTTTCAGACTTAGTTCTATTTAAGAGGACTTTCGTCTTGGCTGAAAGGCTTAACGAATTTTGTCTTGGTTAAAGGCAAAATAGTAGTCTTGGTGCTCAGGTCGTGTCAAGGTGTTGTGGCGAGGTTTCTCCACCCACAAGGAGTGACAAGGGCTAGTCGGAGGTTATCTGGGGAGTGATCCACCGACGGATTCTTGGATTAGTCACCCTTAGGGGTGGATACCAAGTAAATCTGGGTTGTTAGCATTGTTCTTGTTGTTAGTTTATTGTTTTATTGTATTTCCGCTTGCGCAATTAACAACGTAGGAAGAAGAAGCCGAAAAACGCTATTCACCCCCTCTAGTGAACCGAATCGATCTAACAGAAAGTTCCTCAGCTATATACTGACTGTGCGAGGCATAGAGGCCAACCCTGACAAGGTGAAAGCTCTGTTGGACATGCCACCACCCAGAAACCTGAAAGAGGTACAGCGCCTGACCGGGAGGATCACGACCCTCTCTCGCTTCATCTCTCGGTCAGCTGATCGCAACCTTCCCTTCTTCAAGATTCTGCGCAAAGCTACCAAATTTCAATGGGACGCTGAGTGTGATCAAGCTTTTGAAGAATTAAAGTCCTACTTGGTCAGTCTGCCGTCCTAGCTAAACCTGAAGATGGAGAGTTGTTGTATGTATACTTGTCAGCCATCGAGGGAGCTATGAGTGTTGTACTTGTGAAACAAAAGGAGGTTGAGCAACAACCTATTTATTTTTTTGGGCACTTACTTAAGGAAGCCGAGTGTAAGTATAATACGCTCGAGAAATTGGCCTATGTACTTGTGTTAATGGCTCGACGCCTGCGCCCTTACTTTCTAGCTCATCCAATCCGAGTGCTGACTAACAGTACACTCGGAAAAGTGTTGGTTAACCCTGAAGCCTCAGGTCGGATGATTAGGTGGACTACAGAGCTGAGTGAGTATGACATCCAGTACTTGCCACGGACTGCTATCAAGGCTCAGGCATTAGCTGATTTCCTCAGCGAACTTCATACGGAAGGAGAAGAAGAAACCTGGAAAGTATATGTGGATGGCTCGACCACTCGGGTAGGGAGTGACATCGGAGTCTGGCTTGTTTCTCCTAAGGGAGATCAGCTTCACCTGGCCGTGCGGCTGGAGTATCGGGCCACAAACAATTAAGCAGAGTATGAGGCTCTCTTGGTCGGGTTACAAGCTGCTAAACATGTAGGAGTCACTCGGGTCATGTTACACTCAGACTCTCAACTAGTGACTCGGCAGTTGGCGGGACAATTTGAAGTGAATGATGAGAAGTTGCAAACTTACGTGGATGCTTATAGGCAACTGGAGGCTAAGTTCCAGGAGGTTCAGATACTACAGATCCCCCGAGGAGATAATCTTAAAGCTGATGAGTTGGCCAAGTTAGCTTGTGCTATCACTCCCTAGGTTTTCACTCAGCCTTCACCCCAAGTCATGCTGGTAGCTCAGGTTGAAAGAGAAACGGAGATGGAGATAGAAGGAGACTGGAGGGCTCTACTCATAACCTACCTAGAGGATGGAGCTCTCCCTACTCATGCCGAACAGGCTAGGCTAGTGAAGAAGAGGGCAGCTCGATTCACTTTGATCGGGGATACCCTATATAAATGAACTTTTTCTCGGCCACTACTCAGATGCTTAAGGGAGGAAGATGCAGATTATGTATTCAGAGAGATACACATGGGGTCTAGTGGAAATCACTCAGGAAGTCGGTTCATAGCTCGGAAGGTTTTGCTGGCTGGATATTTTTGGCCAACACTTCAGAAGGATGCTAAGTAGTTGGTCGCTTCTTGCCTCTCCTATCAGAAACACCAGAACTTGTCTCATCGGCCCGTTGAAGCTCTGAGGGTGTCCATTGTATCATGCCCATTTGATCAGTAGGGTATGGTTATAATGGGGTCTTTCCCCTTAGCTGTAGCTCAGAAGAAATTCCTACTAGTTAACGTGGACTATTTTTCAAAGTGGATTGAAGCGGAGGCGCTGGCTTGGATCACCGAGCAGGCTGTCATTATGTTTCTGTGGCAAAATATCCTATGTCGATATGGGATACCACACAAGTTGGTCTCGGATAATGGTCGGCAGTTCTAGGGTCGACATATATGGGAATGGTGCGAGCCCTATGGAATCAAGAAAGCATTAACTTCAGTGGTCTACCCCCAGAGTAGCGGGCAGGCAGAGGTAGTCAACCGAGAGATCTTGAAAGGCCTCAGGACTAAGCTGGATCATGTCGGTGGCACCTGGGTGGACGAATTGCCTGGTGTCCTCTGGGCTCTTCGGTCCACCCCCAAAGAAGGAGCCGGATGCACTCCATTCCAGTTAGTGTATGGCATCGAGGCTGTTGTTCCGATGGAAGTTGGATGTGAGTCTGATAGAAGGTGGCTATATGGCGAAGACAATGCAGAAAGAAGGCACCTGGAGCTGGACCTGATTGAGGAGATCCGAGATCGGGCATCTGTCCGCATGACTGCGTACTGACAACGAATGCAGCACAGATACAACCAGAGAGTCATACCAAGACATTTTCAAGTGGGAGACCGTGTGTGGAAGAGAGTTAAGCCAGTGGGGCAAGCTAGAACCTCAATGTGGAGGACCCTTCCTGGTGATTGAGAAGTTGGGGTCAGGAGCCTACTATTTGCAGGATGCTCAAGGAAAGAAGCTGGGAAGACCTTGGAGTACCACACACTTAAAATTGTATCGTGGGGAAAGTTAAGTTGAGTGACCCTTGTAATTGTATCTCCTGAATATGATAGTGAAACTCAAGATATCTGAAGCAGAAAGACCTGAATCCTCGCTAAGGCGAGTTATAAGTGGGCAACCCCCATACACCCACCGAACTCGGCGCTGGTTGGGCGTGGCGCTCCACGCTCGGTCAGGGTTAACCAGGCGGTGTCCAGACTCTTGCTCATACAAGTTATAAGTGGGCAAGCTCCCACACACACACCGAACTCGGTGCTGGTCGGGCGTGGCGCTCCACGTTCGTTAGGCCCGGTCGGGCGTGACACTCCACGCTCAGTCAGGGTTAACCAGTCGGTGTCCAGACTCTTGCTCCTGCAAGTTATAAGTGGGCAAGCTCCCACACACCCACCGAACTCGGCGCTGGTCGGGCGTGGTGCTCCACGTTCGGTCTGTTGATGCAGTCTGGCTCGATTGTTGTTTTGGTGTTGATAACAATTTAAGTTTGGTTGAGCGAATTTTGGTTAAGTCCTGGTCGGGGACTGGGCATGAAACCCTGGTGAGTGAAGCCAAGTCCTAGCTTGGGAAGCTAGGTTGGATGAAAGCCTAGTGAGTGAAGCCAGGTCCTAGCTTGGGAAGCTAGGTTGGATTGAAATCTCGGTGAGTGAAGTCGGGCCCTGGTGAGTGAAGCCAGGTGAGTGAAATCCTAGTGAGTGAAGCTAGGTTGAAATCCCGGTGAGTGAAGTCGGATCCTGGTAAGTGAAGCCAGGTGAGTGAAATCCTAGTGAGTGAAGCTAGGTTGAAATCCCGGTGAGTGAAGCCGGGTCCTGGTGAGTGAAGCCAGGTGAGTGAAATCCTAGTGAGTGAAGCTAGGTTAAAATCCCGGTGAGTGAAGCCGGGTCCTGGTGAGTGAAGCCAGGTGATTGAAATCCTAGTGAGTGAAGCTATGTTGAAATCCCAGTGAGCGAAGCCGTGTTCCGGTGAGTGAAGCCGGGTGACCGAAACCCTGGTGAGTGAAGCCAGGTCCTAGCTTGGAGGGCTAGGTTGAAGTCCCGGTGAGTGAAGCTGGGCACGGTGTCTTGGTCCGAGGGATCAAGCATGAGTCAGAGATAGGCTGGAGGCTTGTTCTCATGACTTAGAATGGTTTTGACCTTGCCTGGATCAGTCTGGTGACCGATCAGGGAAGTTGGCATGAAGTTCCCTCGTGGATCGGTCTGGTGACCGATCCAGCGATGCCTGATCGGTCTGGTGACCGATCAGGGAGCTTACAGTGACTTTGGAAAACCTTCTGTGCGGCTCCTGATCGGTCTGGTGACCGATCAGGGATACTATTCAGATCGTTCTAGTGAACGATCAAATGTCGCGAGCTCCGCACTATAACTGATCAGGCTGGAGCCTGATCGGTCAGGGACTGCCCTGATCGATCCCCAGACCGATCAGGCCACAACCTGATCGGTCTGGTGACCGATCAGCCGTGTATTTCCTGCGGGATTTTGGCAAGAAGATTTCTGGATCGGTCTGGTGACCGATCTAGTGACCGATCTGGTGACCGGTCAAAAGAATCCATGATTTCCAGTTTCTCACTGTGGACCGATCAGGCTGGAGCCTGATCGGTCAGGACTATACCTGATCGGTCTGGTGACCGATCAGGAGCAGAACTTAAAGTCAAATACGCTGTCAGAAGTTTCTGATCGCGTTTGTTTTCACTGCCGATTCTCTGCTACTTGCTGATTTCATTTGATATCGATTTGCTAAGCTTCTGTTGAAGTGTGCAGGTGACACAGGAGGATTCAAACACTCAAGGAGGGTCAATGGAGAGTCTTTCCTTGGAGCAGGTTTGTTTGTTTCTCCTTCTCAGGTTTCAACGGCAACTGAGGCATGGCTGGCGACTGACGGAGGCTCAGCTGGAGAGGGACTTCAGTGGACTGAGTGCTCAGGGAGGTCAGTGGGTTCAGGCTGTGCTCAGGGGATGCTAATGGAGCCTGGCGATGAAGCAGGAGCTTAAGAGGAAGATGAGAAGCAGAGGAGGTAACAAGAAGAAAGAACAGGAAAACAAGCAGGTGTGGCTGTGGGTTTCGCTGTTGATTGTTGAGCTCCTTGTATAGCTTCTCTCTTGAGCTTCCTTGCTACTGTCTTGTGAGAGGTTCCTCCTTAGTCTCGTGAGCTTATTTTGTATCCTATTGAGACGCTTGTGGAGAGGTTTCTCCACCGAGAAGGAGGCGCTGTTTTATCCGGTTCACCGGGGCTTGATCTGCCGACGATCAAGGGATCACCCACCTTACGGGCACGCCAAGGAGTAGGGGCAAGTTATCCCCGAACCTTGTATATCGTGTGTTAGCATTGGTTTGATTCCTTTCTCTGCTTTATTCTTTCTGTTGCATTTTGTTTCTGCTGCTACTAATCTGATCACAGAAAGAAAGTTCAAAGAAGAGGGAGCGATTTGAGTGCCTGGCTATATTCACCCCCTCTCTTTAGCCATCCAAGTCCCAACACGGCCAAGCCCGGTCGGCGTGGCGCTCCACGCTCGGTCAGGGTTAGCCAGTCAGTGTTTAGACTCTTGCTCATGCAAGTTATAAGTGGGCAAGCTCCCACGCACCCACCGAACTCGGCGCTAGTCGGGTGTGGCGCTCCACGTTCGGTCAGGCCCGATCGGGCGTGGCGCTCCATGCTCGGTCAGGATTAGCCAGTCGGTGTCCAGACTCTTGCTCATACAAGTTATAAGTGGGCAAGCTCTCACGCACCCACCGAACTCGGCGCTGGTCGGGCGTGGCGCTCCACGTTCGGTCAGGCCCGGTCGAGCGTGGCGCTCCACGCTCGGTCAGGGTTAGCCAGTCGGTGTCCAGACTCTTGCTCATGCAAGTTATAAGTGGGCAATCTCCCACGCACCCACCGAACTCGGCGCTGGTCGGGCGTGGCGCTCCACGCTCGGTCAGAGTTAGCCAGTCGGTGCTGAGACTCCTGCTTTTGTAGATTATAAATGGGCATGCCCCCACACACCCGTTGGTCGGACGAGGCGTCCCACATTTAGTCGGATGAGCCAGACAATGGTTAACTTCTCGCTTAGGCGATCGAGCAAGGTGGTATGGCCGAGCAATTAAGCCTAAATAATTAGGCTAACTCCGCTCAAACATTAAAAAAGCCTTGAAACGGCTAAGTAAGCGAGAGTCGCGCCTCGAAATAATGAAGGTTGCGAGTTAGGGTGCCGACCCGACCGAGCGGTAATGCCGAGTTAGGGTGCCGACTCGACCTAACGACAGTGCCGAGTCAGGGTGCTGACCCGACCGAGGGACCGTGCCGAGTCAGGGTGCTGAACTGATCAAGTGAAAGCACCAAGCCAGGATCCTCACATGACTTAGTAAAACTATCGGGTTGGAATCCCGACCTGGCCGAGCGAAGCTCCCGAGTCAGAATATCGATCAAGTCGAGTAAGCGATCTCGAGTTAATCTCCCAGTGATAACTGAGCCTAAAACAGAGGCGTGATCAGACATCATCCTCAGATGGGGATTTTAACCAACCCGAGGGATCGATCTCGGGTGAATAGCCCAGGTGTCCCGGGTGAATAGTCTTTAGCAAATATCCCGAATCTCCGGAATGAGTAACAAAACGACAAAATCGGATGGTAGTCAAGTGAAAAAGATGACAGAGCAAGAACTTCATAAATGAAATAAGGCCCAAGGCCATTACAAAATATGAGTGAGGCATTAAGGGTCGAACTAGAGAGAAGAAAAAAAGGACTAAGTGACAACTTAAGTGAAGGGGGGGGATGCATCCTCTGGGATCATCGCTCTGATTTGAGTAGGCTTGACAACATTGGGAGGTAGGTCAGCTGGGATGTGACCGGCGTCTGTGAACTGTTGCAGGGTGCCCTTCATGCTGTACAGGATCATGCCGGCGGTACGCCGAGCCACTTGTTGGAGAAAAGGAGGAGATCGAAATAGGCTAGTTGAGACTCTTCGATCCGAGCTGGCTCACCTGACTTGTAATCCTCCAACTCTTTTTTCAGTCAGGCGATCTCAGAGTCTCGTGCTGATATCTTAGCATCCTTAGCCAACACTTGGGCCTCCAGCGCCTTGCGAGTTTCTTTCTCAGCTGCCAGCTCTGTCTCTTTGTTAGTCAAGGCCAGTTGAGTCTGATTGTGAGCGACAGCCGACTCTTTTAATTGTTGCTAAAGGCCCTTGGCTTCAGTTGTCTTCTTGTCCAGGTTAGAGCGAGCTCGGGCTTGGCGAGTGAGGGCAGTTTTCTTCTGGGCCTCTGCAGTGTCTAGCCGACTGGATAATTGGTCTATCTCCCGGAGGGCGTTAGCCATCGCTTGGTGCTCCTCTTCTGACCGAGCGTCCGCCTCCGATAACTGCAACTTCATAGCAGTTATTTCCGAGCGTAGAAGATCCAGGCCTTCATCGCCCGGGGGAAGACTGCAATGAGCTAGCTTTGTCTCCGGTTCTTTTATTTTCATCTCAGCCGCCCGGCGTTCCCGAACGTTGGTGACCAAGGACTGAGGGACCGTTTGACTAGCGACCCAAAGCTACGTAGTAACAAAAAACTATAAGTATAAGTATGGATAACGAAGGAAGAGGGAGATGTACCTGAGTTGCGTCCATGAAAAAATTATCGGCCAGGCTCAGGGGACTCTTACCGTGGCTCATGGCCCTGCCCTGATCCCAACTGGAAACCAACCGACCATGCAAGCTAAGCGACTGAGGTTGAACGATCTGAGTCAAGGTGGTTGCTGAAGGGAGTTGCACGTCTACCATTGCTCAGGGAGGTGAATGCATCGATAGGAGGGCTTCAACGACGTCGGCTCTCGAGGCATCTGTTAGGGGAGCTGGGAGGGACGGTGTCGTGCCTGAGGTTGAGGCCCTCGAACGGGGCGTTGCTGAAGTAGACGCCGGAGCTCCCGAGCGGCGTGTAGCTGAGCTGGAAGTCAGGGCCCTGACGTCGGCCGGAGCACGGTCTGAACGGGGGGCTGGCGAAGCATGAGTTCCCTGTGTCAAACCTTGGCTGAGGATGTGCCCAGGAGACAATTATCCGGCGACGTTTCCTTACCAGGTTCTCAGGAGCCGGTTGTTCTGGCCCCTCGTCTTCTGCTCTCCCCTCCATCTCTACATCTACCACTTGGGGGACTGCTTCTGAGTCCTCGGCGGGAAGGCCAACTTCTGAATCTCCTCCTCCATCCTCGGGTAGCTCAAGAGCTGGGACGACGTTTATGGGAGGTATCGCCCGATTGGCTAATAGTGTCGCAGCTCGGGCATTCAATGCTTCTTCCTCCAGGCCCAGCTCGTCGGTAACAAGAGCTCCGTACATAGCTTCAGTTGCGGCATAGAAAAAGCTTTAGTTAGCACTAAAAAGTTCATGAATAAAAGGGGGAACTTACGAAGGAGCCGGGTAGCTCTGTAGGGATTTGGCTCAGCTAGAAGATGTACAGCATGGCTTCGCTCAGTAATTTGGTCGCGTGGAAGCGAATCCCCCCCAATCTTAGAGAATGCCAGTTGATAGCTTGGTTCCAAGCAGTGGTTCTTGGGCATAGGAGGCTGAGTGGGCAAGTCCTCTACCTACTCAATAGGCCAGGTCGGGGGTGGGGCCGAGCGAATATAAAAGAAATGGGACTTTCAACCCTTATTTGAAGAAGGGACCTTATCTAAAAAGGCAGACTTAGCTCGGGTCTGAAAGTAAAAGTTACCCGGTTCTTGTTTCTTGAGATAAAAGAAGCAGTGAAAGACTCGGGTGTCAACGGGAACTTCGTAGGTCGTGAAAATAATTACTGTCCCACACAAGATCCTTATGGAGTTCGGTGCTAATTGAGATAGAGGCACCTGGAAGTATCTGTAGACTTCATGGAAGAAGGGATGTAGGGGAAATCATAGGCCGGCTAATAGGTGGTCCTTGAAAATGGTAAAGTAGCCCAAGGGAGGTTGATGAGGTCGTTGCCGACGGGAAGGAAGAGACAAGAGATGGTCTTCTGGAATTTGGTAGTCGACACACAAGGTCTCTAGGTGGCCCAGAGTCAGGGTCAAAAGGGTGGTCGTATACCACGCCTCGACCGAGGAGGATGACTCAGCCATCAAGTCAAGGCCAGGAAGTAAGAGAAGAAACTCAGAAGAGGAAAAGAGTACCTAGGGGTCGGGTTCACCGGAAACCATCGATCGTCGGAGACAACGAAAGTCGGGCGGCGGAGGTCGGACAAGGGATGAGTAAAAGCAGAAAGTGGAAAGGAGGAGGTGAAAATGAGCAGGGAGGGCTATTTATACTACGCCCCGGATAAAGAAAGCCGTCGGATGCGGAGGAGGAAAAAGGCGGGATGTAATCCCAGCCGTTGATCTCCCTCTCTTTCCCGAAGTCTCGAGACCCTTCCTCTGCCGTCGCACGAGCCTGACAATGACACATCGGTGCCAGGGGATTCCAGTCGGGGAATGACACGTGGCGAATGCATTAATGGCGAGTTGACATGTGATTCAACATTTAAGGATCAAGATCTCGAGGCCATAATGAAGAACAGAAGTACAAAGCAGGGTTGATCCGACCGGGCGAGCAGCCTAGTCAGTCGGATTTGACGCCTCCTTCGACTAGACTTGAAGGGAATGCTTGTGATCCGGTCGAGTGAGTTTTGGGAGCTGATGAGGGGCCCGGTCGGATTGGGTCTGGGTCGGACGAAGTGGGTTGGGCTCGGTACCAGATCGATGCGCCAGATACTGATCTGGCTAAGAGGAGCGGGATACGGGCACCCGGGGTCATGCACCCTAGGTCACTCGCCTTGGGTCGGCCGTCTAGGATCGGGTGCCCGGGTCGATCGCCCTGGGTCGGCCGTCCAGAGTTGGGGCATCCCGGGTCAAGCACCCGGGGTCAGGCTCCCTAGGTTGGGCACCCCGGGTCAGGCACCCAGGATCAGGCTCCCTGGGTCGGGCATCCAGAGTCATGCATCCCGGGTCAGGCGCCCAGGGTCAGCCTCCCCGGATCGGCCACCCTGAGTCAGATACCCTAGGTCGAGCACTCCTTGTCGTAGGCTGGCGGACCCAAGTCACCTGTCCCGAATGAGTGACTGGTTGCCTCAGCAAGCGAGATCTCCCCAAATCTCCTCATTATGAGAAAGGGGTCTCTGACATAATCATGACCTGACAGAGCCGTAAAATATTAATTGGGATCAGAAAGGACAGTTTGTGTAGATTGTCAGGTGGCTGTGACAGTCTCACAGGGCAGCTAAAGCTGCCATTAGTTCAGTTTGTCAACTGACCCATCCTTAATGAGACAAGACACTTTGACAAGTCAGAGGACCTCTCCTCCCCTATATAAACTCCCCTTTGGGCTTCAAAGAGGGGATTGTTGCCATTTGGAAACTTTGCCCCCCTTTGCGTTCTTTGTTTTAGTCTGATCCGAGTGACTCGCATTCTATTTGCATCCAAACCCGACCCCGACCCATACATTCTAACAATCAAGGTTATCTTGGTCAGACTAAGTCATTCGTGAGAAAATCATCTTCACTTGTCGATAGGATCAGTGGTGGTTGATTCCTCTTCCACCGGCGCTGTTGCAGAGTCATCCTCGGCCAACTGTTGGGTGCCGGATCCGGTGACTGTCTACCGTCTGGCAACCTTCGGACGCAGGTGGACACGGCGGAGCTGCGGGAGATGCTTCTATCGCAGAAGCCATGAAGCAAATCCATGGAATCCGTTGCAATTAAAGTGATGTGAATAAGATGCATGATTAATTAATTTGAAAGAGATGGTTGATTAATGAATAAGATTTTGGGGATCTAAATAATTTTACCAGCTTTTGGCGAATAAAGAAAGAAGATAATAATTCCCGCTGTCTTGACGGCAAGAGCACTCCATCAATCCGTCCTAAACTAACATACGAAAAAAATAAATCATAATAATTACTGACTCAAATAACGACAAATATAATGGAAAGGAACAGATACTTAGCATCAGTCCATCAAGGCAATTTTAATTATCTTTGTCGAAAAAAAATATATTAGATTAGGTAGATAGTAAATGAATCTATGATGATGATAAATTCAAGTTTATAAAAATTTTTCATCGATATCAGGATAAATCGGGAAACATTTACGGTGGACTATTTAAAAGTTTAACGTCCCAGAATTCGCATCCTATTTGAAAAAAAAATTTCTTATAAAATACATTATAATTATAAATCGAACCATCAATATATGAAATAGCGATTAATTATCCTATCGCTATCATAGCCCCAGGGACTTCTTTGTCTTGAGAACCAAGACAAGAAACTGAAATGCTGACGTTTTCTTTATGAATGAATTTGTCATTTTGTTTTATTAAGAAGTCAAAGAATAGCCTTTATTTTTATTATAATTAAAAAAATTATATATTTAAAAAATATTTTTAAAATGCATTATAGCCTAATTTTATAATATAGGAATAGTAAAGATATAGTTAAAACTATCTTAATATTATTTTTAAAATGATTTAATTTGATTAAATTATTTTAATATAATTGGAATAATTTTAATCAAAATTATTATAACGTACTTTTATTTCTAGCGTAATTAAAACTTAAGAAATTACATTATGCAAACAAATTTAAATTAAATCAACGGTAAATTACAAAAAACTCTCCAATATCCATTTGATATTTGCTTTCACTCTCCATTTGATAAATCCTTTGCATTTACTCCCTGATGGATTGAGTATAAAAGAGTAAAATTTAAATATATATCAGTGAAAAATAAGTATAAAAGAGTGAAAAGTGAGTACAAAAGAGTGAAAAGTGAGTATACAGTTTCTTGATATGGTGGATGCAACCTTACATGCTCAAATTTCTAATTTTTATACTCAACTTTTTTCAAATAATACTGACAAAGCTGTCTTGTCAATCCCATCAGTGACTGCATATAAATAAAACTTTGCATAGGGATTGCATGTAAATATGAGTTTGGAAGTGGGAGTTTAAAAAAATTTACTCTTAAATCAAACTCAACTCAGGATGATTAAAAAATAAAATCAAGTTTAATAATTATTTCTTATTTTTTAACCCTATATCATACGAAAAATTGTAAATTTCGGACAAATTGTAGATCCTAATTATAATCAACAGGAGTTGTATATATTTGAAATGCAAGTTTGATGATTTTAAGAGTCCATGAGTATATATTTTTGAAAAAGATTATACACTTTGTAGAATCAATGAGCGACCGAGAGAATTTAGAGAGTGTTTGGGAGAGTTTCTGCTACCTGCTTTTTAGATTCTAGCTACACAGAATCACTTTTGAGTGTTTGAGAAGGATAGATTCTGCTTTAGCTTCTGTTACTTTTGATCAGAAGTTAGAAGCAAGAATTTGATGCTTCTACCTGCTTCTGCTTTTTTATTTATGATATAACATTAAAAAATAATATTTATATCCTTAAATAATATAACATTTTACCTGATTGCCACTTGCCGCTATATATATATTATATTTATATAAATTATATTATTTTTTATTTTTTATTAATTTTATATATTTTTTCAAATATTCAAATTATAAAAAAATTAATTTTAATACTATATTTAAAATATAATAATAATTATATCACTATTTAAAATATAATAATAATTACGTGAACAAATTATTGATAGTATTGAAATTATATTTAAATAATTAAAAATGATTAATTTATATAGTTTAAGGATATTATTGTCATTCAATTAAAAATTAAGCTTGGAAGCAATTATTCTCCCAAACACTCAAACTTTATCTTATATCAGCTTTTGGCTTATATTTTCAAACACTGTTTATTTTAGCTTCTTACTAACTTCAAGATAATCACTATAAGAATTACTTTTTAAAAAGTAAAAGCTCTCCCAAACACTTCCTTAGAAGGGGAAATTTAAATTTATATTTGGTTTGTCTGTTTTTTATTTTTATTTTTATTTTTTATCTGTTTTTTATTTTTATTTTTTTATCTGTTTTTTATTTTTATTTTTTGAGAAAGTTTGTAAATGTAGTTTTCTAAAAAAATAGTGTTCGATTTATATTTTCATTTTCATTTTTTTTAGTAAAAGATATACTGAGATATTAGAGAATATTTAAAAATTATTTTAAAAAAATGAAAAAAAATATGAAAACAACTCAAATCAAATTCTTCAGAAAAAAAAAGAAAAATTGCAACATGAGACAGAGAAGTGATTATGTGTGACATTAACCCAATCCAATGACAAACAAGATGACTTTCACGCAAATACTTAAAGTCGTTTTTAAGATACACGGATGGACTTTTCTAAAATTTTGATTGGGAGGAGGGATTGTGGAATGAGCTCGCGACTATAGCACAGTTAGGACATGCATAATGCCCTCCACCTTCGATAATAACAATTAGGTTCATACGCTGAGAGAGAAAGGAGAAAAATTCGATTCTTTGGGGCATCTGAACCATAAAATATTATTTTAAATTGAGAAAATTGTTAAAGTGGTTCGGATGTTTTAGAATTGTGAAATGAGAAAGTCATTTCTTGACGGGAGAGAAAATAAAATTATGATATATATATTATTTTTGATAAATATCAATTCTCAGATGTATTTTTGGATAAAAAGCTGTTATAAACAAGTTGTTATATTTGAAAGGATCATCTAGCTGTTTGCCTTCGTGACGGCCTTATCTGTTTGATAGGTACACTGAGCGTACCATGCAGAAAGCTACGGCAGCGCATAAAAATTGATTCCGTTTATCTTGTCAATTTTATTATACCGCTGACTTTCGATGGAGCCATGAGGAACAGATTAACCATTGCAAGTGCATTAATCGAGGTGGTAAGCCAAATACTAAAGAAATTGGATTAGGGCAGAATTTTGACGTCTAGCTAGGGATGACAATTTTAACCGAATTCGACGAAGAATTTGATATCCGACCCGAATGGAAGAGGATATGAAGGGACTATCAATACCCGATATCCAACCCGAATATCCGATTAAATAAAAAATACATATATAAATTAAAGATTTTTTTTTCAAAACTTACTAATAATTTATATTAATGTTAGAAATAGATGTTTAAACTATTTTTAAAATTATAGATATATATTTTTTTAACTTTAATGTACTTTTGTGCAATGATATAGTTGGATAGAAAAAAAAAATTATTAGTATATAAAATATTCGATCCTTTAATGGGTATGGGTATACCCGATGAATATTCGATATTCGATAGGTATGAATACGGAGGATATAGAATCCGACTCGAACTCGACCCATTGCCATTCCTACGTCTAGCGGGAATACAAAACTGAGCCAGATTGGCCTGTTAAGCGTTGCGTGTTAAGCCCACAAAATGTACACAGTTGTTCGCCAAGCATCGGCATCGGCTAGTTGGTCTATGCCTACAAACCAATGTTTATATAATTTATTTAAAATAATAAATAATATATATACACACAAAGAAATTATTCTGGCGACGCACCGAGCGGCCTATGGGTATACCAATTTTTTTTAATTTTTTAAATTTCAGTTAAGTCATTTAAGATTTTATTTTAAAATTTAAAAATTAAATTATAATATTAAGTAAAAAACTTAGAGTGTTCATGAAGTGTGCGACATGAGAGGTGAAGAAAAAACTCTTTTTTTTTGTTTTTTTATCAGGAGCTATAGGTCTTCCAACCTAATTACTTTTGAGGTAGAGAGGTCACTGATACAACTTTATATCCTGTCCATTAAATAAATTAAAAAAAATAGACTCCTAATATAACGTCTCAATTTTATTAGTAGTTTAATTCTCATCGGATTGACGTAGAGAATCGTTGAATTTCATTAGTAAATTCAGAAATGTATTTTCCTTTAAATTTATTAGCCATTCTGGATTGAATATTCGACAATTTACCAAAGAGCGTACGTAATAATTGGAAATTACCAAAGAACGTCCCATAATTTGTTATTTATCAAAGGGCGCACCACCTTAAGTGAACTGCCTATTATACCCCTCCCGCCACAACATATCTTTTTCGTTTCACATTTCGATGTATCCGAACCACTTTTGACTGTAAAATAATAATTTATGGTTCGGATGGGCAGGCAGTGAAAATTTTCTCAGGCTATAAATATTTTACTACCTCGCACAAGTCGAATCAATACGAGGGTACGTATATATTTCGACCTTGCACAATATCAATTCATCACCAAGCCAGGGGAGGAAGATAGGTGGTGAAGGAGAAAAAGCAAGTAACAGATTAGTACCAAATACAAATAGTAATGTGCGTATGATTGTCATCTTTGAAATGGTATTAGACCTAGTTTTATACTTATCAACTCTTGCTTCAAAGTTGATGTTTGGAGGAGACTAAGGGTGATATGCTTTACATAATAAGGGTTTTCTGAAAATTTGTTAAACTTAAGATAAATAAATGCTTGAATTCGACCTAGGAAAATTATCTTACCATATGAGGCCCTAGGAGGGCCTGAAACTAAAGGATTTCAGTCCATGGGAGTGCAGGATATCATTAGATTTCAGGCTCTCCAAGGTCCTTAAATATAGTGATTTGAGGCCCTGAAATCAAAATATTTCAGGCCTTTGAAGGGTCTGAAATATACTGATTTCAGGCCCTGTGAGGGTCTGAAATCAAAATATTTTAGGCCCTCACAGGGCCTGAAATCAAAATATTTCAGGCCCTCACAGGGCCTGAAATCAATATATTTCAAGCCCTCACAGGGCCTGAAATACAGTGGAAAAATAGCAAGGCCTCTGAGGGGCTAAATCAAAATATTTCAAGCCCTCACAGGGCCTGAAATCAGTATATTTTAGGCCCTCTGAGGGCCTGAAATCATTATATTCCAGGCCCTCACAGGGCCTGAAATACAGTGGAAAAATAGTAAGGCCTTTTAGGGCCTGAATCAAAATATTTCAAGCCCCTCACAGGGCCTAAAATTTTTTGATTTCAGGCCTCAGGCCTTGCTAGGTCCTTGATTATGATATTCAAAGTTTACAAAATGTAATTGTAATTTATTTTTCAGGGATGATAATGTTGTTGACGAAATTCTATCCGAGATATAGAATACTCTTAATGATAATGCTGTCACGGGGAATGGATCAGAAATTACAAGGAATTTAACAATTGATCTAAATGAAGAAGCAAGTAATCTACAATGTGAGGGTTTGAATTCTTCTACAAGAGTTGTTCAATTTTTTGAGTCAAACGGGAGTGGGGAGGAAGGAATTGAAATCCAGAATGCAGATGAATTAGAACCCATTACAAGTGTACTAGAATTCAAGCCGATGATATGCAGATTGAGCAATATGAATTCCCCCCAGATCAGTACAGTAACTTAGAGGAGGAGTTTCCATTAGCTGAAGATCCTTATATTTTAAATTCTCGATTGCTTGCTGGGCCAATTGTAGAGGTAGAGGCAAAAGACGGGCATGAATTTTTTGTGGGGCAGATATTTCCATCTAGAGAAGAATTCAAGAATGCACTTGTCAAACATGCCATGGTTAAGCATATGAGATATAACTCAGTTGACACCCGAAAAAATAGAGTTAAAGCAGTTTGCTTCAACCAACCATGTACATGGAGAGTAGTAGCAAGAGGAGAAGTAGAGTTCACTGTTACAAAATATATAAAGGAACACCAATGTGGTACTGTTAGGGAAAGTGCTGATCATCATGCATGCTCTTCATCATTTGTTGCTTCTTTTGTTGAAGAGCAATTTCTTCATAATGAGCAATACAAACCAAGTATGATTATATCAGATATTAAAACTAGATTTGGAGTGACCATATCATACAGAAAAGCATACATAGCTAGGGAGAAAGCATTGAAAAAGGTTGTTGGAGATTATGATGAGGCTTACAGAGATCTTCCACAATATCTACGTGAGTTAAGAGCTAGAGATCCTGAAACGTATGTGGCACTATGCAGGAATGATGACAATCTGTTCCAGCGGTGTTTTTGGGCTTTTGGTGCTTGCCGAAGGGTGTTCAGGTCTTATTTGTGTAGACTTATCGGAATTGATGCCACACACCTAAGATGTTCTCCCAGTTGCCTTTGCAATAGCTGAAGTTGAATGTGGGTCTGCATGGGAGTGGTTTTTGGAGCATACAAAGAGGTTCTTTGCTGTCGATGACCACTCAATCACCATAGTATCAGATAGACATCGGGACATTATATCAGCAGTTAGAAAAGTCTACACAAACGCGCATCATGCCTTTTGTTGCCACTACATATGTTGTAATATGGTAACTGATATTGGAAGTAGAGCTGCTGTAGGTTTGTTTTGGGTAGCAGCATGAGCCAACACAACACTCCAATATGATATGATAATGCAGACAATGCTTGAAAAACATCCAGTTGCGCATAAGTGGCTTCAGAACATTGACCCTAAAAGGTGGGTAAATGCACACTTTACAGGGAGAAGGTACAGAATGCTTACCACGAATTGTGTGGAGAGCTTAAATCCTTTGTTCAAGTCTACACGTGAGCTTCCCATAAACAGGTTAATTGATAATACAAGAAGAAAAGTTACTCAATGGTTCTATAACCGTAGAGAGGAAGTTTCCAAATGGCATGTTGCTTTGACACCTAATACTACAAAAGAAATAGATTCAAGGAGAGAGAAAGCAAGAGCTTATAAGGTTCACCCTTACTCTCAATTAGAAATGGAAGTAGAAACATGGGGCACTTTATACATTGTTGATTTGAAAAAAAAAGTTTTGTCATTGTGGGGAGTTTCAAATTTCAGGACTTCCTTGCTCATATGCTATTGTCATAATCATTCACAAGAACATGGATACACTCCTATATTGTGAGCATTATTTTTATTCTGAAACTTGGAAGTGGGTTTACATGGATCGTATTTTCCCTTGTAGAAACAAGGAGTTTTGGCCTACTGGAGTAAACGACATTACAGTTCTATGTCCCCGTAGCCTTGTGCAGCCTGGTAGACGAAAGAAGGCACGAATTGAGTCCAGACACAATGGCAAGGTGAAACTAAAATGCAGCTGGTGCAAACAGCTTGGTCATAATAAAAGGACATGTAGAATGTCGCCAGCCCCAAGGTCTTGAGTGAATTGGTATATATAGTGACCCAATATTCTGATTGAAGTGCATAATTTGTATGTAGGAGAACTGAATGTATATATTTTGTATATTGCACAACTATAGTATTGTCAAAAAATTAGTAGTTGTTAATATTGTCACTTGAAGAAGTATTTCAATATTATGATACATTTCTTCTTGTGTAAATTTATGTAAGCAGAAATGATCAGTTGGGAAGGTCTCAGATTTGTAAACCCACAATAATGTTATTTCAGGTGTTGAAGTCTTGAAGTCCTATGGTTTGTGAATATCTGTCATTTGAGACACTCTGTTTGTTTGCTTTGTTGATTCATTGTTCTGTACCAACTGATACTGTATTAACACGTAATTGATAATCATTAGGACTATGGTTGGAGACCAAAAATACCATCTCCTAGCTATCTAAACTCTAACTACTGGTAATGAGTTTTCAGAAATCAAAATTTCATAGGTCCATGAAACAAACCTCCTGCTGTGCCAAATTCTGAAAATATGAGGTAATGATGTGGATGGAATAAAATTGTGGTATACAAAGTGTATGTAGGCACTCTCCTTCTAGGTTTAATATTAAAAATAATTTCACAATATTTAAATATTTATATAAAATATTTAAATATTTAATTATTGAATTAATTGAAATCTGAAATGAGATGATTGTTTCAGGCCCAGCTTGGGCCTGAACATGATTGTTTCAGGCCCAGCTTGGGCCTGAAATGGAATTATTTCAGTCCCAAATTGGGCCTGAATGGGAATATTTCAGGCCCACATTGGGCCTGAAATAATAAAATTTCAAGCCCAGTTTGGGCCTAAAATGAAATATTTCAGGCCTAGCGTAGGCCTGAAATAATATTATTTCAGGCCCACGTTGGGCCTGAAATATTTCATTTCAGGCCCACGTTGGGCCTAAGTAATCTCATTTCAGGCCCAACGTGGGCTGTGATTTAAAAAAAGGGTAGAGGAAAAGTAAGGTTCATTAACAAGGATTGAACATACATTATAACTATGAATATATATTGTTTGTCATCAAACTTACAATATAGGGTTGAATAAATTTTTTTCAGGCCCTGGGGGGGTTTTGTAAAATCCTTTAGTTTCAGGCCCACCGTGGCTATGAATTCAAATGATTCTAGCAAAAGCAAGGTATATCTTTACTGATGGATTCGATAACAATTACAGATTACAGATCATATATGAGACAAAAATAATGATCGAAAGTAAAGTTTCATTGATTTGAAAAGGACTACATAGATTGTATAATTACAAATATACAATGTTTGTGATCACAATTACATTTGCATAGTATCACAATTACATTTGCATAGTATCACTGATATACTATTTACAGATTTAGCTTCTACCATTTTTCTCTCATTATTTTATATCCCACCTGAAATCGATAATTTTTCATTTGTTTTTGGCTAAAATCAGTAGATCTCTGGAAAACCAGACTTTCAGCATACCGCATCATGAAAAATGCAGAATCCAACCTGAAAACCCAATATTGACATTGTTGTGATCTAATAAATCCAACCTTGAAATCAATTGTTATTTTTAACAAAAATAAACATCCTCTTACGATCTTGTTTGGGTCGGTCCTTCGACTACAATTTTATTAAACTCTGTCCCAGCTATGGAAGGTAATCCTTTATTCCAAATCTTGTAATATGACCAGTTCAAATTTTTGAAAAACGCCACCTACACATATATGGCATTAGTAACAATTATATTGGTCTGAAACTGTTTGTTGAGTTATATCTATGAAATATAAAACTTACAGTTTTTTCAAACTGGGCAGTGTACCCTTCTGTGGCGCCGAGAGAATTATAATGATGGATACTACCTTCCACGAGGTCAATAATCATTAGATGCCAATGATCATCTGCATTATTTAGAGGACAGATGATATATCTAATTGGCTTTTCCGTATCAGTAGCAATAGTTTGTTTAAAAGCCTGAGCGTGAATCGCCTCAAAAAGTTCCTATGTTTATTAAAAATCAAGTATCAGTGGACTAAATCATACAAAAAAATAACAAAATAAGTAGCTAATTGACTTACATCAAACCCCACCCCACAGAATATGGAGGGGTGGTATGGTGTGTTACATGCTTTTGCTTCATTTGCAAGAATAGTCCAGTATGTATTGATGCAATCCCCGGTGGTGTAGTCATTCCAATCAAATATTGTCAAAAAAAATTGCATATCTAATGTAAAGGTCCCATTGGATCATACTGGATTCAACTCATACCTACATGCAAATAAGATAAGCAACTTAATAACAATGTGAATGAATAAATTTATTAATGAATGCCAATAATCATCATTGTTTTACATTATTTTTCCAAAGACAATAGCAACTGACTCACTTTAATTTACTAAGCTTTAATAATGTTTCTGCAATCTCTGTATTTTTATTCTTCTTAAAAAATGCCCTTGAATTCTTTAAGATTTTGCTTTTCACCTTCTAAAATTCTTTTACTTTAGCTTTTTGGTGTTCAGATAAGTTTGTTTGGGTGGAGGTTGCTGGTTGAGTTGTTTGCGTTGTAGTATCTGACATTGATAGGGCTGGAGCCTTGTTGTCTTCATCTTCATCTTCATCTTCATCTTCATCCTCATCCTCATCCTGAAGAACTAGTTTGCGCTTGCCTTTGGGCTGGTAGTCTTGTCTGACCTGAGTTATTTTCTTTTTTTTTGGCAAGTGGCTCACCTTCATCTGACCCTTTGCTTTGCAATTGTTGATACAACTCTTTGATTTTTTTTGTTAGACTGAAGTATGATATTCTCTCTTGCAGCTAGCCTTTTTTCATTATGCTCCTCTTGTACTTTAATCTGCGACTCTTTGTCACCAATGATTTTATCCTTTTCAACAATCATATTATCTTTTTGTTTAAGCTGTGACTCTATATCTGCAATTATTGTATCTTTCTGAGCAATAATTTGATCCTTGGCACTGATGGATGTTGCCGTCTCACTTTTGGCTTCCTCCAAACTTTTAAGTGCTATATTTAATTGTTGCTGTAAGGTGTCTATTTGTTCTTGTTTTTCTATACATGTATTGCAGGCTTCCATTTGTAAGTCCTGTAGCCTTCCTTGTGCTGCCTGCTGTAATACCTCACAGTGTACCTCAAGTGGTTGAGTTGGAGGAGAGTAGTCAGGTACCAAATCATGCTCTATATCAAAGGGAATTAAATCAACAATAATTAAATGTGTGGCCACACGATCTATAATCCGCTTGATACTCTCAACATGGGCCTTAGGCCAAGTCCAGCGAAGTATTCTTGGCAATTTATGAGGATGTTCAGGAGCAGCAATACTAATATGTTCAGTAACCCATACCTGCAACATCATTATAATCATTAACTAATATCCATCAACAAATTATATGAGCAGGTATATGTACTCTAACTTACAGCCAAAATATTTGGAAATCCCTTGACCAAGGGAGCCCTGGCCCGTTGGGTTGAATCACCTACATCTGGTCTATGCCTTAATGTCACCTCCTTTCCAATGGCTCCCAACTGAGGAGCCATGAAATTGTACACGGCATAGCACCAATTATAGTTTTGTAGATTGTCAAAATCATCTATGCAATCAATAAGTGACAGTGCCGGAATGGCAAGTATGCTGCTAGTACCACAAAATAGCACTGTACAAAAAAAAATAGAGTATATACAACTGACAGTAAAGCTTGTCATTGGATGTAGACTTGATTAGCAGTTTCTCCAAATTTCGTGCAGAACAACTAGAAACTTCAAAATACTCCTTGTACAGTGGGCTGGAGGCCTCATTCAAATCAAGTTGGACTATCTCTCCATGGTCAGGTAGTCCTAGAATAAGTGATATATCAACCTTTGTGAAATTTAGTTTTTTCCCATGGAATACAAAGCTCCGTTCTTCTTCATCCCAATTATCAAACATGATTTGAACCTGAGGTCTTACACAAGAACTAGTAGGAAGGTCGAGGACCCAAGAAAAGGGTGTTTCTCGAAGCAACTCTTCTTGTGCTGGTGTGGGTGGAACAGAGTTAATAAAATTTTTGAAATGGCAAAGGTTACTTTTCCAGTTCATTCTTTTACTTCGACCTCTGTTAGCAAAACTTGTATACTCCGTAGGCAATTTGATTTTTCGGTGTGGCAGCTGTTTTTCCCATGACTTGGTTGTCCCGTGACTTGCTGTTTCTTAGATTTGGTGGGAGCAGCTTTCTTTGAAGATGATCTTTTTTGACCCATACCGAACTTAGCAACCATCAAACAAAAAATTATTTGACACAAACAAAAATGACACTTAGAGTTCGTTCATAAAGGGCGCTCCTCAAATCTGTAGTCTATTACTGATAACTATCGCTAACCCTAGGTGACAAGCTAGAACTGAAATCACAAACTATAAATTAGGGTACGTACAATTTGACTAGTGCGATGACGAGGATGTCGCCGACAACTACTCCAATGAAGACATGCACTCTACCTTGAAATCGTAAGAAATCTGGAGCTAGAAGACGATTGCTTAGCAGTAGGCTCGAAGGGACGCAATCAAGCTGAGTGACTGCTGGGCCTGATATAAAAGGATTTCAGGCCCTAGGCGGGCCTTTTTTCTTTATATGTATTATAAATATAATTTAGATTTTATCTAATTGAATTTAAAATAGATCAAAATGTTATATATCATATATATTTCTGGAGTTATTATGTGCATTTTTGTGATTATGTATTTATATTTATGTTTCAATACTCAAAGACATAGGGCTTGAAATAAAATTATTTCAGGCCCAAAATGGGACTGAAATAACTTGATTTCAGGCCCAAGGTGGGCCTGAATAAATTTTATTTCAGGCCCACCGTGGGTCTGAATAAAATTTATTACAGGCCCACCTTGGGCCTGAATACATTTTTTTTCATGCCCATAGTGGGCCTGAACACAAATTATTTCAGGCCCACATTGGGTCTGAATACATTTTAATTCAGGCCCACCGTGGGTTTCTATACTTGCTGTCTATCCAATGATATAGGAGTGGTTTTAGTATATCAGTGAGTTTTGAGCAAAACTCACTGATAGACCTCCCATACCTGGAATTCTGAGAAACCTATATTAGTCAATTGATTTGAGCTAGGAGATGAGATTTTGGGTGTCCAAACCTCTATACTTGCTGTCTATCCAATGCTATAGGAGTGGTTTTGGTATATTAGTGAGTTTTGAGCAAAACTCACTGATGGACCTCCTATACCTGGAATTCTAAAAAACCTATATCAGTAGATTGATTTGAGCTAGGAGATGAGATTTTGGGTGCCCAAACCTTTGTACATGCTGTCTATCCAATGTTGTAGGAGTGGTTTTGGTATATCAGTGAGTTTTGAGCAAAACTAACAGATGGACCTCCCATACCAGGAATTCTGAGAAACCTATATCAGTCGATTGATTTGAGCTAGGAGATGAGATTTTGGGTGCCCAAACCTCTATAATTGCTGTCTATCCAATGCTATAGGAGTGATTTGGTATATCAGTGAGTTTTGAGCAAAACTCACTGATGGACCTCCCATACCTGGAATTCTGAGAAACCTATATCAGTAGATTGATTTGAGCTAGGAGATGAGATTTTGGGTGCCCAAACCTCTATACTTGCTGTCTATCCAATGCTATAGGAGTGATTTTGGTATATCAGTGAGTTTTGAGCAAAACTCACTGATGGACCTCCCATACCTGGAATTCTGAAAACCTATATCAGTAGATTGATTTGAGCTAGGAGATGAGATTTTGGGTGCCCAAACCTCTATACTTGCTGTCTATCCAATGTTATAGGAGTGGTTTTGGTATATCAGTGAGTTTTGAGCAAAACTCACTGATGGACCTCCCATACCTGGAATTCTGAAAACCTATATCAGTAGATTGATTTGAGCTAGGAGATGAGATTTTGGGTGCCCAAACCTCTATACTTGCTATCTATCCAATGCTATAGGAGTGGTTTTGGTATATCAGTGAGTTTTGAGCAAAACTCACTGATGGACCTCCCATACCTGGAATTCTGAGAAACCTATATCAGTAGATTGATTTGAGCTAGGAGATGAGGTTTTGGGTGGCCAAACCTCTATACTTGTTGTCTATCCAATGCTATAGGAGTAGAATTGGTATATCAGTGAGTTTTGAGCAAAACTCACTGATGGACCTCCCACACCTGGAATTCTGAAAAACCTATATCAGTAGATTGATTTGAGCTAGGAGATGAGATTTTGGGTGCCCAAACCTCTATACTTGCTGTCTATCCAATGCTATAGGAGTAGAATTGGTATATCAGTGAGTTTTGAGCAAAACTCACTGATGGACCTCCCACACCTGGAATTCTGAAAAACCTATATCAGTCGATTGATTTGAGCTAGGAGATGAGATTTGGGTGCCCAAACCTTATACTTGCTGTCTATCCAATGCTATAGGAGTGGTTTTGGTATATCAGTGAGTTTTGAGCAAAACTCACTGATGGACCTCCCATACCTGGAATTCTGAGAAACCTATATCAGTCGATTGATTTGAGCTAGGAGATGAGATTTTGGGTGCCCAAACCTCTATACTTGCTGTCTATCCAATGCTATAGGAGTGGTTTTGGTATATCAGTGAGTTTTGAGCAAAACTCACTGATGGACCTCCCATACCTGGAATTCTGAAAACCTATATCAGTAGATTGATTTGAGCTAGGAGATGAGATTTTGGGTGCCCAAACCTCTATACTTGCTGTCTATCCAATGCTATAGGAGTGGTTTGGTATATCAGTGAGTTTTGAGCAAAACTCACTGATGGACCTCCCATACCTGGAATTCTGAAAAACCTATATCAGTAGATTGATTTGAGCTAGGAGATGAGATTTTGGGTGCCCAAACCTCTATACTTGCTGTCTATCCAATGCTATAGGAGTGATTTTGGTATATTAGTGAGTTTTGAGCAAAACTCACTGATGGACCTCCCATACCTGGAATTCTGAGAAACCTATATCAGTAGATTGATTTGAGCTAGGAGATGAGATTTTGGGTGCCCAAACCTCTATACTTGCTGTCTATCCAATGCTATAGGACATATTTTGGTATATCAGTGAGTTTTGAGCAAAACTCACTGATGGACCTCCCATTCCTGGAATTCTGAAAAACCTATATCAGTAGATTGATTTGAGCTAGGAGATGAGATTTTGGGTGCCCAAACCTCTATACTTGCTGTCTATCCAATGCTATAGGAGTGGTTTTGGTATATCAGTGAGTTTTGAGCAAAACTCACTGATGGACCTCCCATACCTGGAATTCTGAGAAACCTATATTAGTAGATTGATTTGAGCTAGGATATGAGATTTTGGGTGCCTAAACCTCTAATCTTCCTGTATCACCAATGCTATAGCAATAGTTTGCAATAGGAGATTTTTAGGTATATCAGTGGGTTTTTATGTGCACACTTAGTACCAATATTTATGACTTATGTTCTATAAACGTATTACACCTATACAACTACAAATTTATTATCCACCAACTTAAATCAGAAGTATTTTCTGGTTAACAGAGACCCTGAAATTTTCCCAGTTGAGGCACATGGTGAGCCTGAAATCACTTGATTTCAGGCCCATCCTAGGCCTGAAATGGAGCTATTCAGGCCCACACTGGGCCTGAATTGAAGTGATTTCAGGCCCACCTTGGGCCTAAAAGTTTTTATTTCAGACCCTCCTTGGGCCTGAAAAGTTTTTATTTCAGGCCCACCATGGGCCTGAAATCATTTTATTTCAGGCCCACCGTGGGCCTGAAAAGTTAAATTCATGATCACATTGGCCATTAAATAAAATAATGATTTATAGATTAATATTCTATATTTATCTACAAGTTGTGACCAAATCCTGTAATTTTATTTAATTATTAATTTTTAGAATTCAAAACAAGTTTTTTAAATTTATGGTAGACATAATCCAGCTTACTAAGTCAATACAGAATGCATACCAATTTTCAATTCCTTCGAGACTATTAAGTCATATTTTCAAATTATGTATCAGAAACCCACTGATGGACCTTCGATACTTGGATATATATCAGTAGTTAGAGTTAACCAAAGAGATGTTATTTCTGGTGTGCAAACTTAGTCCAAATATGACTGAGTTATGTTTGCTTACCGTATCAGTTAGTACACTACATTGCATCAACTCAATGTGAATCAACATCACACAATTGTTTTGTTTTTCTGGACAATAAATTATATTCATACAACTTACACAATTTCTATACAAATGGAGCTGAATCACCAGCAAAGGATGTTTTTTTACAACATTACTTTAAGAGATTGACAGTCTCATGTTTTACAATACATGTCTCCCATAATATTTACTGTCAGATCAATTCTCATTTTCGTCATATCTCCTTGTTTGAAATCCATCTTCTCATCGTATAGGAGACATCGGACGTATTGCATAACAAAGAAGGCACAGTCCACGCTGAAAATAACAAACAGTAGTTCTTATTTTAATAAGTGGGGTAATAAAATACTTTGATGATTTTAAAATTTTCAAACTCTTCCTCACTTACTGACCTATGTTCTTGTTGGGGACATTTTTGTCTGACGGAGGGCCATTTGTCCAAGAGATGATAACTTTGTAGATATGGATGAATAGCCGTAAGTTCCTCGCGAGTATATTGTTTAAGTTCTTTTACCTGTCAAATATATCATGAATTTCAATGACATTTTTTACCAAATGATGAACATATATATGAATAAAGGTAGGTAGCTCACCGCTGAGTCAAATCATGCTATATTTACGGCCACTAGCAAGAGAATTTAAATGAATGAAAGTCATTGCTTCTGTATCCACCGCCAACAAGTGAAAGTGTGTATTATCACTGCACAAAGGTATTAAAATATATCTAACCCTTGTTCTATCATATCCGTCTTCATCACTTTGTTGCAGGGAAAACTTCTTGACGATCTTATTGAAGCCTAAAAAGTTGCAAAACTCAAAATTATTAATAATCACATCATAATACTAGGTCTTTCTACAAATCTATTAATTCATACTAATTTACATCACTTACTGTGAAGAAGGTTGAACAATATATTGACTTGTTGTATGGCCTACCAGATGTGGATGCTCCCCTAAAAACATTTTATAAAAGGCATCAATGACCTCGCCTTTTGTAAAAACCTCTCCATTGAGGATTTGTAAGAAATGAATGCAAATTCAAGTAAAGGGTGCATCCTCCCAGATAAATTCATTAGCCAACCTGCCAAGTTATTTTATAAGATTATATATTAA
>JAGFNQ010006378.1:130161-160690 GCA_024364735.1 Boesenbergia rotunda
GATTTTGGGTGCCTAACCTCTATTCTAGCTGTATCACCATTGCTATAGGAGTGATTTTGGGATGACCAAACCTCTATACTTGCTGTCTAACCAATGCTATAGGACAGATTTTGGTATATCCAGTGAGTTTTTGAGCAAACTCACTGATGGACCTCCTTATCTAGAATTCTGAAAAACCTATATCAATAGATAGGGTTGAGCTAGGAGATGAGATTTTGGGTGGCCAAACCTCTATACTTGCTGTCTAACCAATGCTATAGGACAGATCTTGGTATATCAGTGAGTTTTGAGCAAAACTCACTGATGGACCTCCTTATCTAGAATTCTGAAAAACCTATATCAATAGATAGGGTTGAGCTAGGAGATGAGATTTTGGGTGGCCAAACCTCTATACTTGCTGTCTAACCAATGCTATAGGACAGATCTTGGTATATCAGTGTGTTTTGAGCAAAACTCACTGATGGACCTCCCTTATCTAGAATTCTGAAAATCCTATATCAATAGATAGGGTTGAGCTAGGAGATGAGATTTTGGGTGGCCAAACCTCTATACTTGCTGTCTAACCAATGCTATAGGACATATTTTGGTATATCAGTAAGTTTTGAGCAAAACTCACTGATGGACCTCCCTTATCTAGAATTCTGAAAAACCTATATCAATAGATAGGGTTGAGCTAGGAGATGAGATTTTGGGTGGCCAAACCTCTAATCTTCCTGTATCACCAATGCTATAGCAATAGTTTGCAATAGGAGATTTTTAGGTATATCAGTGGGGTTTTATGTGCACACTAAGTACCAATATTTATGAGTTATGTTCTATAAACGTATTACACCTATACAACTACAAATTTATTATCCACCAACTTAAATCAGAAGTATTTTATGGTTAATAGAGACCCTGAAATTTTTCCAGTTGAGGCACACGGTGGGCCTGAAATCACTTGATTTCAGGCCCACCCTGGGCCTGAAATGGAGCTATTCAGGCCCACACTGGGCCTGAATTGAAGTGATTTCAGACCCACCTTGGGTCTGAATTGAAGTGATTTCAGGCCCACCTTGGGCCTGAAAGTTTTTATTTCAGGCCCTCCTTGGGCATGAAAAGTTTTTATTTCAGGCCCACCGTGGGCCTGAAATGATTTATTTCAGGCCCACCGTGGGCTTGAAAAGTTAAGTTCATGATCACCTTGGCCATTAAATAAAATAATGATTTATAGATTAATATTCTATATTTATCTACAAGTTGTGACAAAATCCTGAAATTTTATTTAATTATTAATTTTTAGAATTTGAAACAAGTTTTTTAAATTTATGGTAGACATAATCCAGCTTACTATGTCAATACAGAATGCATACCAATTTTCATTTCCTTCGAGACCATTAAGTCATATTTTCAAATTATGTATCAGAAACCCACTGATGGACCTTCGATACTTGGATATATACCAGTAGTTAGAGTTAACCAAAGAGATGTTATTTCCGGTGTGCAAACTTAGTCCAAATCATTATGAGTTCTGTTTTCTTACCGTATCAGTTGGTACACTACATTGCATCAACTCGATGTGAATCAACATCACATAATTGTTTTGTTTTTCTAGACAATAAATTATATTCATACAACTTACACAATTTCTATACATGCTGGAGCTGAATCACCAGCAAAGGATATTTTTTTACAACATTACTTCAATAGATTATTAGTCTTATGTTTTACAATACATGTCTCCATAATATTTCCTGTCAGATCAAATCTCATTTTCATCATATCTCCTTGTTTGAAATCCATCTTCTCATCGTATAGGAGACATCGTTCGTATTGCATAACAAAGAAGACACATTCCACGTTGAAAATAACAAACAGTAGTTCTTATTTCAATAAGTGGGGTAATAAAATACTTTGATGATTTTAAAATTTTCAAACTCTTCCTCACTTACTGACCTATGTTCTTGTTGGGGATATTTTTGTCTGACGGAGGGCTATTTGTCCAAGGGATGATGACTTTGTAGATATGGATGAATAGTCGTAAGTTCCTCGCGAGTATATTGTTTAAGTTCTTTTACCTGCCAAATATATCATGATTTTCAATGACATTTTTTACCAAATGATGAACATATATATGAATAAAGATAGGTAGCTCACCACTGAGTCAAAATCATGCTTATATTTACGGCCACTAGCAAGAGAATTTAAATGAATGAAAGTCATTGCTTCTGTATCCTCCGCCAACAAGTGAAAGTGTGTATTATCACTGCACAAAGGTATTAAAATATATCTAAACCCTTGTTCTATCATATCTGTCTTCATCACTTGTTGCAAGGAAAACTTTCTTGACGATCTTATTGAAGCCTAAAAAGTTGCAAACTCAAAATTATTAATGACCACATCATAATACTAGGTCTTCTACAATCTATTAATTCATACTAATTTACATTACTTACTGTGAAGAAGATTGAACAATATATTGACTTGTTGTATGACCTACCAGATGTGAATGCTCCCCTAAATAACATTTTACAGAAGGCATCAATGACCTCGCCTTTTGTAAAAACCTCTCCATTGAGGATTTGTAAGAATGAATGCAAATTCAAAGCAAAGGGTGCATCCTCCCAGATAACTTCATTAGCCAACCTGCCAAGTTAATTTATAAGATTATATATTAAAGCCCCAAATATATTAATTAAACTATGTTTTATAACTTACTTTAGGTTCTCCAATTTATTTATCACGTAGGCCACTTCTTTATCTTGATTTTTCTTCTTCGACTTCATAAATGCTTCTTCGCAAACTACATCGATACAATTTAGATCAAACTATTTAATGACCAAATTCAATAAATTTGACGAAATTTATATGAAAATAACTCACATACATCAATGCCTTGTTGCCTCATTTTTTATAGTTCGGAGGTCCTTCTTTTTTCCTCCTCTATATCTTCTTCAGACATGACTTCCATTACAGTAATGATTTCTCTTGCTTCATCCATTTCCTTCTCACTAAGTTTCCTTTTTCCCTTGTCTATGACATTTGATATTTGTTCCTTTCTTCGCTTCCCCTTATGTAATAGCTGGTGCCATACTGGACTCTCAATTGGAGTATCCCTGTAATCATACCGAGTTCGGTCACGTCCTTTCCTTGTTCTACAAGATACTGGATCAGAAAGAGGAGTGACTACAGGATAGCTTTCTTGACCCTCCATCCCCTTATTTTCAATAATTGAAATTAATTCCTTAACCCTTTCATGCAAACATATATTCTCCTCTGTTAGCTCCTTGATTAGAGTTTCTTTAAGAATGCATTCACCACACGACCTTACATCTTCTGTGTCATGTCCTTGTGATGTCTCCATTGCCCGTGGAATGTCATCCCCAATCTCAAGATTCTCAAACAATGTGTTTTCTTATAGGTTAGGAATTATTTCAACAATCACTTGTTAATTACCAAGTACACAAATTTTACTGCCTCTATATCAAACTAACATAGATCATAGTTTAGAATAATTACCTCTTCGGACCTGATTTGGTTGACAAGGTCCCTCACCCTACTAATATGCGAAGGAATATTCCTCCACTTATTTATTCGGGTCCTTCAACATTGTATGGTTTTTGAATGGGTACATGCTCCAAAAACCATGCCTACACAAAGTTTTCCTGACAATTACATTAATGACAGTAAAATATTATAAAATATAATTTAGGTTATTTCTACTCACTGCCAAAAGCCCAGCAAATCCCTTTATGTAAGGGAGGTTGGTGGTCCTCTGGTTTCCCTGAGTTGATGAAAATAATTCCCTAATCTTAGGTAATTGGGGAGACAAAAATTTATGGATAGCTTCCACCCAGTTGAATCTACCAAGATTGTCATAATCATCTACTATATCTACAAGCCCTAGAGGGACCTTATATGTACTAGATGAAAATAAAACACAAACAAATATATACAAAATATAAAATTTACAAACTAATAACACATCATCCTCTGATTCAACACTTTTAGAATAATGTTTAAGTAAATCCTCAATTCTTGTTCTGGTAGGTTATTTTTCTTTTGAGAAGTAAGTACGATAGAGGTCACCCGATGCTTTAGTTGAATTAATAGGGACCGAAACTCCACGGTCCACTATACCCAGTACCAAAGCAACATCTCATCTGGTGAACGCAACCGGTACACCTGAAACAATTAAAATATTTAGTTATCATCAACAATATAGGCTTCAACTTATTTCACCTCGGTAGGCCTGAAATGAATTCATTTCAGGCCCACGTTGGACCTGAAATGAATTCATTTCAGGCCCACGTTGGGCCTGAATTGAATTCATTTCAAGCCCAACGTGGGCCTGAAATGAATTCATTCAGGCCTATCGAGGGCCTGAAGTAAATTCACTTTAGGCCCTCGTTAGGCCTGAAATAAAATCATTTCAGGCCTACCGAGGGCCTGATGTGAATTTCATCTTAAATTCATTCATTTAAATTGATCAAATATCAATCATTTAAGGCCAACTATGTCCAAGTTTTATCTTACAATAGATATTGTTTATAATTCATAATTAAAACTATTACCTGAGAATTTAAAAACTTGCGAGGTTGAATCTCAACTTTCAAATATATTAACCAAAATTCCCCGGATATGCTGCAATTCTTGAATGTCCAAGAAAATACTGAAGGGTGACTCTTTGATCTTCACAATGTGTTGATCATTTAAAATTTTAAATGCTTCAACAAAATGTTTAAAGTGGCCTAAAACACTGCACCAATGTAATTTTTTCCCAAACTCATCTGAACACTACAGTTTTTATTCATTACAAATTTATTCAGCAAAATTAAGTATAAACAATTTTGCAAACTATGTTGTTCTTACCTAAGCCTATCGCTAACATACCTTGCTGATTAATGCCAATGAAAAAGAAAATGAACCACCCACAGACCTTTTTCCTGCCATTATGATGAAAATCAACCCTGCAGAAACCCTAAATCCTACTTTGATAGTGTCGAGCAGTATCAACTTCAATGTTAATACTTAAAGTCGCCTCAGGATCACACACTACCACTTTCCTATATAGGAGGCTAGGTTTTGGTTGGGCGGAGGGATTCGAGGGATGAGCAAGCGACTAAAGCACAACTAGGGCACGCACAATGTCCTCCTTCAACAATACCATTTACGTTGTTGTGGTGAGAGAGAGAATGACCAAAAATTCTACTACCTTGTCATCCGAACCACATATTATTATTTTACTGTAAAAGTGGTTCAGATGCCTCGAAAATGGAAATGGAAAAGACATTTTCTGGCGCCAAGGGTATAATAGGAAGTTCACTTAAATGGCTGCGCCCTTTGGTAAAATAGAAATCATGAGACGCCCTTTGATAATTTCTAATTGTTACGTACGCCCTTTGGTAAATTGTCGAAATTTTATTTCATCTTCGAGTCATAAATACCCTTACTAAATCTTATCACTTGATGGTATGAAGCTCTAACAATATTGGGTTTTTTTTTGGTGTGTGTGCCCCATTTTTGTATTGCATGTTTAAAGAGTGTCTTTGATTTCCTATATTATAGGATGAGTTATGGTTAAGATTAAAGGTGCATAATAAGCATTCGTATGGAAGCTTGCATTGAAGGTGGAGTTTTTTTTTTTTTTTTGCTTGTTTCACAACACTTACTTTATGCATGATTTAAATTTATGAAAGTAGACGTTATGGAAAATAGATTTAATTCTAATTTTATTTCTTGATTATTCCTTGTCATATGCTCGCCCTTTTATTTTTAATTGATTTCTATCTGATTTGGTTTTAATTTGAAAAAATGATGAATCAGGTAGCAGACAAATTGAACCTGGGATGACTGGCCCGGCCCCACGGAAGTTTCCCACCGGTCACCAGGGTAAATTGGGAAGCGCTTGCGGTGGCCAGTCTAGAAGCCCAACGGCCCAGGGTTCACGCCCCATTTGGTTTTAATTTGAGATCCATAATAAATTAGATTACTTAATTAATTATGCTAACTAATAAAGTAAGAAACTAATTATATGAATAGTTTAGCTCTGCACTTCAGGAGTTACTCTAACACGGTTATTAATTAACAAAATAATATATGCAACAATTATATCTAGAGTTTTGGACTTTGCGCTTTGAAGGAGGCGCATTATCATTGACATTAAATTGTCAAGATAATAAATATAGCACTTACATTATCTCTGCTCTCTAAGAGTTTGCGTGGTTACTTGTAGCATAGAGTAGTTGGATCTGTGCACAAAGAGTTGTATGATTATTTATAGTATTGAACTTCGGCTTTACTCTTCGTGAGTTTGCGTGATTACTTGTAGTAAGAGAAGTTGACTCCCTGCACAAAGAGGGCTCTTGAGTCTTTTATTCCGTTCATGAGCTTTGGCCAAATTGAGATGTTTTTTTACTGATGAGGTGAATTACGGGTCATTCACCTGATTCTTATGTGAGGCACCATAAGCACAAGATAGATTGCGGGTCGTTCATCTTATTTTTATGTGAGATATTTTCGGGTGGATTGTGGGTTGTTCACCCTATATGTGTACGCACATATGCATACATAAGATGTAGGTTGTATTGGGTGGATGACGAGTCGTTCACCTTATCTATATATGTATAGGTGCATACATACGATGCATTTTGTTATGAGTGGATTGTAAGTCGTTTACTCTCCTATATGATGTATCCTTATCAAGTGGGTTGTAGGTTACTCACCTTGATTTTTTTTTTCATTTCTACATGATGTGTTCATATTAAATGGAATTACTACAAGAAAAAAAATATTTTTAATGACATTTAAAAGTATTATCATATATTACTTATACTAACATTTGTTTTATAACGACATTAAGTTAAAATATCCTCTATAGTGATATCATCTAAAGCCTTGCAATTCTTAATGTCACTATTGAATAAAAATAGTCACAACACTAATATCATGAATAATTGTTATAGTAACAAAAAAAATAGTATCAGTATAAGATTTGTAATAACATTTATACATATTTTTTTATTATAGTAATGATGACAAATTTATATGTCCTTTAAAATTATTTATCAAGACAATTATAAGTGTCTTGAATTTTATTTATAGTCATAATAAAAAATGTCACTAATAATAGTTTTATAAAGTTAATTTAAAATGCCTCATTTTGTAATTTATAGTGACACATATCAATGTTTGCTATATTAGTCTATAAGGATATTTAAAATTATCATTAATAGTTATTTATTATGACTTTTTGAAATGTCTCCATATGAGTTTTACAATGATATTTTTATCTACATGATTTGGTATTATATTGTGACATAAAAAAATATCATATATTAACAAATATCTCACCCATTTTCAATATTTTCATGATATAATATTTTACACATATAACTAATTAACATAAATACAAATAAAAATTTTAAATTGAAATTAAAGTGCTAATCAATAATTATCATTTTTTTGCAATACAAGACTGTCAAATTTTGTCATCTCAAAAAATATATATATGCACTAATCACAATCACAAATGCACCCAATGTATTTAATTTAAGAACTAGCAAAAAATTAAGTCTCTTAAAGCAAAACATAACCAAACTTCCAAACTTTGCTGTATCTTCAATCTTCAACAATCACATCTTAAACAAAATCCAATATTCTTGTCACCTACAAAAAAAGATATAATTGGGGGAAAAAGATAAACATAGAAACTTGGGGAAAAAAGAAAGACAACACGTACATCAACAAAATTAAAAATCTAACCTCATGCACCTAGTAAAAGTCTTCTTTATTAATGTTAACTACAAATATAATTGATATTCGTTTTATAAGACACTAACAAAATGACATATATAATAATAGTAGTTATTAAAAAATTGCATATCATACCAGATGACAAGACCAAGCTATCATTCCTCCAAGTGCATCTCAAACCTTTGTAAAAGATCATATGGCCTAATCAAACTCTCTTCCCGTTCTAGGACAATTAGAGCTTGTATTTCACACCAATTTGGTCCCAACGCCTGTCTTCCTACTTCAGTATTCGGATCCATGCTACGAACAACTCCTTTTGCCACAATTTTTGTCGAATCAAATAGACTTTTTATCAAGACAGAACATCCAGTCTACATGAAAATGCAAAAATAATGGAGATGTTAAAAATTAGTAACTCAATATAATAATAAAGTAATAAAACTAGAAAAAAATTTTACCGTTGGAGATAAACGAATTGGATCAGAAAATAATGGACTACTAGATGATGTTGTGTGTTGTATATTGTTGCAATTTGAACCAAGGTTATGGTTTGGTTGATTGGAAATATTTGATTCTAGCATTGCAATGTGTTGACCTTGCTTTCTAATTTGTTCACCCATTTTTTCTAACTGTGCCTTTTGCTCCATCACTATTCGGTTGCATGTAATACGGCTTGGAACTTCTCCCCATAAATCAGATGGGCTAACACCATCACCAAGCATACGTACTCGGCCTGGTCTATCTGGTCCAATGATTTGAGCAAATATGTCATTTTGACCAACTTGATCATCCTCATCTTCAGAATGTTGATTTCCTAGTTCTTTCATTGCAACCTTTATCAAAAAATGAAAACCCAAAATTTATACATAGTAATGATGAAAACAAAAATCTTTTGAAGTATTTTAGTAGAAGATTATAATACAACATACCAATTTTTCTGCCACAATGTTGCTTGAGGGATTTCCATTAGCATGAGTGAAGCAGACAAGAAATAATTCAACTCGTGATGGGGGGTCGCCCCTTTTCTTTTCTCTAAAATTAGAATTGGTTAAAGGTTTATAGATTCTAATGCATATAGAATTATAAGATTAATAAGAAAAGTTACCAATTTTTGTTATACTTGAGCGAAAGATCTTCTTCTAGTTGTCTGATTCATTATCTTTTGCTTCCGAGCTCTTATTTTTTTCACTTCTTTTCTAATATATTAAATTCAACTTGATACACAATGCTAAAGTCAACATAAAAAATTTTCTAAAGGGATAAAATATTATAAACCTTTGATTTTTCTGATTTCCACTGGACAACTAATTTCACATATTGTTTCACAAAAGCTCTGTTATCTTTTTGTTGCAGAAGAACTTGCATTGACAACTCAAGATCATAATACTTCTTTTTTAATTCTGACTTCTAGTTTCTCCATTTTTTTGCTATTGAATGTAATATCCAACTTTCTGTTCCAAAAGGAAGGTCATACTTTTCCTATAAAAGCATTTAGACAATTTACCCTCGTGATAAAAAATTACTTAATAAAAAAAATTATAAAATAACATTTCAATTGCCTTTACAACATCTAACATTTGTTTCTTATTTTCCAAGGGCATTTTATGCCAATCTTTGATGTCATTTGGACAAAATTTACCATTTTTGGCCAAGTACCCAAAAAATTAGTAAATTTATTTCTTCTTGATCCTATAGGGTGTCCTATACCATCACATTGAATCTTAATACGTGATAGCGTGCTTGGTCAACCCTAAATTTTTTTCATAAATGTAGGGCCTCTAGTTTTTTTCTTAGCAGTAGGAGATTCAGTTTTACAATCTACATCTAGAAATAAATAGTTGAATAAATATAACAAAATGAATTAATACATTCTGGAGGATAGGTTATCTTGATCAAATTCTTCGTCCATAAAATATTTTCAACAAGTGGGTTATTGTTGAATATAATCCTTGAAGTTAAATCTGTATGATTTTATATAAGAATTGAGGTTAGTGTCTAAAACTTTCAAAATGATCAGTAGCAGGAACTTTATATAAGAATTGAGGTTGCAAAATGAAGATATGTTGCAAATGAACACGGTAAGGTTGCAAAATGAACAAGTATTGAAACAGATGATCAACAACAGATGCTCAGCAGCAGGAGGCACTTAATAAGCATTGAAGAAGCATGCAGCAGAAGATATGTTTCACGGTAAGGTTGCAAAATGAACACAAGGAACAACACAAGGTTCAGTAAGGTCAGCAGATGATACAAGTATTGAAGCATGATCAGCAGATGATACAAGTATTTGTTGGATATTATTATTATTGTCTCTATTAGGTGGGCTTATTTGTAAGTTGCACAAGTAAATACAATCTGAGCCCTTAAAGTGATCTAACTTATGTTTATTGGGTTTCAGATTATTGGATACGGGTTCAATGTATTGAACCCTTTAGACCAATCTGTTATTATCTATGGGCTGATAACAGATTGGATTGCTATATAAAGGAGAGGTCCCCAAGGGTTTAGGTGATTTTATGACCTAGTTTCTTGTTCCCCATTGACAAGAAACTTTACAGCGCCGTCAAACCTAAGGCTGTTGGAAGATCCTCCTTCTTCCTTCCGCTACATCTTCTTCCACAGGGATCAAGCCGATGACGCTACGACAAGGACGATGACTCTTCAATCAGGTTCCTTGTCATTCAATTTATATTATTTTATTCTTGTCACTCCATAATTCGAAGAAACAATAGATCTATTATTATATGTCTTGTCTTTTCTCCTTAGAATTTTTATTTTATTTTTGAGAATTCATGCGGTTAGGAGAAATCCCAAGTACTTTCAATTGGTATCAAAGCCTTGGCTTTGTTTCTTCGTTTTTATGGCGATAAAGTTTAAGTTTTTTTTTCGTCGATTTATTGTATGTATGCTAGATTAAGTTTTCCTAGTATAATACAATTTTTATCGTCGAAAATCATGTAAAAGAAAAATTCTAGGATAGACTTGTTTTCTAAGTTTTTCATATTTTATGTGAAAAATGAAAAACGTCGAAAAAAAACCCGTCAGGTTTAACCTAATTTTTAGATTAAATTATGATGGTTTAATCGATTGACTTGGCCAATCAATCGATTAGCAAGTCTAAAATTATGAACAGAATAAATTTAATTTAATTGATTGTACAAATTTATTTTAATCGATTATCATCTTAAATTTGTGATAAGATGAATTAGGAATTATATCGATTAAAATTTTTTAATTTTTTGTACAGTGGATGAAAAGTTCTTTCATAGGAAATAATTTTTTTCTTTCGCGTTAAAAGGAAAAAAAAACTGTTTCAATGAATGAATTAAAAAAAATGTTCGAAAACAGTAATTAAAAAAAAAACCTAACTGTTTCTGAATTATATATATATATATATAATGTATTATATATATATATATATATTTTTAATGCATAATGGTAAGAGATTAAATAATATTTTTTTAATATTATTTAATTATAGAACCATAAAGAAACTTTAATTTTTAAAGGAGGGTTCTATATATCATTATAGAATTACATATAGTAGACTTTTAAAATTGATTGCGATAATTAATTGGGTAAACTAATTAATTATTATATGGTATCAATCGATTTATAAATCTACTTTTAGAATTATTAAGGTTGATAAAGAAATTATCTGTTCGGTTAAAATATATAGAATTTTCTTGAGTCTATCTATACAATATGCTACTAAGTTGAACTATTGTGTCGGCCCAAAGGAAGGCACCTTAGGTAGATTTAGTGTATTTTGTATTGATAGACGTATATCTATGCTAAGAGTAATCGGCCCAAAGGAAGATTACTTTTATGCCAGATATATGTTTAAAATAGTTTATAACTATTGAACAAAATTTATTTTTTGTTCTGATCATGCACAAAATATGTCGGGCCAAAGGAAGGCATATTGCGTGGCAGATTAAAAAGTTGTTGTAAGCTATGGACTAATATATAACTCATATAAAGTGTCATATTATGCGCATAATGGGTCGGCCCAAAGGAAGGCACATTGTGTGGCCAATTAAAGGTTGAGTTATATCAGAGAGTACCGCTAACAAATTATATTTTAATCTACACTAAAATACAATGTTGTATTTGGTATCTCATAAGGAGCCCATTTAAATGCATTTAAAATTTTATTTATTTGCATAATTTTATTTCATCTATATATATATATGTTCTTGGCCTTAGTTAAATCGTGAGCTTAAATAATTTTTTTTTCAGTGCAATCCGTAACTGCCAACATTAATAACATCCCAATATTAACTGGTTCGAATTTTGCTGAATGGAAAGAATACGTGATCGTAGTCTTAGGCTGCATGGACTTGGACTATGCATTAAGGAATGATCGTCCCACACCTTTGACCAGTGCTAGCACTATAGAGCAGAGGGCTGAATTTCAGCTGTGGGAGTGATCAAATCGCATGAGTCTAAGCATCATGAAGCTTTCCATACCGGCACAAATAAAGGGCTCAATAACAGAGAGTGAAGATGCTAGGAGTTTCCTTAACCAACTGGCAGACCGATTTACCTCAAATGAAAAGGTCGAGACTACCACACTTCTTACGAAGTTGGTAACCATGCGGTATAGTGGTAAAGGAAACATAAGGGAGTACATTATGGAGATGTCCAATATAACGACAAGTCTAAAAGCACTAAAACTCGATATGTCTGAGAGTATGTTAGTGCATTTCGTCTTGATGTATCTGCCTGCACGGTTCACTCCTTTTAAGATATCGTATAATACTCAAAAGGAAAAGTGGACATTGAATGAGCTTATTGCTCAATGTGTGCAAGAGGAGGGGAGACTGAAGATTGAGACATCTGAAAGTGCTCACTTAGCATCTGGTTCTCAAAATGTGAGCAAGAAGCGAAAGAGGATCAATAACAAAGGTAAGGGAAAGCAAACTGCAGATTCTGGAGGCAATGCCCATAAGGAGCGAAAGAAGCAGGATAAGGAATCCACTTGTTACTTTTGCAAGAAGAAAGGTCATATGAAGAAAGACTGCCTCAGGTACGCCAACTGGCGTGTAAAGAAGGGTAAACTTCTCAACTTTGTTAGTTTAGAAGTCAATTTAGCTATTGTACCCATTGGCACTTGGTGGATAGATACTGGTGCTACTACTCACATAAGTGTCACTATGCATGGTTGTCTCAGGAGCCGACTTCCACTTGATGGTGAAAGATACATCTATACGGGGAATGGAAAAAAGGCTGCAGTAGAGGCTATTGGTGTTTTTAGGCTTTATTTAGGAACCGATGTCTATTTGGATTTAGAGAATACATTCATTGTACCGTCTTTCAGATGAAACTTAATTTCAATTTCTTGTTTGGACAAATCAGGTTATTCTTGTTCATTTGGAAATGAAATGTTTAGTATTTTCTATAATTCAATTTTGATTGGGAATGGTTCCTTGGTTGATAAGCTTTATAAATTAAACACCTTTACTCCTACGATTGACAACGTAATAATGCATAGTGTAGGTACGAAACGTAAATTGACCAACAAGAATTCTTCTATGTTGTGGCATAGGCGTTTAGGACATATATCTAAACAACGCCTAGAAAGGTTAATGTCACATGGAATTCTTGATTCCCTTGACATGTCAGACTTTAATGTCTGCATAGAGTGTGTTAAGGGGAAGACAACTAACAAAAGGAACAAAGGGGCTAGCCGTTGTAGTGACGTTTTGGAGCTAATACACACGGACATTTGTGGACCATTCCCTAAGGCATCTTGGAATGGACACACATATTTTATTAGCTTCATAGACGACTATTCTAGATTTGGCTATTTGTACCTTATTCATGAGAAGTCGCAATCTTTGGACATGTTCAAAATTTTCAAAGCCGAAGTTGAACTTCAACTAGGTAAGAAAATTAAAGCCGTCCGATCCGACCATGGAGGGGAATATTACGGTCGATATGATGGATCAGGTGAACAATGTCCAGGACCTTTTACAAATTACCTTGCTGAGTGTGGGATTGTGCCTCAGTGTACCATGCCTGGTACACCCAGTCAGAATGGTGTAGCTGAGCGTCGCAATCGAACCCTAAAAGACATAGTGAGAAGTATGATGGCTTTCACTTCTCTACCGGAGTCTTTGTGGGGTGAGGCACTCAAGACTGCAGTTTACCTTCTCAATAGAGTACCTAGTAAGACAGTAACTAAAACCCCATTCGAGATGTGGACGGGTAGAAAGCCTAGCATTAGGCATTTACACGTCTGGGGTTGTCCAGCTGAGGCTAGGCCTTACAAGCCAAATGAAAAGAAACTGGACTAAAGAACTGTTAGCTGCAATTTTGTAGGTTACTCTGAGAGATCAAAGGGGTATAAATTTTATGATCCATCAATAGATCCTTCTTCGAAACGGGAAATGTCAAGTTTATTGAGGACAGTGGGAGCGATAAAATCAGGGAAGTATCTTTTGAGGAAAACGTTGGCAATCCTCTTATGGTCACTACTAGTGCAATCAGTAGTGGTATGGTTACCATACCACACATTATGGATATTGCACATCCAGTGAGCGTAGTGAACCAAGATATTCCCATGACATCTCCAATGCAATTGGAGGAGCCTACCACTGAAATTGAAGTATTGCCTCATATTGATGAGCAAGTACCTCAACCACCTCAAACACAAGTGCCCTTGAGGCGATCCACAAGGGAACGGAGAAGCACGAATTCTCGTGATTATGTTTATCTCTAAGAGCATGAGTTTGATATAGGGTTGGAAAGTGATCCTACATCTTTCCAAGAAGTCAAACAATGCTCTAACCCTGAAAGGTGGATTAACGCCATGCAAGAAGAGTTGAAGTCTATGGCAGACAATGACATTTGGGAACTTGTCGAATTGCCTGAAGGTTCGAAACCCGTTGGCTGTAAATGGATATTTAAAACCAAACGAGATTCGAAGGGCAATATCGAAAGGTATAAGGCTCGTCTTGTTGCTAAGGGATTCACTCAAAAGGAAAACATTGATTATAAGGAGGCTTTCTCACCTGTGTTGACGAAAGACTCCCTTAGGGAAATCATGGCACTTGTAGCTCATTTTGATTTGGAGCTATATCAAATGGACGTAAAGACTGCATTCCTCAATGGAGACATAGAGGAGTCTATATATATGGTGCAACCGGAGAACTTTGAGTCCTCAGACTCAAAGCACCTAATATGTAGATTAAAGAAGTCCATTTATGGTTTGAAGCAGACATCCCGTCAATGGTACCGGGAATTTGATCAAGTGGTTAGCTCATTTGGATTTAGAGAGAACCCCGTTGATCAGTGCATATATGTCAAGTTCAGTGGGAGCAAGTTTGTTATACTTGTTTTTGTACGTGGATGATATATTGCTTGCGAGCAATAATAAGGGTCTACTGCATAAAACCAAGTCATTTCTATTTGGTAAATTTGAAATGAAAGATCTTGGTGAATCATCTTTTGTTCTAGGCATTCAGATCTGTCGTGATCGATCAAGAGGCATTCTTGGACTTTCACAACAAGCTTATATTGAGAAGGTGCTTATAAGGTATGGCATGCAGAACTATACACCTGGTGACACACCTGTGTCAAGAGGTGACAAGTTCAGTTTGTAGCAGTGTCCACGACTTGAATTTGAAATAAAGAAGATGGAATAATTCCCATATGCATCAACAGTGGGAAGTCTCATGTATGCACAAGTTTGCACACGACCAGATATAGCATTTGTAGTTGGGGTGTTAGGCAGATATGTTAATAACCCAGGACCGGCGCACTGGAAAGCAATTAAAAGAGTGATGCGGTATTTGCAAAGAACTAAAAGTCACATGCTCACATATCGGAGGTCAGATCATCTGGAGGTGATTGGTTATTCAGACTCCGATTTTGCTGGATGCTTAGATAGCAGGAGGTCCACTTCAGGCTATATCTTCATGCTTGCTGGAGGGGCTATATCTTGGAAGAGCGTCAAGCAGACGCTAGTAGCTACTTCTACTATGGAGGCAGAATTGGTAGCATACTATGAAGCATCCAATCACGGGATTTGGCTGCGGAACTTCATCACAGCATTGCATATCGTTGATGGCATTGACAGGCCACTGAGGATCTACTGTGATAATAAAGCTGTAGAACTTTATGCCAAGAACAACCGCAGTTCATCGAAGTCCAAGCACATCGACATTAAGTTTCTAGCGGTTAAAGAGAGAGTTCAGAGTCGTCAGATCATGGTAGAGCACATCAGCACAGATTCCATGTTGGCCGATCCACTTACCAAAGGCTTGGTGCCCAAGGTGTTTCATGCGCATGTTGTGGATATGGGAGTTCTTCTTATGGAAGAAGAACTCATCTAGTGGGAGTCTGTATTTATTTTATTGCTCTATGTTAATAAAGACAAACTTTTTTTTTTGATTATTGTACGTACCTAAAGTTCAAAAATAATAATGGGAATTCATATGTTTGTTTGACGCTCTGAATACGATATCATGATTTACTACTGCTATTTAGCATTTGGTGTTTGTAAATATGATACAGATTCCTTTTGGAATCATAAAGTTTGGATCATGATCTGCTGTTGCAGTTTAGCATAAGGTGTTTGCAAATATGATCAGACTCTTTTGAGTCGCTTTGGACCAGTTGAAAATTGACATGTACTGATCACATTTCATGTAATTTCAACTCTATACATCCGCATCTTGATCTATGTCGTTAATGACATTGGTATTGTGATTACTGTTGGGGCTTGTTACGATCATATATAGTAGTTATGACCTCTTTATTCCTATACCAATGAAGTTAATGGACCAGATTGTTTAAAGGGATATCTTGTACCCATAAAGTTTGATATCAACTAAAGTTTTGCTTGTATTTACTATACAACTCACATATAGCCCAAGTGGGAGATTGTTGGATATTATTATTATTATCTCTATTAGGTGGGCTTATTTGTAAGTTGCACAAGTAAATACAATCTGAGCCCTTAAAGTGATCTAACTTATGTTTATTGGGTTTCGGATTATTGGATGCGGGTTCAATGTATAGAACCCTTTAGACCAATCTGTTATTATCTATGGGTTGATAACAGATTGGATTGCTATATAAAGGAGAGGTCCTCAAGGGTTTAGGTGATTTTATGACCTAGTTTCTTGTTCCTCATTGTCAAGAACTTTACGACGCCGACAAACCTAAGGTTGTTGGAAGATCCTCCTTCTTCCTTCCGCTACATCTTCTTCCACAGGGATCAAGCCGACGACGCTACGACAAGGACGATGACTCTTCAATTAGGTTCCTTGTCATTCAGTTTATATTATTTTATTCTTGTCACGCCATAATTCGAAGAAATAATAGATCAATTATTATATGTCTTGTCTTTTCTCCTTAAAATTCTTATTTTATTTTTTTGAGAATCCATGCGGTTAGGAGAAATCCCAAATACTTTCAATATTAATGTTTCAAATTGCAAACTTTCAAGATGATCAGCAGCAAGAGGTTCAGTAAGGTCAGCAGCATATGTTTCAAATTGCAAACTTAATGTTTCACGGTAAGGTTCAGTGAAGGTCAGCAGATGATCAGCAGCAGGGAGGCGTAATTCAGTGAAGCTTTAGTGCAAACTTTGAAATAGATATCAAGCAACAAAAACATAATTCAGATCTATACAAATCAAATCAACAGCAGATGAATAAAGCTACCAACAGCAGAAGATATGTTTCAAATTGCAAGCTTAACTATAAGGCAAAATGAACACGGTAAGGTTGCAACATGAACACAAGGAACAACCATGCAGCAGAAGATATGTTTCACGGTAAGGTTCAGTGAAGGTCTGCAGATGATCAGCAGCAGGAGGCACATAATAATAAAGTGATACAAGTATTGAAGCATGAAACTTAATAAGCAGTGATTTTCATGAAGCATGAAACTTAATGAACGGAGCTTAGACAGGTAAGGTTGACACAAGTATTGAAGCATGAAACTTAATAAGCATTATAGAAAGATGAAGATATTGCATGCAAGAAAGATGAAGATATTGCAGCAGGAGGCAATCGACATACCTTAATCAGGAGGCAATCTTTCTTTTTTTTCTTTAAGAAAGAAGAAGAACTACTACAAAAAACCAATAAGCATTATATTTTGAAGCATGAAATGTTCGGAGCATCCTACCCGATGTAGAGGCAGATGAAAACCAATTCAAATCAACAGCTACTGATTCTTATTCATTGGAGCAAAAACAGAGCTTCCACATCCCAACCAACTTCTCCTTAAATGGCTCAGTACTTAATCGAAACTTAATAAGCATTGAAGAAGCATGAAACAGGAAGCATTGAAGCATGAAACATAATATATTGAAGCATGAAACAGGAAGCATTGAAGCATGAAACTAAAGCAGATGGTCAGCAGCAGGAGGCAATCGATAGATTTTGAAGCTTAATATTTTGAGAAGTATGGAAGCATGAAACTTAATAAGAAATATAGAAACTGAGAAGTATTGAAGCATGAAACTTAATAAGCATTATAGAAACTTCATATTTTGAAACTTAATATTGAAGCATAAAATTTTCCAAAGCTTCATATATTTTCATATCTAATACCTTATGTATCAATGCCATTATGGTTCGAAGCTTTACCCATGTGGTTATTTAATGCACCTTATATGTTTTGACAATCTGCACAAGTATTATTTGACCACAATATATAAGCAAATTGAATTTTTAATTATAATGAAGAATGTTTTGACCTTTTTCGCTAGTTACCAAGTTCTCAAGTTCCCGTGCATGATAGACTTGAATAAAGTATATAACAAACAAAAGCAAAAGATCAAATAAGAGTTATACAAAAGAAAACTATTAATTGCTTATGTATAAAATAAAATTCTACCTCTTTCTTTGGAATTTCTAGTTGCCTGGTTGGCAATCAAAACCCGTGGTGGAGTATTTGCCCCATCTTGAAGTCGAAAATGAGATTTTCTAACTTTTTTACTTTTAAGAGTCATTCCTATCAAAAACAAGTTATATAGGATAATTAAAGCATGAAATAAGCATTATACCAAATTCATATTGAAACTTAATATTTTGAAATAAAATTTTTCAAAGCTTCATATATTTTCATATCTAATACCTTGTGTATTAATGTCTTTATGGTTTGAAGCTTTACCCATGTGGTTATTTGATGCACCTTATATGTTTTGACAATCTGCACAAGTATTATTTTAACACAATATATAAGCAAATTGAATTTTTAATTATAATGAAGAATGTTCTGACCTTTTTCGCTAGTTACCACGTTCTTAAGTTCCCTTACACGATAAACTTGAATAAAGTATATAACATACAAAAGCAAAAGATCATGTAGGACCGGTGCCGTCGATAGAGGGGGGGGGTGAATATCGACTCGAAAATTTTCTTCAGGAAATACGTCAGAAACTTCGATGATCGTTCTAGACAAAGAGTTAGTGCGCAGCAGAAAATAGAAAGAACGAAAAACAAAACATCACAGAAGACAAGCGGATTTTTTCTTGGTTCCCAACCCCCCCAGGGTCAGTACGTCCAAGGCCTAAGCACGGGAAGCGCCCGACCACTAATGGTCTCCTTTCCGGACTTTCCAGAGGCGGAGAAACCTATCTTACAGTTCAAGTTTTACAAGCAAAAGATAGTGAAATTAAGTGCATAAAAATAAATGCAAACCAAACAGGAAGGTTGAAGACCCGACCAATGTGGAACTCCGAAGTGCAACGCACTTCCTCCTGGAGTCTCCTTGGTCGCAGAGCTTCGTCTCTAATGCTTTTTCTTCGCTAAGAATGCTTAGAATGTTGTAGCAGATGTTGTTCTGAGTTGAGGGGTCGAAGCCCATTTTATAGCTTCATCTCGGGCGACCTAGAGCCTCTGGGGCGCCTCATTGGCGGTTAAAACTCATCCGGAGTCGCAAACTTCGTGATGCTGATAAGATCATCTGTCCAGGGCGCCCTTGACCATCCAGGGCGCCTGGATCATGGGGGCACCTAGGAGCAATTTTCCCAGGTCATTTGTTGTGTTTGCTTGCCTGCCTTGTCTCCAACTCTAGGTACCTGCAAGATACACAAACACAAGACAAACAAATATATAATTATAGCCTTAATGATTGGTTCTGACTTTGGATTTCTCGCGAAACCCTAGGTCGAACCGACGCCTAGTGTTCCCTTCCTTGGGAACGCGCCCTCGCCTACTCCTCTCGGGAGAAGTTTGCCAACCGGCTTCTCCGATTGGACTTTTGCCCGATCTTCCGGATCAGGACTTTGGTGCCCAATCCACGACCAGGACTTATTGCCCAACCCTTGGTCAGGTCATAGGTGCCCAACCCTCGGCCAAGATTTATTGCCCAATTCCATGAATTGGGACTTCGTGCCCAACCCTCGGTCAGGTCTTAGGTGCCTAGCCCTCGGCTAGGACTTATTGCTCAATTCCACGAACCAGGACTTCGTGCCTAGGTTAAATAGGACTTTTCGTCACCTTGATATGAATTTCTTGACTAACCCTTACCTTGTCTAATATATCACTAACTTAAGTATATTGTTAAACATTGAAACACTGGAGGAAGACATCACTGATGCATCTTGCACCAACAATCTCCCCCTTTTTGATGTTTGACAATATCTTAAGTTAGATTGGGTCTAGGGGTTAAATCTAGGTTTTAATTCTTGGGAGAAATTGAAAAAATTTCTGACTTATGCTCCTCTAAATCCTTGGGAGAAATTGAAAAAATTTCTAACTTAAGCTCCTCTCTCCCCCCTTTGTCACACATTAAAAAAATTACAACAAAACTTGCACCAACAATGAAAATTTTTGAAAAAAGATGTAACTTCAGCCTTTTAAAATAATTGCTTTCCTCCTTTTGAAAATACTTATATAATTTTTTAAAGCATGATTTTCAAAACTCTTCTCGTTTGAAAAACTAAGTACTTGTTTTATAACGTATAAAGAAAACACCAAGTACTTAGATTGCACATGAGTTTCCCTAAGTCTGACACAATCCTAGAAATCTTGTTGATCACAACAGGATTCCTATGTGTCTTAGGGATTTTCAATTTTTTGAGAATTTTGTTTTGAAAACATAATAATTTTTTTGATTTGGTTCCTTTTCCAGTCTGACACAATCCTAGGAAACCTTGTTAACTACAAGGAAATTACCCTAAGTGTCCTAGAAATTCTTCAAACTCAAGTAAAATTATTTTCAAAAGTGATTCCAAAAGTCAAAAAGATTTTCAAAATAAGTTTTTGAAAATGATAGTATAATATTTTCATAAAGTAATTTTTAAGACAAAAAAAATGATTTTAAAAGGATAGTGTTTTGAAAAGAGAATACTTATGTTATCAAAATGATTTTGAAAATATACTATATGAAAACATAATATTTTAAAATATTAATAGTTCTTTTAATTTAACCTCCCCCTAAACTTGACACAGTCCTAGGAAGCTTGTTGACTATAAGTGATCTTACTCTGAGTCTTAGGGTTTGATTTAAACCAAAAGATTTATCTAATAATTAAAAAAAATCATCAGAAAATAGAATCAATTTCTTTTGACTTAGACTCCCCCTAAATCTGACACATCCTAGGAGTTCTTGTAGATCATAAAGAAGACTTCCTATGTGTCTTTAGGGTTTATTAAAATCAAAAGAGTAATTAAAACAATTTTTGAAAAACATTTTGAAATGATAGTATTTGAAGAAGTATTTTTGGAAAAATCTTTTGAAGGACATAATAATTTTTGAAAGAAACATATTTTGAATGATAAGCTTAAAAAATATTTTTAAAGTGCATTTTGAAATGAGGATATTTTTAAAGCACAAAGTATTTGAAAGATTTGAATTTTTGAAAAGAATAATTTCTGAAATGAATAAATTTTGAAAAATAACTTTTTTAAAAAAAACTTCCCCTAAACCTGACACCGTCTGACTCTACCTAAGTGTCTTAAGGGACTTTAGTGTTGACCTAAAAGGTTTGTGTCTATGTGCGTAGGTCAAACAAATTTTGGAAAGATATATAAAGTTTTGAAAACATATTTATAGATAAACAATCAGGCAAGCATGAAATTCACAAAAACATTATTATGTTGAAACATTATTGTAAAAAATAGATTTTTAGAAAAATATCCTAAAGATTTTGAAAACATTTTGGAAAATCTGTCAATTAATTAGTCCTTAACATCTCACCCATTCTAAGTGTCTCAATACAGGCAAGCATGGTTGCATTATGGGTGTATTGTGAGATGCTTGAATAATTTTTCTCAATTTATTTATAGACTGGTTGACCTTGAGTTAGATTTGAGTTTAATCAATTTGTAATTTAAAGGCAGATTTCAATAATCGACTTCCAGGTCTTGGCGAGGAACAGAGACCTTCTTTGGCAGTAGCCTTATTGGATCATCAACCCTTTCCTTAGACAAAGCCTTTTAAAGAAATAATACCATTATTTTACTCTTTGAAAAACTCTGGTCTAACTAGTTTAGGATGTGGCGAGGTAGCTTCGGCTAGTTCCACTTAGCTAGGCCAAGCTTCCCTAACGTACTATCATCTCGCCCCACCTTGGTACTAGGTTAGGCAAGTGTCAATCAATCTTTTTCCTATCTAACCGTTCTAAGTTAAGAAGAAATGTAAACTAGCATGTATGACATGACAGATATATATTAGAAAAAATGAACGAATGCATGTACATGCCAGTTATGCATGAGTCAAACAAGTCAAAACATTTTATTAGGTTTCTAATAATGTACCAAATTTTCGATTTGATACATATCGTATGAACCCGCGAATATGCCAACCCATTTTGACATATTTAATTTTATTAAAATGATTGTTGTAGTTGGGTAAGATTTTATTTAATTTCATAATTAAGGGTATTTAATTTGAATTTTAGTTCGTGGATTGAGTTTGGATTAAGAGTTAATTGAAGTTTAAATTAAAAAAAATTAATTAAGGTTGAAATTATTAAAAATTAATTAAGATTTATAAATTGAGGTAAAAATTAATTAAGGTTGAAATTATTAAAAATTAATTAAGGCAAAAATTAATTAAGGTTGAAATTATTAAAATTAATTAAGGTTGACGAATTAATTTATGTTGTTAAGAAATAAATAGCGTTAAAAATTGTTAAGAATTAATTAGAGTTAAATTAATTAAGGTATTATTAGAAATTAATTAAGGTTGATGAATTAATTTAAGTTGTTAAGAAATAATTTGCGTTAAAAATTGTTAAGTATTAATTAGAGTTAAATTAATTAAGGATTAATTAGAGTTAAAATAATTAGGATTAATTAGTGTTACATAATTAAGGATTAATTAGAGTTAAGTTTGTTAAAATTAATTAGGATTAAAATTAAGAGTTAAGGTTTAAATTATTTAAAAATTAATGTTGAAGTTATTAATTAAAGATTAAATTATTGACAATTTTGGGTCTAGTTGTATCAATTTTATTAATTCAAAAATATCTGAATTATTTACTATTTATTTTTCATTTAATTTTTCGAGTTTATCTAATACTTCTGTTTTGTTTGAGTCTTTGTAGACTTTATTAAATGTAGCTTTGATTCTAAGAAATTCTTCTTACTCCTCATCCTCATCATTAGAGTTATATTCTTCTAGTTCTTCATTGTAGGTAGTGTTGGATCGAGAGAAAAGGATAGAGGGGGGGGGTGAATATCGTTAATCGTTTCGGATTGACAAAAGAGCAAATATGCAGCGGAATAAACAAAACACAACACAAAGACTCAAGTAGTTTTACTTGGTTCGGAGTCGCGGTCGGCTCCTACTCTAAGGCCCACTGTCGTTGACCGTTTACTGCGGGAAATTCTATATGAGCGCAAAAGGTTTACAAGAATTGTATAAGTAAATTGCAGTAAATATAACAATTTTACTCTTCGTGCTCGACGCCCGGTATGGATCGTACTTTGGTGCGGATGGTCGTCGTCGACGCTTGGAATTTCGAAAGGGAAGATTTCTGGAGCAACGCGTTTGAGTCGAAGTAGAAGCGTTGGAAACTGTCTTGTTCTGAAGCTTGGAGTCGAGGGGCTATTTATAGCCTCATGGGGCGCCCTGAATGTTGGGGGCGCCCCCACGTGTCAGTCGATCCGAGCAAGTCTCAGTCAGCCCTTATCCCACTCGAATAGGGCTGAGAGTTGACTGTGGGGGCGCCCGGGACCAATAAGCCTTTGAGTCGCTTCTTCGTTTACTGCTTTGCCTTGACCTTGGGGGCGCCCGGGACCTCCGGGGCACCCTACTCAGTTGCTGCCTCTTTCCCATGAGGCGTTCTGAGCTGCAAAGACTCGTTCCTTTGGTCCTGCATCCAGGGTTAGTTGCAAATACAATAAAACAAGAATATGTTATGTTTTATACAGCCTTAGCTGTCTTGGTTATGACTTTGGGTCTCCAAAATGGAACCCTAGGTTAAACTGACACCTACTGTTCCCTCGACGGGGAACACGTCCTCACCTACTCCTCTCATGAGAGTTTACCTTTTGCCAATCGGCTCCTCCGATTGGACTTTTGCCCAGCAGTCCTTCGCTAGGTGCCTAGCTGTCCTTCGCCAGGTCTTCAGTACCAGGCAGTCCTTCGCCTGGTGCCCAGCAGTCCTTCGCTAGGGCTTTGTATCCTGGCATTCCTTCGCCAGGTGCCTAGCAGTCCTTCGCTAGGGCTTTGTATCCTGGCATTCCTTTGCCAGGTGCCTAGCAGTCCTTCGCTAGGTCTTTGTATCCCGACATTCCTTCGCCAGGTACCTAGCAGTCCTTCACTAGGTCTTTGATCTGCACACTTAAAGAGCATGTTAGATAAACATAACAGCTTAACTTTTGAACCCCTTTGCCATTATCAAAACACAGGTTCGACTTGGGTGCTGTCTGCACCAACAGGTAGAATAGTTTTCATGGTTGTTAATTAATATTTCATAATTAATTTCAAGGTTATCAGAATTATTCAAGAAATTATTAATTAAATCTTCATTATTATCTATAGTTTTATCTTTAATATCCTCAAAAATATTGTCATTCTTAACATTATAAAAAATATTAGAAATTAAAGGATTATTAATTTTAATTTCATCATTATCAACAATATTATGAGAAATATCAATTAAAGTATTATTATCCTTAGCATTATCAGATAAAATATTAGAATTAATTCTAAAAATTGTTGCATTGATATTAAAGATTAAAGAATTAATGTCTGATATTTTACTATTGCCTTTATTTGGTAATTGGTCATGCAATATATTAAGTTGATTATGCAAAAAGTCGAATTTATCAGAAAAATTATCTAAATTATCAGCATGCTTGAAAAACTGTGCAGGAATTTAAAAAATTTCAAAATATTTGCAATAATTGATTTTCCGTACCTTGGTCGGGCACTGGTTCCTGTAGTGTTCATGCCTTTGACATCTGAAGTATCTGATGTGGCTCTTGTCCCTCCGGACTCTTGGCGCTGGTATCTCCTTTGCCGCCGATGGTGACGATTGAGTCTTACGAGTAGGGCACTGATTTTTATAATGTCCTCTCTCCCTGCACTTGAAACATGTAATATGGAACTTAAAATTTGACATAATTAAAAAAAATATAATTGATTCACCCCTTGGCTCCCCCTCAACTCCTGGCGTCTTTGCTCCGTAGGCTGTTAGTCCGGTGAAGAGCAACCTGACTCTGATACCACTTGTAGGACTGGTGCCGTTGATAGAGGGGGGTGAATATTGACTCGAAAATTTTCTTCCAGAATTACGTCGGAAAACTTTGATGTTCGTTCTAGACAAAGAGTTAGTGCACAACGGAAAATAGAAAGAACGAAAAACAAAACAACACAGACGACAAGCAGGCTTTTACTTGGTTCCTAACCCCCCCCCCCCCCCGGTCAGTACATCCAAGGCCTAAACACGGGAAGCGTTCGTCCACTAATGGTCTCCTTTTCGAACTTTCTAGAAGCGGAGAAACCCGTCTTACAGTTCAAGTTTTACAAACAAAAGATAGTGAAATTAAGTGCATTAAAATAAATGCAAACCAAACAGGAAGGTCGAAGACCCGACCAATGTGGAACTCCAAAGTGCAGCACGCTTCCTCCTGTAGCCTCCTTGGTCGCAGAGCTTCGTCTTTAATGCTTTTTCTTCGCTCAAAATGCTTAGAATGTTGTAGCAGATGTTGTTATGAGTTGAGGGGTCGAAACCCCTTTTATAGCTTCATCTCGGGCGTCCTAAAGCCTCTGGGGCGCCTCATTGGCGGTCAAAACTCATCCAAAGTTGCGAACATTGCGATGCTGATATGATCAGCTGTCCAGGGCGCCTGGATGCATGGGGGCGCCCTGGTTCAATGGGGGCGCCCAGGAGCAGTTTTCCCAGGTCATTTGTTGTGTGTGCTTGCTTGCCTTGTCCCCAACTCTAGGTACCTGCAAGATACACAAACACAAGACAAACAAATATATAATTATAGCCTTAATGATTGGTTCTGACTTTGGATTTCTCGTGAAACCCTAGGTCGAATCGACGCCTAGTGTTCCCTTATTGGGGAACGCACCCTCGCCTACTCCTCTCAGGAGAAGTTTGCCAATCGGCTCCTCCGATTGGACTTTTGCTCGATCTTCCGGATCAGGACTTTGGTGCCTAGTCCATGACCATGACTTATTGCCCAACCCTCGGTCATGTCTTAGGTGCTCAGCCCTCGGCCAGAACTTATTGCCCAATTCCACGAACCAGGACTTCGTGCCTAGGTTAACTAGGACTTTTCGTCACCTTGATATGGATTTCTTGACTAACGCTTACCTTGTCTAATATATCACTAACTTAAATATATTGTTAAACATTGAAACACTAGAGGAGGACATCACTGATGCATCTTGCACCAACAGATCAAATATGAGTTATACAAAAGAAAACTATTAATTGCTTATGTATAAATTAAAATTCTACCACTTTCTTTGGAATTTCCAGTTGCGTGGTTGGTAATCAAAACCCGTGGTGGAGTATTTGCCCCATCTTGAAATTGAAAAATGAGATTTTCTAACTTTTTACTTTTAAGAGTCATTCCTATCAAAAACAAGTTATATAGGATAATTATAGCATGAAATAAGCATTATACCAAATTAATATTGAAACTTAATATTTTGAAATAAAATTTTCCAAAGTTTCATATATTTTCATATCTAATACCTTATGTATCAATGCCTTTATAGTTTCAAGCTTTACCCATGTAGTTATTTGAAACACCTTGTATGCTTTGACAATCTGCACAAGTATTATTTTAACACAATATATAAGCAAATTGAATTTTTAATTATAATGAAGAATGTTCTGACCTTTTTCGCTGGTTACCATGTTCTCAAGTTCCCGTACATGATAGACTTGAATAAAGTATATAACATACAAAATCAAAAGATCAAATAAGAGTTATACAAAAGAAAACTATTAATTGCTTATGTATAAAATAAAACTCTACCTCTTTCTTTGGAATTTCCAGTTGCATGGTTGGCAATCAAAACTCGAGGTGGAGTATTTACCCCATCTTGAAATTGAAAATGAAATTTTCTAGCTTTTTTTTACTTTTAAGAGTCATTCCTATAAAAAATAAGTTATATAGGATAATTAAAGCATGAATAAGCATTATACCAAATTATAAGCATTTGGATATTTAACGTACCTTGTATGTATTTGGCAATCATATTTTGAGATTGTGTTTTTGCCTTATCTTGAGGCTTTCCAATAGTTTGACTCTCACAAGTCATTCCTATTAATGAAGAATGTTGTAATTTACAGATAAATAAAATAAACTATCATATTAACCATAGTGGAAAACGTCCATAGTTGATAAACATAAAAAAGCATGGACAACATCTCACTTAATATCCTTAGACATGATAAAAAAAAAGCTACATAAAAAATAAAATGTCCATAGTGAAAAGAGCGAAAGGTAGTTACGTATCCTTAGACATGATAAATAAAATGTCCATAGTGAAAACATAAAAAGCTAGAAGTTGCAAAATGTTACATATCCTTAATTTCATCATGTATCAACATCAGTTTCAACTCCTACAACATCATCCCGAACCCAAATAACTTCTTCTTGTTCATTGTCGTTTTCAGGATTACAAATACAACTTTGAAGGTATGTATCAACATATGCCATAGGTTGCATTTTATACTTTGCTCATGCATCGATGGTGATAATTACATGCTAATTACAATAAAATGGATCTTCCACATAAAAAACTTGCATGGCCTGGGATGCTAATATATAAGGCTCATTATGGCGCTTCACATTTGTAAAATTGGCTAACAGAAAACCATCCTCGTCCAATTTTAGTCGTTTGCCTTTGGAGACCCAATCACATTCAAATAAAACAACTCTTCGACCTCCCCCATAATCTAACTCAATCACATTTTGCAAAATCTCATAATAATCAAGTTCGCTTGATACTGGATTCTGATATCTAATGCTTGAATAACTTGAAGTAGTAGCCCGAATAATTACACCATAATTCTGCGTTTTTCTCTTGCGTTCCACTTCTTTTGTATGAAGCCTAAATCCATTGGAAAGGAACTTTTCATATCGTATCCCTATAAAATTTGGGCCTCTGTCAAGTGATTTAAGATCATTTGTTTTTGAATCAGCTTGTGAAGGATTTGTATTTTCAATCTATCACAATAAAAATTGATAAATTATGAATAAAAATCATAATATATAACTTTAATGACAATTATAACATATACTTACTGTTAGTGATATGAGAGAAGTGTCCTAAGGCAATCGCCTTATGATTGTAAAACATTTATATTAATAAATGATAATTCACTATTTGAGTATACATGCTTGTGTATTTAATTGGGATCTTAAACTCATCTACTGAATGTCCGCAATACAACTCACAGCATAAGAGAATTTGTGATGAGATCACAACTAGTGATTATCTCTAAATGCACAAATGTGAAGTATTGAAAATATCCCTAGTCGATGAATTGATAAAAACGGACACTATCAATTTTGTTGAGACTAGCATGGGTTATTCTCTAATCAGCTGATTCTCACTAGCTGGTGACATTAGGATGTCCGGAGATAAACATGGATGCTAGTTAAGGGAACTAGTTCATTGGAGTGACTAGCTGTAAGACTTCATATGGGAATCTACATGTAGATATGTCAATGAAGATCTTACTGCGGCTTAAGTGGGATGTTCCTTTGACTTGCGGTGTTCAAGTCATCTTGGTCATGGAGACTTATACTTTGACATCTTAAGCAAGCATCTCCAAGGAGGTGTGGACCCAGGATGATCGGGTATAAGCCGAAGTGCCCGAAGATGTTTGAACAGCCTACAAAGGATTCACCACTCCTTGCAAGGAGATGTATACCCAGGCCTATCGTCGGATTGTTACTCAAAGCCTCTGGCCAGAGCATATCATGTTTAGAGTGAGAGTCTCTAAAATACATGAGAGTAATTAGAAATCCAAAGGACGAGTAAGACATTACTTGGGCTAGGCGTGACGTAGTCAGCCTAGTGGGGACTGACACCATTGACCGTGTCCTGAACCAAGTGGGTATAAGGTGGTGAAGGGAATGGGGCACGATTCATTAGAGCTGCTGAAGGGTTTCAGAATAATTTCTTCTGAGGTCAAACCGTTGATCTTTCGATTAATTGGGGATCATGATGTACTACTAGGTGCCACTCATGATCGTTCTATAATTAGTTAATTATAGACGGCCAACATAAATCGAAAGCCTATTTAGTCACACGCACTACGAGTAATCCGAGGGATTTAAAACGAGTTGAAAATTAGATTTTCCGATCAAGAGAAATAAGTCGAATCTGAGTTAATCAGAGGCGCAATGGAAGCTAAAAAATGGCTAAGTCTTTTGAAGGCTTTTTGGGCGAATTAAATGAGTTTAATTCGCGGCGGTTCGGGTTGGTTTTGGCCGACCAAAGAGGGTGTTAAACCCTCTTTGGTGGCCGGCCAAATAGAGGAGAATAAACCAATTTAATTGGTTTAATTAATTAAATAAATCTAGTACGATTTATTTTATAAATTATGGATAAATAAATTTGTATAAAGAAATTTATATAAATAAAATTTATAGAAATTTATTCTTTTATGGAAGATTAAAATAATCCATGAATTGGGTTTATTTTAATTTTATAAAATCAATTATGAATTGATTTTTCCATAATAAGAAAGTTTATAAAATTCTTATAAAATTTATTCTATAATTTAAAGAGAAGAAGAATTAGTTTTTATTATAAATTAGTTTATAATAAAGACTTGGTTTAAACGGAATTAATTCATAAGAATTTATAGGATAAATTTCTTATGATAAATAATTAGTTTTATTATAAAGTTAGTTATAATAAAATTCATAAGAGAATTTATAGGATAAATCTCTTATGATAACTAATTTGTTTTATTATAAATTATTTATAATAAGACTAGGCTTAAAAGGAATAAGCAATAAGAAAATTTATAAGATAAATTTCTTATAACTAATTCCGTTAATTCGGTTTAGAGGGAGACTTAGCAAAGGAGTTGCTACTATATAAAGGAACCAAAGGCTAGCCCTTAATTCCAATTGACACAATTAAGAGATTAATTATTTCTCTCCCTCTTTCTCTTCTCTTCTCTCCTCCTCTTCTTCTCCTTCACATTAGGGCCGGCGCCCCATCCTTGTGGATTAGGGCCGGCGCACACAACCATCACCCAAGGGAGTTGGCGTGAGCTTTCAAGGAGAAGGAGAACCCGAACACGAAGAAGAAGAAGCGGATAGCGACTCCTCTCTTCTCGGAATTCGATTTCGTTACTTCGTTGGTTAGTTTTCCTAATTTTTCT
>JAGFNQ010006378.1:166963-185654 GCA_024364735.1 Boesenbergia rotunda
GGAGTAGTATTGAACTTGAAGAAGTTCAAGAAACTCCAATAGACATTACAGAGACACCTAGTCTAGACCCACAACCAATAACTTATAATGATGAGCTATCAGTTGAACCTAAAACAACACCACTTCTTCATAGATCTGATAGGACACTCAATATTCCAGAGAGATACGGATTTCTCGTAAGTGAATCGAACGACGTGTTACTCATTAGCGATGACGAACCTATCAGTTATGATGATGTTCTGAAAAGTTCAGAAAGGGACAAATGGCTTGAAGCCATGAAGTCGAAAATGGATTCAATGTACGAAAATCAAGTATGGGACTTGGTTAACCCACCTGAAGGGATTAAGCCCATAGGGTGCAAGTGGGTTTTCAAGAAGAAAACTGACATGGAAGGTAATGTTGTTACCTTTAAGGCTAGATTAGTGGCAAAAGGATATCGTCAGAAACAAGGAATTGATTATGACGAAACCTATTCGCCAGTAGCTATGCTTAAATCTATTCGGATGCTCCTGGCCATAGCAGCTCATTATGATTATGAGATATGGCAAATGGATGTGAAAACAGCTTTCCTTAATGGAAACCTGCTTGAGTATGTATACATGATACAACCTGAAGGTTTCACATCGGTTGATAAAACCAATGTATGCAAGCTTCGACGATCCATATATGGACTAAAGCAAGCATCCAGGAGCTGCAACATCCGTTTTGATGAGACAATCAAAGAGTTTGATTTCTCACAAAATCCTGACGAATCTTGTGTGTACAAGAAGGTTAGTGGGAGTGCAATCGTATTCCTAGTATTATATGTCGATGACATATTGCTTATAGGAAACGATATATCAGTCTTACAGTCGGTTAAAATTTGGTTGTCCAAAACTTTCTCCATGAAAGACCTAGGAGAAGCAACCTATATCCTTGGGATTAGAATCTATAGAGATAGATCAAAACGGTTGCTTGGTCTTTCGCAGTCTACATATATAGACCGAGTGCTAAAATGGTTTAGCATGTCGGAATCCAAGAAAGGTTACCTTCCCATCAGGCATGGGATCAACCTTTCAAAGTCTATGTGTCCGCGCACAGAAGACGAGATGATTTGCATGAATAAGATTCCTTATGCATCCGCGATAGGATCTATCATGTATGCTATGTTATGTACTAGGCCTGATGTATCGTATGCTCTGAGCGTCACAAGCAGATACCAGTCTGATCCAGGAATGGATCATTGGGCGGCTGTCAAGACAATTCTTAAGTACTTAAGAAGAACTAAGGATGTGTTCCTAATATATGGAGAAGGTGATATGGTAATACGTGGGTATACAAATGCCAGTTTCCAGACAGATAAGGATGACTCTAAATCTCAGTCCGGATACGTATTTATCTTGAATGGAGGCACAATAAGTTGGAAATGTTTCAAACAAGACACCGTAGCGGATTCTACCACGGAAGTGGAATATATTGCAGCTTCGGAAGCAGCAAAGGAAGCAGTCTAGATCAAGAAGTTTGTCTTAGAACTTGGTGTGGTTCCAACCATTGATGAAGCAGTGCCGGTTTGCTGCGACAACAATGGAGCTATTGCACAAGTAAAGGAACCAAGGTCTCATCAGCGATCCAAACATGTGCTTCGCCGCTATCATCTGATTAGAGAGATTATAAGTAGGAATGATATACAAATTGAGAAAATTCCCACTGAAAGGAATTTAGCGGATCCTTTAACTAAGGCCTTGCCTCAAAGCAAGTTTGAGGGTCATGTTAGAGCCTGTGGTATTGGATACCATAGCGATTGACATTAGGCCAAGTGGGAGTTTGTTAGTATTGTGAGAGAAGTGTCCTAAGACAATCGCCTTATGATTGTAATCATTTATTTTAATAAATGAATATTCACTATTTGAGTATACATGTTTGTGTATTTGATTGAGATCTTAAACTCATTTACTGAATGTCCACAATACAATTCACAGCATGAGAGAATTTGTGATGAATTCACAACTAGTGATTATCTCTACTTGTGCAATTGTGAAGTATTGAAATTGTCCCTAGTCGATGAATTGATAAATACGGACACTATCAATTCTATTGAGACTAGCATGGGTTATTCTCTAATCAGCTGATTCTCACTGGCTGAAGACATTGGGATGTCAGGAGATAAACATGAATGCTAGTTAAGGGAACTAGTTCATTGAAGTGACTGACTGTAAAACTTTATATGCTAATCTACATATAGATATGTCAATGAAGTTCTTACTACAGCTTAAGTGCGATGTTCCTTTAACTTACGGTGTTCAAGTCATCTTGGTCATGGAGACTTATACTTTGACATCTTAAGCAAGCATCTCTAAGGAGGTGTGGACCCAGGATGGTTGGGTATAAGCCGAAGTGCCCGAAGATGTTTGAACAGCCTACAAAGGATTCACCACTCCTTGCGAGGAGATGTATACTCAAGGCCTATCGTCGGATTGTTACTCGAAGCCTCTGGCCAGAACATCACATGTTCAGAGTATGAATCTCTCAGAAACATGAGAGTAACTAGAATCCATAGGACGAGAAAAACATTGCTTGGGCTAGGTGTGACGTAGTCAGCCTAGTGGGGACTGACACACATAGACCGTGTCCTCAACCAAGTGGGTATAAGATGGTGAAGGGAATGAGGCATGATTCATTATAGCTGCTGAAGGGTTTCAGAATTATTTCTGAGGTCAACCGTTGATCTTTCGATTAATTGGGGATCATGATGTACTACTAGGTGCCACTCATGATCGTTCTATAATTGGTTAATTATAGACGGCCAACATAAATCGAAAGCCTATTTAGTCACACGCACTACGAGTAATCTGAGGGATTTAAAACGAGTTGAAAATTGGATTTTTCGATCAAGAGAGATAAGTTGAATCTGAATTTTTCAGAGACGCATCGGAAGCTTAGAATGGCTAAGTCTTTTGAAGGCTTATTGGACGAATTAAATGAGTTTAATTCGTATGGTATAGGCTTGGGTTTGGCCGGCCAAAGAGGGTCCCCACCCTCTTTGTTTGGCTGGCCACATTGAAAGGGGAGAACCAAATTGTTTGGTTCAAATTATAAAATAAACCGAGCGTGGTTTGTTTTATAAAATTATGGATAATATATAAATTTTTATAAACCGAAGTTTGGTTTATTATTTTCATGGAAATTAAAATAAACTTTGAATACTTTATTTTATTTTATAAAATTAATTATGAATTGATTTTTCCATGATAAGAAAAATTTATATAATAAATTTCTTGTGAAAATTTATTCCATAATAAAAGGGGAGACATGGTTGTTTTTATTATAAATTAAATTATGATAAAAACTTGGCATGATAGAATAATTCATAGAAAAATTTATATGATAAATTTCTTATGAAAATTTATTCCATAAAAAGGAGACTTGGCAATTGAGAGGCTACTATATAAAGGAACCAAGGCAAGGCTTGGAAATCATTCTAAGAGATCAAGGAATAAGCCCTCTCTCTCTCCCTCTCTCTCTCTCCCTCCTCTAGTGCCGCCGGCCCTAGAGGCCCTCCCTTTGCCGTGAGCTTCAGCCACCACCAAGCAGCTACCGAAGAAGAAGAAGAAGCGGGCGCAACTCCTTCCTTCCTCTCGGAATCTTGATTCCGTTCTTCGTTTGGTGGTTAGTCTTCCCATCTCTCTCTTGGTATTCTTGTCGTTCCTTTGGAGAATCTAGTAGTTCTTGTCGGCACGAAACTCGTGGCTTTGCAAAGTCATCCCGAAGAAAACTCGGCGTGGACGCGAATAGAGGCGGAGCTTCCAAGGGACGCATACGGTTGGATCTTGTCCCTTCCTTCGAGTTACGCGAGGTACTAAGTAAATTAGTTTACTTTCTGCAAAATTTTAAATGTATGATCATATATACACAATATAAGGTTGCATGCTTAGATGTGTGGTTAAATAATTTATGAAATTATTTATGCTAAACCTTCCGCTGCACGTAATTAATTTTAAAATTACGAACCCGCATCCATGTCAACATGCACCCGGTCCCAACATAATCACGGGTAGCGCCCGTCCACTAGTGGTCTCCTTTCCGAAATTTTTGGAGGCGGAGAAACCTGTCTTACTGTTCAAGTTTACAAGCAAAAGATATAACTAAAAATGCGAACTTGTAAAATAAAATCGACCCAAACAAAAGTCGATCCAGCCAATCCGGAAATCCAAAGTGCACCACACTTTCTCTTGGAGCCTCCTTGGTCGCAGAGCTTAGACTTTAACGCTTTTTCTTTGCTTAGAATGCTTAGAATGATGTTCCAAGTCTTGTTCTGAGTTGAGGGGTTGAAGCCCCTTTTATAGCAACATCCAGGGTGCCCTAGAGCCTTTGGGGCGCCTCTATACGGTCAAAAATCTATCCATAATTGCGAACTTCGCGATGCTAATAAGAACCTCTTCCTAAGCGCCTGGGAGGTCCAGGGCGCCTGGATCATGGGGGCACCTATGTTGGCAAGCCCAACCTAGGCAGCTACCCTCTATCCAGGGTGCCTAGGTCATTGGGGCGCCCTGGTTCATGGGGGTGCCCTGGAAGAGATTTTCCAGGCCATCTCTTGTGTTTGCTCGCCTGCCTTGCCTCCAACATTAGGTACCTGCAAGATACACAAACACAAGACAAACAAATATAATGTTAGTCTTAATGATTGGTTCTGACTTTAGATTTCTCACGAAACCCTAGGTCGAACCGACGCCTAATGTTCCCTTTCCCGAGGAACGCGCCCTCGCCTACTCCTCTCAGGAGAAATTACCTTTTGCCAACCGGCTCCTTCGGTTGGACTTTTGCCCGATCTATTGGATAAGGACTTCGGTGCCCAGTCCACGACAAGGACTTATTGACCAACCCTCCGTCAGGACTTCGTGCCCAGTCCACGACCAGGACTTATTGCCCAATTCCTTGAACCATGACTTCTTGCCCAACCCTCGGTTAAGTCTTTGATGCCCAGCCTTGGCCAAGACTTAGTGCCCAATTTCTCAAACCAGGACTTCATGCCCATCCCTCGGTCAGGTCTTAGGTGCCCAGCCCTTGGCCAGGACTTAGTGCCCAATTCGTCGAACCAGGACTTCTTGATAAAGACTTCTTTTGCTAGTCATATTAATTCTGACTAGACTTCTCTTCTGCCAAACATCAAGTCCTGTTTGGCTCACTCCTTGGTCTAACTGACCAACCCTAGGTTTTCTGCTAAACATCAGATCCTGTTTAGCTAACCCTTGTTCTAACTGATCAAACCTTAGTATATTAACCAGATTAAATCTAGGTTTGATCAGCCTGCCAAACATCAGGTCCTGTTTGGCTAACCCTTGGTCACCTTAACCAACCCTGGGTTCTGGTTCATTTTGCCAAACATCAGATCCTGTTTGGCTAAACCTTTGTCAACTTGATCAACCCTGGGTTAACCCTACCAAACATAAGGTCCTTTTTAGTTTAACCCTTGATCACTTTGACTAACCCTTACATTGTCTAACACATATAGTTACTAACTTAAGTATATTGTTAAACATCGAAACACTTAGAGGAAGACATCATTGATGCATCTTGCATCAACAATCTCCCCCTTTTTGATGTTTGACAATATCTTAAGTTAGATTGGTCTAAGGGTTAAATCTAGGTTTAATCCTTTGGGAGAAATCGAAAAAAAATCTAACTTAAGCTCTTCTCTCCCCCTTTGTCACACATAAAAAAAAATTACATAAAAACTTGCACCAACAATGAAAATTTTCTTGAAAATTTTCTCTCCTCCTTTTGAAAGTACTTAGGATAATTGTTTTGAAAGCATAATTTTTGATAAAACATTTCAAACTCTTCCCCCCCCCCCCTTTTTTTTTTTTGAAAAAGACTAAGTATTTGTTTTGTAAAGTATTATTAAAAAACTATGTACTTAAATTGCACCAATAATAAGGAAAAATATATTGAACTTCCCTAAGTCTGACCATATTCCTAGGAATCATGTTGACCACAAGAAAATTTCTATGTGTCTTAGGAATTTTTCCATAAATGAATATTTTTATTAAAATTGTGTTTTGAAAACATAATAATTTTCTTGACTTAGTTTCTTTTCTAGTCTGACACAATCCAAGGAAACCTTGTTAACTACAAGGAAATTTTCCTAAGTGTCCTGAAAAGTTCTCCAAACTCAAGGTGAGAAATTTTTTTTAAAGACTTTATTTAAAAGATGGAAAGATTTTCACAATATATTTTTGAAGACTGAGAATATTATTTTTTTCAAGAAGATTTTGAAAATATAGTGTATAAAGACATAATATTTTTGAATCATTTAATAGTTCTTTTAATTTGACCTCCCCTAAACTTGACACAGTCCTAGGAAGCTTGTTGACTACAAGTGATCTTCCTCTGAGTCTTAGGGTTTGATTCAAACGAAAAGAATTATCTAATAATTTTTCAAAAAAAACATCAAAAAGTAGAATCAATTTCTTTTGAGTAGGACTCCCCCTAAATTGACACAATCTTAGGAATCCTTAACAATTATAAAGGATATTTCCTATGTGTCTTTAGAGTTCATCCACATCAAAAGAATAATTAGCACATTTTTGAAATAAGTTTTGAAATATTATAGTTTTCAAGAAAATAATTCTTTGAAAAATATTTTAAAGGATATAATAAGTTTTTGAAACCTTTTTTTTTTTAAAAAAAATGTATTTTGGAATGATGAATTTTTAAAGCATATATCATCTTAAATGATCTGAATTTTCCAAAATAATAATTTTTGAAATGATGTTTTTGAAAAGCATAATTTTGAAAAATAATTTTAAAAGAACAACAACAAAAAAACCTCCCCCTGAACCTGACACTGTCTGGCTCCACCTTCTTAACTACAAGGACCTCTATCTAAGTGTCTTAAGGGACTTTAGTGTTGATCTAACAGGTTTGTGTCTAAGTGTGTAGGTCAAACAAATTTTGAAAAGATATATGATTTTTGAAAATGTATTTTATAGATAAGCAATCAAGCAAGCATGAAATTCATAAAAGCATTATTATGTTTAAACATTATTTTGAAAATATATTTTTAATAAAATAACCTAAAGATTTTGAAAATATTTTGGAAAACATTTGTCAATTAATTAGTCCTTAACATCTCACCCATTCTATGTAACGACCATCTCTTGCTAACTTTGACCTTATAGGGTCGTTACGTTGACTTTACTGCTGGGCCAGCCAAAATAAAAAAAATTTAATTTTATTGGCTTTGCCAAAATTTGACTCCTAGACCTCTTAGTTGCAAGACTGAAGCACTAACCATCAGCCCTACAACACTTTTTATTTTACACTGGCACCAGTCGACTGATATCCTTCCAGTCGACTGGCGCAGTTGATTGCACCTGGGATTCACTCGCCCGAATGTTTCTGTTCCTTCGACCAGTCGATTGATACCTACATCAGTCGACTGAGACGCCTGGAACTGCAGTTTTCAGGTTTTAGAAACATCATTCAAGTATATATATACATTCTACTTCAACTACACAACAAGATTGTAGACTCATAAACATAATAGTCATAATCATACTCCATTTGCATGCATTTCAAACTCCAAATTAACTACTCAAACATAAAGTCTTTGCGGAAGTAAACTACTAACATAAACTCAAAAGAAAATACTCATAAAGTTCTATTGTTTAGAGTTTTAAACTCTAAACAAAACTCATCCCGAACGATCCTACTCCATGGTTCTGCCGCCACTGACATGATTCATTCATCCTTGAGCCTCCTTGCCTTACATCTTCCCTTTACTTTTATCTGCAGTAAAAGGATGCAACTATAAGTAAATAACTTAGTAAGTAGATACCTATCTCACAAAAACATGCAATCGATATCAAACATGCTCTTGGTCAAGAATGCTTGCTTTTAAACATATGTACTGAAAATGCTATGCTTAAAATAAATAAGCTCATGAATACACTTGTAACAAATGTTTGCATTTGGAAACTTTGCTTGAAATGAAAAATGTGTAACATGCTTGAAATGATTTCTTGCTTTTGAAAAACTTGAAACTTATACACTTGTACCTCTTATACTTCAAAATAATAAACATCCTCCTTTGGGTCCAGCATAGTACCAATGCGCGCATCCCTAATAGGTTCGGGGTAGCTAGCCACCGAATCCTAATAGGACGTCTTACTAGCCCACCTAGATCTCATGGGCCTCGGCCCGGTACATGCCAAAAAGACCTCGGTCTTTCAAAGTAATATACTTAACTTGTACTCATGCTTGTATTTAAAATGCATAACTTAGCACTTAAAAAGGTAATGTTCCCAAAACTTATTTTAGGACACAACAAGACCTCGGTCTTGTTTCTTATCTCATTTCTTAGTCCTAGAACTCCTTCTAGGGCTTAGTAAGACCTTGGTCTTACTCAGAACATCGGTATCGAACACCTTGTGTGCCGAAATCCCAAAACCTCGCGTTTGGGCAAATCAAGACCTTGGTCTTGCTATACTAGGATCACATCATACAAAAGATTTGAAAATCATGTTTAAAACTCATTAGAGAACTACTTTTACTACAGGTGAGAGATCTACTTACATCCTTACGCTTAAAACTCACTATACCAACGTAGGATCTAGCGTGGTACTCCTCGTCCACTTCCTTCGCACGATCCGGATCTTGAGCGCAAGAAAAGAAGTGGAGAAACCCTTGTTCCTTTCTTGTTTTCGGCAAGGAAGAAGAAGAATGAGAAAACTCTTGGTTTTCTCTTCTTCTATTCCTTTATATACTAAGTGGAAGTTGAAGCATCACTCATAAAAGATGCTTACTATCACTTATCTAATATCGATTCCATATTCTAACAAAATAATTGCTAGCTTAATTGGAAACTTGCAACTAACACTTACCTTAGGTCATGGGTTTGAGTCCCTACTCCGACCCTTTTAAAAGAAAATTTTAATTTCTTTTTGTTTATTTTGAAAAAAAAATTCTGAAAAAGTTAGGTGTTACAATCCTCCCTACCTTATGGAAAGTTCGTCCTTGAACTTAGAATAACTCTGGATACTTTTGCCTCATGCTATCTTCTGTTTCCCAAGTTGCCTCTTCATGCTTCTGGTTTAGCCATAGAACCTTCACTAGGGGTACCTCTTTGTTCCTCAGTTTCTTGACTGCTCGATCTATTATCTGAATAGGTCGACTTTCATAACTGAGATCTTCTTGAACTTGTACCGTTTGTGGCTCAATCACTTGGCTGGCATCGGGAACATGTTTCTTTAGCATTGAGACATGGAACACATTGTGAATAGCTAACATCTCTGGAGGTAGCTCTAACTCATAAGCTACCTTGCCAACTCTTTTCGTTACTAGGTAAGGTCCTATGTAACGAGGACATAGCTTGCCTTTCTTGCCTAATCTCATTACTCCATTCATGGGGACTACTTTGAGGAAAACTGTATCCCCAACTTCGAACTCTAGTGGTCTACGCTGCACATCAGCATAACTCTTCTGCTTACTCTGAGCAGTTTCTATTCTTTGACGGATCCTCTTTATAGCTTCTGTGGTATCCTCAATAAGATCAGTTTAAAACCTCATTTCTCTCTTCTCACTACCTTCATACCAACATATACGAGATCTGCACCTCCTACCATAAAGAGCTTCATAAGGCGCCATACCAATAGTAGCTTGGTAACTGTTATTGTAGGCGAACTCAGCTAAACATAAGTACTTGCACCAACTGCCCTTGAAATCCAATGCACAAGCTCTGAACATATCTTCTAAAACTTGATTTACTCTTTCTGTCTGCCCATCAGTCTGAGGATGGAAAGTTGTGCTAAACATCAGTTTGGTGCCAAGTGCTGTCTGCACACATTCCCAAAAATGCGAAGTGAAATGACCATCTCTGTCGGAGATAATGGCCTTCAGAACTCCATGCAGACGAATCACTTCCTGAACATATAACTGGGCAAGTCTTTCTATGGAGTAGGACACTTTGATTGCCAAGAAATGGGTAGACTTGGTTAATCTGTCTACAATTACCTAGATAGCATCATAGCCATTTGTTGTCTTGGGTAGACCAACAATGAAGTCCATGGCTATGTCTTCCCATTTCCACTCCGGAATCTGTATGGGCTGTAGGACTCCTCCTGGCCTCTGGTGTTCTGCTTTCACTCTTTGGCACGTCAGGCAGGTACTAACATACTTAGCTACATCTCTTTTCATTCCAGACCACCAAAATCTTCTTTTCAAATCCTGGTACATTTTGGTAGAACCAGGATGCATAGAGTAGGGAGTTCTATGGGCTTCCTCAAGAATCTTCTTTCTTAGCTCCTCACTGCTAGGGACACATAAACGGTCTCCATAATAGAGTATCCCACTGTCAGATACTCTAAACTCTTTACTTTCTCCTTCTTGCATCTCTTGCTTGATCCTTTGAATATCAGAATCTTGCTCTTGCTTTTTCTGTATATCCTCAAGCAGAGTTGACTCTAGTGTCAATATTGAGAGTTACCCATCTATGATTTCCACTCCATAATCTACTATCTCTTTCTGCAGTGGTGGTGACAGTGATGACAGGGACATCAAAGTTGCGCAAGTCTTTCTACTTAATGTGTCAGCCACTCTATTTGCTTTTCCTGGGTGGTAGAGGATCTCATAGTCATAATCTTTAACTAACTCCAGCCACCTTCATTGTCTCATATTCAGGTCCTCTGAGTGAAGAAATACCTCAGACTCTGGTGATCTGTGTAAATCCTACACTGGACTCTGTACAGATAATGTCTCCACATTTTGAGGGCAAATACTACGGCGGCTAACTCAAGATCATGAGTAGGGTAGTTCTTTTCATAATCCTTGAGTTGCCGGGAGGCATAAGCAATGACCTTGCCTTCTTGCATGAGTACAACTCGTAGTCCCAACTTTGAGGCATCACTGTATATGTCAAAACTTCTATCACTTTCTGGAATTGTATGAATGGGAGCACTTGTCAATCTCTTCTTCAACTCAATAAAACTCCGCTCACAATCTTCAGTCCATTCGTACTTCTTATTCTTTCTGGTAAGGGCGGTTAGTGGAGAAGCTATCTTGGAGAAGTCCTCCACGAATCTTCTGTAGTACCCTGCTAAACCTAGAAAGCTCCTGATCTCTCTAGCATTCTTTGGTCAATCTTCAATTACTAACTGATTCAACCTTGGCGGGGTCTACCATAATACCTTCCTTGGAAATGATGTGGCCTAGGAAAGCCACTCGGTCAAGTCAAAATTCATACTTTGAAAACTTGGCATATAACTTCTGTTGTTGTAGCGTCTTCAACACTACCCTCAGATGTTCGTCATGTTCTTCCTGAGACTTTGAATAGACTAGGATATCATCAATGAAGAATATGATGAACTTATCAAGAAACTGCTTGAATACTCAATTCATTAGATCCATGAACGTTGCAGGGGCATTTGTCACTCCAAAAGGCATGACCACAAACTCATAGTGTCCATACCTTGTTCGGAAAGTCGTTCTCGGCACATCACTCTCCTTGACTTTGAGATGATAGTACCCTGACCGCAGATCTATCTTGGAAAACACGATTGCCCCCTTTAACTGATCAAATAAATCATCTATCCTTGGCAAAGAATATCTGCTCTTGATAGTCACCTTGTTCAAGGCTCGATAATCTATCATCCATCCTTCTTCTTGACGAACAACACAGGAGTTCCACAGGGTGAATGACTAGGGTGGATGAAACCCTTGTCGAGTAACTCCTGTAATTGTTCTTGCAACTCCTTCAACTCTGCTGGCGCCATGTGATAAGGTGCTTTTGCAATTGGGTTGGTCCCTGGAGCCAACTCAATTTCAAACTCAATTCCTCGATTGGGAGGCAGTCCCTGTACTCCTCAGGAAATACCTTCGGATAGTCACATACTACCCGTACTTCTTCTTTCTTTAGTCCTTCTCTTTGCCTTGCCTCTACTATATGTGCTAAATAGTCAGAACATCCATTATCTAACATCTTGTGAGCTTGTAGTTTAGAAAGAAACCTTTTTGTCTTTCTCTTTGGGTCTACGACAAACTCGAATGGAAGTTCTGCTTCTGGTGTGAACTTTACTTTCCTTTTGAATTGCTTCTAGAAGTCTTTTGATCCCACTGCTTCCTTTTGTTTGGGTTCCCCTTTCCAGTTCTGCGGGTTACCCTGGGATCTCTGGACTGGTACTTGCTTCTATTGCATACTGGTGTCCTTTATACTGTTTAAGTAACTGATTAAGAAATGCTCAGTGATTAAAGCACTACTTATCAGTTCTTTTGAGGTCTGCGGCCTATTAACACCGCTGACCACATTTAACGCTATCTCAGGCCTTAACATCTTGAGCATTAGCCTGACTCTTTCTCTTTCAGTGCCAACTATCTCTGGGCACAAACAAGCTAGTCGGTTGAACTTCCTCACTACTTCATCCACGGATAGTTCTCCTTGTCTGGACTCCATGAATTCATCATAATGCTTGTTGGTTACTCGCATGTAAAAGTATTCTTCGAAGAACTCGATCTCGAAGTCGGCCCATGTCATCTAACTGACATTCCTCTTGGCCTTGACTCTCTCCCACCATATTCTAGTGTCTCCAAGAAGACAGAAGGAGGTGCACTTGATCTTCTCCACCTCAGGCCAGTCCAGTAGCTCCATTATGCTCCCTAACATTTTGAACCATGCTTGAGCATCCCATGGTTCGCTTGTGCCTGAGAAATTCTCTGGCATCAGTTTCTACCACTGGATGAGGTACGCTTCTTGCCTTACCCCCCTTGCTGGGACTACAAATGTAACTGATGGATCATCGGTCACAACTGGTGCCACAACATTCGCCACCGACGAGGTAACAGAAGTGGCCTGCTGGTTAGCCATCCTAGTGGCAATAACATGCTGATGTTCTGCTAACTGTCTCTGTAACTGAGCCACCACCTCTAAGAGATTTGGTGGTGGTACTGACTCTATTGCCTCTTGCCCTCTAGGAGCTTGCTCCTTGTTTTGGGTCTTTCTAGGGCGTCCTCTTGGCATTCTCCTACTTTATATCATAAAGAGACTCTATTGCCTCTTGCCCTCTAGGAGCTCGCTCCTCATTTTTGGGCCTTTCTAGGACGTCCTCTTGGCATTCTCTTACTCTATATCATAAAGAGAAGGTGGACATTACTGATGGATCGACTTTGCGTGCTAGAGGGGGGGTGAATAGCACTTTTTCGGTTGAATCTCTACAACAATGTTAGCGCAGCGGAAACAATAATATGCAAAAGACAATAAACAATGCTAACAATAGAAATTTACTTGATATCCATCCTGGACGGGTGACTAGTCCAAGAATCCGTCGGTGGATCAACCCCCAGATAACCTCTGGCTAGATCTGTCGCTCCTTGTGGGTGGAGAAACCTCGCCACAACCCTTCGAACGCTATCTGATCACAAAAGACTACTAACTCACTTTACCCAAGTGAGTTTCGTCAAGAGATAGTAGTCTGAAATGAGCCCCTTTAAATAGGGCTCGAATCTGAAACAGCCGCTACCAGTCGACTGCCCTATGGCCAGTCGACTAGTCCCACTCAGATTCGACCGTTACAGTACAACGTTCAAATTTGCCAGCCTGTTCCAGCCAATACCAGTCGACTGCCAGTGGGTCAGTCGACTGGGACACACCTAAGCCTAGGTTTTCACTCCCGAGTACAAGTCTCTCCGTACTCAAACCCTCTCGGCTTAGCCCCTGAGTACAAACACTCATACTCAGACCCTTACAACCCAATTGACTCTTCTCCAGTAGCCTTGACTGTCGCCTTCACGCCCTCGTCCCTCGGATGCGCACGCAAACCTCCAGTTTGCCTCCATGCCACCCTTCACGTACGCCTCGAAGTCCACGTCCCTCGGCTCATCGTCCCTGCTATCCAACGGTCCCTCGGATGCGCACGCAAGCCTCTAGCTTGCCTCCATGCCATCCTTCACCCGAAGACATCAACCAAGTTCATGTGTACCTGTACACCTGCACACTCATGTACACATATGAGAACACAATAAACCCTAACTTAACCATATTGCCCACACATCAAAACCCTATGATCCTTCAGATCATCTCAGGGCTGATTGCCTCAACAATCTCCCCCTTTTTGATGTGTGGCAATATGTTAAGTTAGGTAAACATATAGCAGCAACAGCAATAACACAAACAATAGCAATTAAAAATCAAAGCATAATACATAAGAGGCAACCTCCCCCTTAACCTATGCTTTCTCCCAATTTTCAATCCTTATTGTTTTCTCCCAAGTTAAGTTTTCCCAAACTAAACTTAACACTCAAGTTCTCCCCCTTTGACACCATCAAAAAGATTGCCCCAACCAACCTACCCCTGGTACCAAGTAGAACTTAACCATATTTGTGAAAAGCCCCTCAGAAATCACCAAAACCTAATCTGTCCACACTACCAGTCGACTCCGATCCTACCAGTCGACTGATACCCCATTTTCAGAATTTCCAGCCAAAATTCAGAAATGCATAAAAAATTCCAGAAAATCCGGAAAAATATGAAACTTTGCCAGCACGTTTGTTAAGGTATTCCCTTCCCTAGAAAAATATTAGTTCATGAAAAACATCAACCTTGCTTGACTTTTAGTACAAACCCTAAAGTCCTCAAATAGTCTCAATCTTTGTATCAACTTTGAAATCCAATCATGATTTCCTATATTTGCCAACTTCATTCACCTCCATTTGACATTTAGAATGATTCCTAAACCCTCCATTATCATATATGTATTTCCATTTTGACAAAATCTCTCCCCCTTTTTCTCTTAAGTCTAAATGAACATAAGATTTTCCCATGCCCTTTACTATAAATGTTGCATTATGTAACTTTGTAACCAATATATCGTAAACAATAACTATCAAGTAACATTCAAAACATCATTAAGTTATGACAAAAATTTTCAATAAATAAGAGTAGAGAAAATAAATCATACATGGAGACATAGATACATGGAGAAAATAAATCATACATGGAGACATAGATAGATTGTAACCCAAAACATATAACACAACTTGTCTTCACACAAAAGCTCAAATCATGTATCATAGTAGAAGCAAGTCAAAATCACATGACATAAATCTACATAATAAAGTAATACATAGATGTTTCATACATGAAACACAGAAATAGTTATCACATAAGACCTAGAAGAGTAGTTAGGGCCAAAGCCCTGAAATCATCAGAATAGTTACAATCATTAGAATGGAAAGTGTTTGAGAGGTATAAAATACATCGAATAATGATAATGCTCTCAACACTAAACAACTCCAAAAAACTGCATCATCTGGTCAGAAGAACATATGATCGTCACCGCCTGAGGGAGGAAGAGGAGGAGGAGGAGGAGCCTGATAAGCGAGATGCATCTGTCGCAGCATCTCGTACATGCCGTCCTGGCGGCTGGTCATCCCCTGAACTGCTGCCTCAATCCTCTGCTAAGACTGCTGTAGTCCGTGAGTATCCTCACGGATGTCGTGAACATCCTCCTGAAGCCTATGAACGTCTGATCGAAGCTGGATGAACTTTGCACGTGTAACCAGCTCGCCTGGCTCCTCATCTTAGCTCGATGACTCTGAACGTTCCCTCCAGATAAATGTCCCCTGACGACTCTCTATACTTGCTAAGGACAATTGGCGTGTGCCAATCTGATTATAGTCCTTGGACAGGTGCTTGACCTAACCACTAGTGACACGAATACCGAATCACAACTGGAAAAACTCAGTCAACACATGACATAAAGACATATAGATTTTCCCATTAACGCTCTAGGAAAAGTGGTAAATGGAGGTAAATACATGAAGAGACACATTTATGTCTAACCTCCGCTCAAGAGCATACATCATTACTAAGTGAGACAATCGAATCCTTGCCCTTCCCTTAGTATCAATGGGCAGGAGACACTCTATAAAAATCTTGTACAGAACATGGCTAAATGGACTCATGGGCTTTGCATTAAAGGTACGCTCAGATTCATGCCTATGTCTTCTAAAATAGTGCAAATGAATCTGATTGATGGTGACTGTTAGTATTGTGAGAGAAGTGTCCTAAGGCAATCGCCTTATGATTGTAATCATTTATTTTAATAAATGAATATTCACTATTTGAGTATACATGTTTGTGTATTTGATTGAGATCTTAAACTCATTTACTAAATGTCCGCAATACAATTCACAGCATGAGAGAATTTGTGATGAATTCACAACTAGTGATTATCTCTATATGTGCAATTGTGAAGTATTGAAATTGTCCTAATAAATAAATTTTTATAAATCGAAGTTTGGTTTATTATTTTCATGGAAATTAAAATAAACTTTGAATAGTTTATTTTATTTTATAAAATCAATTATGAATTGATTTTTCCATGATAAGAAAAATTTATATAATAAATTTCTTGTGAAAATTTATTCCATAATAAAAGGGGAGACATGGTTGTTTTTATTATAAATTAAATTATGATAAAAACTTGGCATGATGGAATAATTCATAGAAAAATTTATATGATAAATTTCTTATGAAAATTTATTCCATAAAAAGGAGACTTGGCGATTGAGAGGCTACTATATAAAGGAACCAAGGCAAGGCTTGGAGATTAATCTAAGAGATCAAGGAATAAGCCCTCTCTCTATCCCTCTCTCTCTCTCCCTCCTCTAGTGCCGCCGGCCCTAGAGGCCCTCCCTTTGCCGTGAGCTTCAGCCACCACCAAGCAGCTGCCGAAGAAGAAGAAGAAGCGGGCGCAACTCCTTCCTTCCTCCCGGAATCTTGATTCCGTTCTTCGTTTGGTGGTTAGTCTTCCCATCTCTCTCTTGGTATTCTTGTCGTGCCTTTGGAGAATCTAGTAGTTCTTGTCGGCACGAAACTCGTGGCTTTACGAAGTCATCCCGAAGAAAATTCGGCGTGGACGCGAATAGAGGCGGAGCTTCCAAGGGACACTTACGGTTGGATCTCGTCCCTTCCTTCGAGTTACGCGAGGTACTAAGTAAATTATGGATAATATATTATCCATAATTTTATAAAACAAATCACACTCGGTTTATTTTATAATTTGAAGCAAATAATTTGGTTCTCCCCTTTTAATGTGGTCGGCCAAACAAAGAGGGTGGGGACCCTCATTGGCCGGCCAAACCCAAGCCTATACCATACGAATTAAACTCATTTAATTCGTCCAATAAGCCTTCAAAAGACTTAGCCATTTTAAGCTTCCGATGCGTCTCTGAAAAATTCAGATTCGACTTATCTCTCTTGATCGAAAAATTCAATTTTCAACTTGTTTTAAATCCCTCGGATTACTCGTAGTGCGTGTGACTAAATAGGCTTTCGATTTATGTTGGCCGTCTATAATTAACCAATTATAGAACGATCATGAGTGGCACCTAGTAGTACATCATGATCCCCAATTAATCGAAAGATCAACGGTTGACCTCAGAAATAATTCTGAAACCCTTCAGCAGCTATAATGAATCATGCCTCATTCCCTTCACCATCTTATACCCACTTGGTTGAGGACACGGTCTATGTGTGTCAGTCCCCACTAGGCTGACTACGTCACACCTAGCCCAAGCAATGTTTTTCCCATCCTACGGATTCTAGTTATTCTCATGTATCTGAGAGATTCATACTCTGAACATGTGATGCTCTGGCTTCGAGTAACAATCCGACGGTAGGCCTTGGGTATACATCTCCTCGCAAGGAGTGGTGAATCCTTTTGTAGCGACCCGCCTCCTTACTGCCTTAGACGGATCGTTACTTTCCTCTACTTCTCAACTCTAATGCACGACTAAAAGTAAAATGCGGAAAATCTTTTTTTTTCTTTTAAATTCTTCTAACAATTATATTCTAACTTAAGTAGTCATGCATGATACCATATCACACTCTCCTTCTCAAAACTCGTAGTTGATACTTATTGAAACAAGCCTCACCCAACTCAAACTGCCCGTACCAGTCGACTGGTGACGTAGCAGTCGACTGGTACGCCTGTAATCAGTTTTACAGGTTTTCGGCTCTTGCTTCTTAAGTCCACCATTCATTCAGTTTCGAGCCATATCAAACTACGACACCATTTCTATACTCTATGTCAGTTTCCTAAACAATTTAGCCAATCAAACGAATCCCTAAACTTGAATTTAGGACTTTTATGGAAGAAAATGAACTAAACAAGTTTATATAAACTTTAACAATAGAGTTTGTACCAATCTTGACTCCTATGCATTCATAACACCAAATACATGTTCTACAACCTTGCTAATGCATTATGAAATGTGATTGCAACTTTTCTAAACATTTTTAAGCAATAAAAACTTGATTCAAAGGGAAATTGATACTATCTTGGCACAAACACCTTTTTCTCTAACAAAGTATCAATATCTCTAACTACTTACACTTCTACTCATCCAATGCAATCATAAGGATATGTATGCTAAATGAAATGACATGGAATCTTTACTCTAAGAAATTGAGCATGTAAAACTATCCAAAAACTCAAATACTCTATAATCTCCATAAGCAAGAACTTGAAATTTGAATAAACTTAAACATTGCAATTCAAATAACTAAATTGTCTCGTCTCAAAGATCTCTCCATAATCAGCCACCACACACACTCTACTCAGCACCGCCTCGTCGTCTTCCTTCAAAATTGCTTGCCTTTACCTTTATCTGCAATAAGAGGAAATGCAACTAGTAAGCAAAAAGCTTAGTAAGTACTATC
>JAGFNQ010006379.1:0-59155 GCA_024364735.1 Boesenbergia rotunda
TAAGTTCGCAAAGTTTACAAATAGTTTTTACAAGAAGGCAGAATAGTAAACTTTAATACAGAGCTCTTCGTTACCGACGTCCGGTGTAGATCGAAGTTTCGGAGCAGCGGGACGTCGTCAGCTTGAGTTGGAAGATTTCTGGAGCGTGTCGCGGAAGCAGAAGAGCGTAGAAGCGTCGAAAAACTTGATCTTGAAGAAGGGGGTCGAGGGCCCTTTATATAGGGCCTGGGGGCGCCCTGGTCGACGGGGGCGCCCCCCCCACGTGGCAGCAGATCCACAAGAGGCGCGGTCGTCGACTTATCCCTTAATCCTCGGGATAAGGCCTTGACTGGGGCGCCCTGGACGCTGGGGGCGCCCTGGTTGACCGGTCAAACCTTATCCGCAGCGCTGAGCTCTCCTCGGTAAGGTTTGCGCCACCCTGTGCGCTGGGGGCGCCCGGGACAGCGGGGGCGCCCTGGCATGTAGCGCAGAGCGGCAGGTGTTTGCAATGGGGGCGCCCGGGACAGCGGGGGCGCCCTGGCTATGTACTGTCGAAGTCTTTCTTGTCTTGTTGTGTTTTGTGTTCACCATGGGGGCGCCCGGGACACTCCGGGCGCCCTGGTCAGCTGTTGCCTCACTCCTTTGAGGCACTCTGAGCTGCAGACACTCGTTCCTTCGGTCCTGCATCCAGGGTTAGTCCAAAACACAATAAAACAATAAAATAATAGGTTATACAGCCTCAGCTGTCTTGGTTCTGACTTTGGTCTCCAAAATGGAGCCCTAGGTCGAACCGACGCCTAATGTTCCCTCAAGGGGAACGCGTCCTCACCTACTCCTCTCGGGAGAATTTACCTGGTGCCAACCGGATCCTCCAGTTGGACTTTTGCCCGGCAGTCCTTCGCCAGGTCTTGAGTTACCAAGCTGCCCTTCGCTTGGTGCCTAGCAGCCCTTCGCTAGGTCTTTTCTTCTGGCAGCCCTTCGCCAGTGCCTAGCATTCCTTTGCTAGGGCTTGTCCATTCTGGCAGTCCTTTGCCAGAGCCTAGCAGTCCTTTGCTAGGGCTTTTCTTGTCTGGCAGTCCTTCGCCAGTGCCTAGCATTCCTTCGCTAGGGCTTGTCCATTCTGGCAGTCCTTCGCCAGAGCCTAGCATTCCTTCGCTAGGGCTTTTCCTGTACACTCAAGAGACTTGTTAGATAACAATTAACCCTTAACTTTTGAACCCTTTTGCCAATATCAAAACACAGGTTTGACTTGGGTGCAATCTGCACCAACAATCTCCCCCTTTTTGATATATGGCAACTTAGTTCAAAAGGTTAAGGAAAAAAATGCTGAAATTGAAATCCTAAGTTAGATTCCCTCCCCCTGGAAGTAATCTCCCCCTAGGTTTTTCAAGAGTAGGTGTTTTGAGTTTAAATACTTAGAAAATTTTAGAAAAGTTTTTTTTAAGTATTGGTTGAGTTTTAAAAAATGTTCTAAGTTTGAAGAAGTTTTCATATTTAGCAAATTTTGAGTTTAGGAAAACTTTTTAGACTTTTTCAGTTTTTGAAAACTCTTGTTTTTAAAAAAAATTCAGGCTTTTGAAAATTCATACTTAGTAAGATTCGAGACTTGAAAAACTTTTTCAGACTTAGAAAACTTTTCAGAAAAAATTTCAGACTTTAGAAAAAGCTTTTCAGAGAATATTTTAAGCAAAAATAGCAATTCAGAGTTAGAAATTTTGGAAAAACATTTTTGTTCCCTCAGAAATTTTGGAAAAACATTTTTGTTCCCTGTTTCCTTTCCAACTCTCCCCCTTTGACATATATCAAAAAAAAGCACAAAAAGATATTTGTAATAATTAAATAAAGCATTTGCTGTACTGAATCGAGCTAGGACCTAAGTCTGGTTAAATCTTTAGGGACCTGTCTAACCCAATTAGCTACTTACTAACTGTTATAAACAGTAGCTTTTGCTAGGGTTAGTCAAGTTAAGTGCATTGTTCAAGTTAGATTGTCTAAACTTGATACTTAACTTGATTGCTGTTCAGTTTGTATTTAGTGCCCCAACTACTGCAGATGCACTGACTTAAAGCATCTTGAGTTAAGGCAAAGACCTAAGCATCTCAACCCTTTCTAGGTTATCACTCAAAGTACCCTAAGGTGCTTGTGAGATGCTGGCTTCTAGATCTATAGGTGCATGCAGTTCTAGGGTTAGAGCCTAGGCTAATTCCATTTCGAAGAAAACCCTAGTTTTGAAGGGGGTAGTTTTTGAAATAAAGCTAAGTAAAAAGAAAAAAATTTTAAAATCAAAGTAAAACATTTTTAACAAAGAAAACATTTTAAAATCAATTAAAACATTTTCAATTAAAGCAGAAGCCAAAAAAAATGATTCTACTCTATTAAGCATAATCCTAACTGCCTTCTCAGTGAGCTAAACTCAGATTCAGGTAGGGGTTTAGTGAATATGTCAGCTAGGTTGGACTTGGAGTCTACATGCTTAAGGACTATTTCACCCCTAGCTACGTGATCTCTTACAAAGTGATGTTTTACTTCTATGTGTTTGGTTCTAGAATGTTGTATTGGGTTTTTGGTTAAGTTAATTGAACTAATATTGTCAATATTGACTTGGGTCTGATTGTAGTCTAGCTGAAAGTCCTTAAGAGTATGCATCATCCATAGGAGTTGAGCTACACACTCTCCTAAGGCCACATATTCAGCTTCAGTTGTTGATAAAGCAACACAGTGTTGCTTTCTACTGCACCAACTTACTAAGCTGTTTCCTAAAAGTTGACAGCTTCCACTTGTACTTTTTCTATCTAATTTACAACCAGCATAGTCAGAATCAGAGTATCCTGATAACTTAAAGGATGAAGTCCTAGGGTACCATATCCCTACATTTAGGGTGCCCTTAATGTATCTTAAAATTCGTTTTAGGGCTGCTAGGTGAGTCTCCTTAGCACAGGTTTGGTACCTAGCGCACATTCCTACTGAAAAAAGTATATCAGGTCTGCTGGCTGTAAGGTATAGTAGACTTCCTATCATACTTCTATAAAGTTTTAGATCTACTGGTTTGCCATCAGGGTCATTATCTATTTTCACATTTGTGGCCATTGGGGTACTTATACTTTTAGAGTTATCCATTTTAAATTTCTTAATTAGTTCTTTTGCATATTTAGATTGATGTACATAATTTCCATCCTTAGTTTGTTTGATTTGTAACCCTAAGAAAAAGTTGAGTTCCCCAACTAAACTCATTTCAAACTCATTTTCCATTATTGTTACAAATTCTTTTAGAAATTTAGAGTTAGTTGATCCAAATATTATATCATCTACGTAAATTTGGGCAATGAATATATCCTTTTCTAAGATTTTAACAAACAAGGTTGGGTCAATTTGACCTTGTTTGAATTCTTTAGAAATCAGGTAATTGGATAATCTTTCATACCAGGCCCTGGGTGCTTGTTTTAGTCCATAAAGGGCTTTACTAAGTTTGTAGACATGATTGGGTTTTTCTATATCCTCAAATCCTGGGGGTTGTCCTACATAAACTTCTTCCTTAATAAGCCCATTTAAGAAGGCTGACTTTACATCCATTTGGTATAATTTAAATCCTTTATGGGATGCAAAGGCTAGTAACATCCTAATAGACTCAAGTCTAGCTACAGGGGCGTAGGTTTCATCATAGTCCAACCCTTCTACTTGGCTGAATCCCTTAGCTACTAAGCGGGCTTTATTTCGGACTATTTCACCTTGATCGTTTAACTTATTCCTAAATACCCACTTAGTATCAATTACGGATTTGCCCTTAGGTTTAGGTACTAACTCCCAGACTTGGTTTCTCTCAAATTGGGCTAGCTCTTCTTGCATGGCTAAGATCCAGTCAGGATCAGGTAGGGCTTCCTCAATAGTCTTAGGTTCAATCTTTGAAATCATGGCTATTTGACTAAGATTTCTATAGGAAGCTCTAGTTCTGACTCCTAAGGTTGGATCACCTACAATTTGGTCAGTTGGGTGACTTAGTCTGGGTTTCTTGGTTTTTCTAGTACTTGGCTCAGCTTCAGGTCCAGCTGGTCCAACAGGTTCAGTTCTGGGTTCATTGGTTGGTTCAACTGATTCAGAAGTTGGTTCAATTGTTAAGTCATTAAAGGGTTCAATTGGAGTTTCAGAGTTATCTTCTTGATCAGTATTCGATGAAGCTAAGTCAGTATTATCAGATTTTGAGTTAGTTTCTTCATCAAATATTAAGTTGGTTGTTTCTTCAATTTTCTTAGTTATCTTATTATAGACTCTATAAGCTCTACTTGTTGTAGAATACCCTAAGAAGATACCTGGGTTTGACTTGGATTGGAATTTTCCAAGATAGTCTTTGGTATTAAGAATATGGACTTTGCATCCAAAGACTCTAAGATAGTGTAGGTTTGGAAGTCTATGGTAGTAAAGTTCATAGGGTGTTTTATTTAACCTTTTATTAGGTAGAATCCTATTTTGGATATAGCAAGCTGTGCTAATTGCTTCTGCCCAGTAGTGGTTAGGTAGGTCAAATTCATTGAGCATAGCCCTAGCAGCTTCCTGTAAGGTTCTATTCTTTCTTTCTACTATGCCATTTTGTTGGGGGGTTCTAGGACACGAAAATTCGTGTTTATATCCATTTATTTTACAGAATTCTTCGAATCTCTGATTCTCGAATTCTCCCCCGTGGTCAGACCTAAGTCTTTTGATTTTGATGTCATTTTGATTTTCAATCAATTTACAAAAGTTGTTAAACAGGTTCAGGGTTTCATCTTTGGTCTTTAGAAACCTGACCCAGGTAAACCTAGAGTAGTCATCAATTATCACTAAGCAGTATCGGTTTCCACTTAGTGACTTGGCTCCATGTGAATCAAGTAGGTCAAGGTGTAGGAGCTCAAGTGTGGTTTGGGTTTGATCAGATTGGATCAATTTGTGACTAGACTTGGTTTGTTTGCCTTGATTACAAGATTCACATATTAGGTTTTCAGTTTTGATTTTGGGGATACCTTTGATTAAGCCAAGTTGGGTAATTTTTGAAATAGTTCTTAGATTGGTATGACCCAACCTCCTATGCCAGAGTTTTGATTGTTCTAACTGTGTTAACATGCATTTGGGTACAAGGGGAAGATTTATAGTATATACATTATTTTTCCTAGTGCCCTTAAGCATGATTTCTGAGTCTTGTACATTTCTAATCAGGCAGTTAGAATTGTTGAAGGTAACTAAATAACCAGAGTCACATAACTGACTTATGCTAAGTAGGTTAAAACTAAAGTCTTCAACCAATAGAACTTTCTTAATAATGAAATTGGTTTTAAGTTCAATATTACCTGACCCAATTACCTTGAGTGTAGCATTATTTCCAAATGCCACTGAGCCCAGGTTTTTGAACTTGAGTTTGGTGAACTTCAATTTGTCTCCAGTCATGTGTCTGGAGCATCCGCTATCTAACATCCATTGGTCCAAATCTTTATGTTCCTACACATAAAGGATTTTCGGTGATTTGGATCCAATTTGAGTCAGGGATAGCTTGAATTGAGTTTCACTTCCTAGTCTGTCTCACCCCAGTCTAGGGTTTTCAATCACGTTAACCTTAAGGTTTTTGTGAGACAGGTTTGAGGGTAAAAATTAATTTTGAAAAGGAATTTTAATTTATTTTGAAAAAGTTATTTTAGTTTTGAAAACAGATTTGAAACCAAATAAGTTTAGAAATTTTGAAAAATAGATTAAGTGATTTTTGAAAAAGAAATAAGTTTAAGAAGTAGAAATTTTTAAAACAGATTAGAATCTATAATTATTTGAAACTTGAGTTAGATTCGAATTTGACAAAAGATAATTTGAATTTGAATTTCAGAAATTAGCTTCCAGGTCTTGGCGAGGCACTAGGCCTTCTTTGGCCGTAGCCTTATGGGATCATCCACCCTTTCCTTGACAAAGCCTTTTAATGAAATTTCATTTTCAAATTAAATTAGGTCATTTTCTGGTCTAACTAGCTTGGGTCTTGGATCGGTAGCTTCGGCTGGTTTCACCAGTCTAAAGAGACCAAGTAGACTTGATCTTATTAGAGTTGGTTTCCCCAACGTACTATCATCTCACCTCCTCCCAATACTATGTTTTCAAGTTTCAAGTAATCTAGTCCTTAAATCTAGGTATTCCTTAAATCTAAGCATGGCAATTTGCAAAAATTAAATAAACAAACAATCAATCAATTAAAAATTATCTAATTATAAAAATTGTTTTGATTTTGGCTCCCCCTGGACTAAAGCCTCTGTATGGGTTAGGCAAGATGTGAATCTTGTCCTTGGGGATCCAAAATTGATTTGAACCAGTTGGTTTAGTCAGGCACAGTTTTGGCACCCATGCCTGAACCTTAGGTCTTGACTGGTTCAGTACAGCAAAGTAAGATCTTTGCCGAGATTTGGTTCTATAGCCAAGTCCGGATCGGTTTAGAACGGACTTCTGTTTTCCCAGAATCAGATCAAGATTCTTGGAACCAGAAGTGAATCGTTCTAAAGCTGTTCTTAAGTCCTTAACTTGAGTTTTCAGGGAGGAATTCTCTGATTCAAGCTTTTCAACTTGATCAGGGGTTCCTTCCTGAAGTTTCTCAGTTAAGGATTTAGAATCAGCTCCCTCTTTCAGGAGTTTTACTTCCTGTCGGAGGGACTCGATTCGGAGTTTGGCTTTCGCCAAATCTCGGGATAGATAGGAAATAAGCGAATTCAATTGTAATTTCGAAAAACCCGTTACCCTTATTTCGCCGTCGTCGGAGAATGTCAGCTTGCCGTCGTCCCGGTCTGAGTCTGAGTCAGTCTCGATTTGATCCGAAGCGGTCAGGGCTAGAAGATTGGACTGGGGTGCTTCTTCTTCTTCTTCTGAGGAAGACTCGTCCCAGGTTGCTTGGAGTGCCTTCTTCTTTCTGGTCTTTTTGGACTCCTTTAGACTTGGACACTCAGTCTTGTAGTGGCCCTTCTTCTTGCATTCGTAGCAGGTTACGTTGGGCTTGTGTTTGTCAGTTGCTGGTTCAGCTGGTTCATCCTTTCTTCGGCTTGTTCTCCGTGTGTTGGTTTGGTTCTTCAACTTTTTGTAGTAACTTCGAGCTAGCCGGACCAGTTCAGATTGATCTTCTTCTTGATCTTCTGTTTCTGAATCTGAGGTAGACTCGGGTTCAACTTGAGTTTTCTTCTTAGTCATTCTTCCTGTTTTCCCTGCAAAGAAAGCTATACTTTTCTCGGCCAAATTGCAGTTAGTTTGTTCATGCAGTTCAAGTTCAGAGAATAACTCATCTAACTTAATTTTTGAAAGATCCCTAGAGACCTTGTATGCATCTACCATAGATGCCCACAAGGTGGTCCTAGGGAATGCGTTTAGGGCATACCTTATAAGATCACGGTTTTGAACCTGGTGACCTATTGCGTGAAGACCGTTCATCAATTCCTGGATTCTGGCATGAAGCTGGGCTGCTGTCTCGTTATCTGCCATTTTGATGGTGAAGAGCTTGTTCAGTAGCAGGTCCCGTTTGCTGATCCTCGTATCTGAAGTTCCTTCGTGGAGCTCGATTAGTTTAGCCCATAGCTCCTTTGCACTGTTGAAGGGGCCTACGCGGTTCAGCTCCTCTTTTGTCAGTCCGCATTGAAGAGTCTGAGTTGCTTTGGCGTCTGCTTCAATCTTGCGTTTGAGGGCAGTGTCCCACTCTGAGTAGTTTTGTGGTACGCCATCAGCATTTGTGGGAATCATCAGTCCAGACTGGATGATTATCCACATATCCACCTTGGTTTTCAGGTGGACCTCCATTCGACTTTTCCAGTAAGGAAAGTCTTCTCCACTGAAAAGTGGAGGTCTGGCGGTGCTAAAGCCTTCTTGGATGACCATTTGTTCTGAAATAGCAAAAAAAAAAACAAGAATATTCCAAGACTTGGTCTTGGATTAGTAGTGCGGGAAGAAAAGACAATTTCAAGGGGTGTTGCACCAACCTTGAAAGAAAAATTCGAACGAAAATTTTAAAAAAAATTGAGAGAGAAAAATTAAAGAAATCCGAAAAAATTTTCAAACTGGTGGTTGCACCAAGTTTGAATTCCCCGCTCTGATACCACTTGTTGGATCGAGAAATGCGAGAGAGGGGGGGTGAATATCGCAAATCGTTCGGATTTAAAAAAGCGGGTGCGCAGCGGAAATAAAAGAAAAACAGAACAATGCAAACACAGTCGATTTACTTGGTTCGGAGCCTGGGTCGACTCCTACTCCAAGGCCCACAGTCGTTGATCGTTTTCTGCGGGCAATTCTATAAGTTCGAAAAGTTTACAAAAGATTATACAAGAACAGTATAGTAAACTTTAAATACAAGCTCTTCGTTACCGACGTCCGGTGTAGATCGAAGTTTCGGAGCAGCGGGACGTCGTCAGCTTGAGTTGGAAGATTTCTGGAGCGTGTCGCGGAAGCAGAAGAGCGCAGAAGTGTCGAAGCAATTGGTGCTCTGAAGAAGGAGGTCGAGGGCCCTTTATATAGGGCCTAGGGGTGCCCTGGTTGACGGGGGCGCCCCCCACGTGGCAGCAGATCCGGCTGCAGCTCGGTCGCCGTCTGATCCCCTTATCCTCGGGATCCGGTTTGACCGGGGCGCCCGGAAGACTCGGGGCGCCCGCATTGACCGGTCAAAAGGCCTCATCTCCTCAGCTTCGCAGGGATGCGCTTCGGCAGCTGGCAGTGGGGGCGCCCGAGACAAGCGGGGGAAAGCGCGTGGAGTTTGTTAGCGACTTGGTTGACCTTGGGGGCGCCCTGGTCGTCCGGGGCGCTGACGAGCCCAAATATACTAATTAAAGTTGTCACGAAAGTATGGGCTCATCAGATTTAGAATTTATAAATGAAATGAATGCTGGAAACCCTTTTTACAATCAAAAACTGAAAATGTAATATAGGGGCCACAGGTCGTATTTTTCTCGGGGCTAGTTGATATAATTTGATTCACGCTTGTATTTATGTGTCGTTTGTGTTTTCAGGTTTCAAATAGGTATTCGATTTTGGGTTACAATCAAGAATAAAATCGCATGAGATTAAAGGACTTAGCTAATAAGCTAAACAAGTGATGGCAATCAATAACTCAATCAATGAACAATTTATCCAACTAATGCAACCTTGTCCAATTTGGAAATCAAAACTGTTATCAATCAATCCAGATTCTGATGGATACTAATTTAAAGAGCTGCTTCAGAAATTACACATCCTAACAAATCAAATGCAATTCATTTTATAACCAAACAGCTACAAACTTCATGCCAAGCCTTTACTTGATACCAAGAGGAAGCTGATGTGCCAAAGATCGGAATTAGCTGCAGGAATTTCGTGGCTGATTAATTCAGAATAGAAAGGCTAGGCTATCAAGGAAAACAATTTCAGAAATGGATGCAGAAATTCGAATTTAAAATCTGTTTAAAGAAGTTACAAGTTAAATGCAATGGCATTCCAAAGGTGTTTCCAACTTCAGCTGAATTGAATCCAACAAAAGAACAGATTTATAACCAAGCTGTCCACCAAACTATCATTAAATTGTCTTACTTGATACAAACTTGCAAGTTCATGGACTGAGGTGCCGAAAGATTATCAGAACTTGCAGCAATAACAAACTGGTAATTCAGAAATATCTTGATGCAGAATAGAATTGCAGGAATGTAGAAGTGAAGTTTAACTTTCAGAAATCAAATGCATTCGACACACTGGATAAAAGGTCACGCAAGGCTATTGAAACCTAGTGCTCGAAACAAGCTTCAGAAATGCTTAACTGAAGAATTCCGAAATGGAATGTCCAATTCAGAGATGATTGAATGGAAGAGATAAATTCATGAGCCCAAAAACCGTGGGCAGGAATGATGTGCAGGTAAATAAAAAAAATTGCAGAATGTCAAAGCCCAAAATTCAAGTGCATAAATGGAAATCACAGCTCAAGCACAAGCCAATTTAATCCTTAAGTTGATACACAGAAGAGAAGTTGATACAAAAATTCAGCAACAACACTCAGCCAAATTCAGAACTGTCAAGGCAGAATCAGTTTCAGAACTGCAGATCAGTTCGATTGCAAACAAACACATGAGGCAAACTGAATTTCGGTGTGCAATTTGATGGTTCAAGTTCAGACTTAAGCACTGCTGCAATACAGCTAGCTATCAAACCATCAATCGGCTTCAGGATTTGGCAGCAGATAAATGCAGAAACACAACTCGAGTGAAGCAATTCTAGAGAGAAGTGATGAATTCAGAGTTGCAGAATTTAAGATGTCCAATTCAGAAGCATCTAATGGAAAGAATAAATTCAGAATTGCATGAATTAGTGTAAAATGTAGCAACAGTTCAGAAACAACATGCCGAGATGTAGTAATTTGAATTCAGAATTGATCAATGGCAGAAACGAAACAGAATTTCAGAAATGTTTTGAATGCACAAGTAACAGATGCAAGCTGAACTCACACGCATGCTAGAATTCAAAGAAGCTTAAATGAAGCCATTGCTTAAGTGACATAAATTCAGAAATACCAACTGAAGTAAAATTGATGCACGAACTGAATTTGGCACGCAACAGATGGAATAGAAAATCTAAGCAAAAGTGCAGAAATTAAATCGAATGTGAAGCAAACTAAACTAGTTTCAATTGCTCTCTACAAACTGCCTATCTAACACTTGCAAACATGAGGACTGAAACCTAATTACAACTGAAAACAAATTCAGAAAATTGAAACTGAAATCGATTGAATCTGATACGCAGATGCCGAAACCGATACGCAAATGCCGAAACTGTAAAACTAAGTGAAGCTAAATTGCTTGTTTACTAAACATACTCCTAAACTACTTAACTTGAAGAATTAAAGTTAGATTACAGCTGAAACCAATTAAGAAACGAAATCTGAGTGCTGATACAAAAAAATTCAGAAACGAGACAGTGCAGAAATTAAAATTGCAGCTACAAACAATTAAAATTAACCAAGTAAACTAATCCTCAATCTTCCCTGAGCTCAAATGCTTCTTGGTCGTCAAGCAAGAGTGAGCCTCGAACCCGCAAGCTCAGCAAACAATTGAGAAACAGCTCAACAATTCAAATCTAGTTCACACTCTGAACCAATCTGAATTTCGAATCGCTTTCCTCAATCTGGCATTGTCCAAGTGCGCGGATGGTGTGGGGATGATGCCGAACACTCCAGGGAACCCCTCTGAATTGCTCGGATGGATGAAGGATGGAGCAAAACCGAGATTGAAGCTGTAAATGACAGAGCTGCGGAGACCTCACAACAACTCTGTTTTGGCCAATTCGGAGCTGGAAATTCACCGTGAGCCTTCCCAATAGCCTAGCAATTGATCTATTAGGATGATTGAAGGGTCGCGCCCCTTTGGATGAAGAACTAAGGAAGAAAATGGTAAGAACACGCGAGGAAGACGAAGAACGGCGGAGACGCGACGCTGAGAAATGTGACTGCGTTTTGATTAAATAGGAACAAATCGACGGCTCAGATTGATCGGAGGAGATCCAACGGTAGATCTTGGTCTGATTTGAGCCAAACTTTTATGATGATGATCTAGGGTCAGGATCTGCCTTGTGGTAGCTCGAATCCTCCAGATATGCAACGGATGGTCCAGATCAACTCTATCTGTGAATGGACGCTCTAGAGCCCTCCTTGCTTGATCCAACGGTTGATTGAGCTCTGATTGGGATGAAACCTTCAGATCTTGATCATAGAGCTTGATCAACCCTAACCCTAGCTCGGATTGCTTCAGATCGTCCCGGATGGCTCAGATCTAGCCGCTCTTGAATCGGACGGCCCGGATTAATCGTAGGCTTGATAATTCGATCCGGTTCACATCCGACTCAAGTTTGACCCAATATGCCCTAGGTCCAGGATCCTTTCATGCCTACAAAAATATATCAGAAAATTAGTGGCCAAATTATCCAAAAAAATGTGTAATTTTGTAATTAAGTCCAAAATAAGATAAAGTTCCAAAACCTAGGGTAAAATCATAATTAAGCAATAAAAACATGGGTCAAACATGGATTTTAACAATTAAAATAATCAATAAAATAGTGCTTATCAGGCGCCCTGCTCAGCTTCTGCCTCACTCCTTTGAGGCTCTCTGAGCTGCAGATATCAGTCCTTCGATCCTGCATCCAGGGTTAGTCCAAATAACAATTATATTATTATTTTATACAGCCTTAGCTGTCTTGGTTCTGACTTTGGTCTCCAAAATGGAGCCCTAGGTCGAACCGACGCCTAATGTTCCCTCAAGGGGAACGCGTCCTCACCTACTCCTCTCGGGAGAGTTTACCTGGTGCCAACCGGATCCTCCAGTTGGATTTTTGCCCGGCAGTCCTTCGCCAGGTCTTGAATTACCAAGCTGCCCTTCGCTTGGTGCCTAGCTGCCCTTCGCTAGGTCTTTTCTTTTGGCAGTCCTTCGCCAGCCTAGCAGTCCTTTGCTAGGGCTTCTCCTGTCTGGCAGTCCTTGGCCAGTGCCTAGCATTCCTTCGCTAGGGCTTTTCCTGTACACTCAAGAAGCTTGTTAGACAACAACTAACCCTTAACTTTTGAACCCTTTTGCCAATATCAAAACCCAGGTTTGACTTGGGTGCATTCTGCACCAACAACTTGATCCTACTTGAAATTTCCTAAGGGTCTTTGTGAGGTCATCTACTTGTTTCCTTAACTCCTTATTTTCATTTTCAATATGTGAAACATGTGAAGAGGTAGAGCTAGCATGCAAATCCTTAAGTTTAATAGCCTCTACTCTAAGCATGGCAATTTGTTCCTTAAGATCCTTAATCTTACTTCTAGCCTTAGCTAAGTCCATGTTAGTACTAGAAATAATTTTCACTAAGGTAGAGGAGGGTAAGTGGTATACCTCACTTACCGAAGCTTCTGACTCTGATGATGATGAGGTGGAGGAGCTTTCATCTTCACTGCTTGAGCTTCGTTCATCGTCTGAAGAGTCTGAATCATCTTGTGCCATAGGAGCGAAGTGGGAGACTTGCTCTTCTTTTTCCTCTGAGGATGAGGGATCGTCCCATGTTGCCTTGAGGTTCGTGGCACTCTTCTCCTTTCCCTTTGACTTCTTCTTGTCATTCTTCTTCTTCTCTTCCTTCTTGTCCTCCCTCTTCTTCAACTTTTCTGCAACAAAAGCAATACCTTTCTCTTTTGCCGAAATGTTAGCTTGCTCGTGCAGTTCAAATTCACAAAATAGATCGTCTAATTTAACTAAAGATAAGTCCCTCGATACCTTGTAAGCATCAACCATGGATGCCCACAGAGTGGTTCTCGGGAAGGCTTGTAAGACATACCTGACAATGTCCCGGTTTTCAATTTTCTCTCCAATTACATAGAGCTCGTTGATCACTTCCATTACCCTTCCATGCAGCTGACTGACGGTCTCATTGCTCTTCATGGAGAGGGATTGCAGTTGGGCCACCAACAAGTCCTTCTTGGCTCTTCTGGACTCGTTTGACCCCTCGTTCAGTTCTATCAACTTGTCTCATAGCTCTTTGGCGCTCTTAAATGGCCTCACCTTGTTCAGTTGCTCATTCAAGAGCCCGCACTGCAATGTAGTGGTGGCCTTGGCATTTGACTGTGCCCTTTTCATCACTTCTTTAGACCATGTTCTCATAGGTGTAGGATCTCCTCTTTCATCGACGGGCGCCTCGAAGCCATCTGCAACACTTATCCAAGTTTCTATGTCATTCATAAGATAGTACTGCATTCTACCTTTCCAGTACGCGAAGTCGTTGCCGTCGAAGAATGGTGGTCGTGCGGTGGAGTATCCCTCTTGAAACGCCATTACAAATGTTCTGGTTGATTGTTAGATCTTCCAAAACGCACCGGCTCTGATACCAACTGAAGGATCGATGTAGGTGTCCAGAGGGGGGGTGAATGCACTTTCTTTTGATCGTTTGATCTCTACACAGATGTTAGCGCAGCGGAAATAATATGCAAAAATAATAACAATGCTAACAAAAATTCTTTTACATGGTATCCACCCAGATGGGTGACTAATCCAAGGATCCACGCCGCGAGCACCACATTTCACTATCGAAAAGTCTCATTGAGGTGGAGAAATCTTTACAGCAAAAGCTTCCTCTTTACAGATGCAGAAATATGATGGAGGAAGCACAATATCACTCTACAATTGGGCAGCACTTCGTTACTGTACGGAACTGTACAGACACGTGTAACGAGGCCTCCTTTTATAGGTGAAAAGGATAGATTCGCAGTCTGTCCAGTCTCGCACCAGTCGACTGCCCCAAGGGCAGTCGACTAGCCCGGCATTAAATGTCGGCCAATGGCTAGCCAACGTCTAGTTTTGGGGTATACCAGTCGACTGCCCCAAGGCCAGTCGACTGGTCCGAAGCTGCGAACTCTCTGTGGGTTTTGGCAGTCAACTGCCTCTGGGCCAGTCGACTGCCCTGCCTCCCAGCTCAGTTCCAGCCACTTCAAACCTTCTCCTTCGCGTGTGCCTTCAGGTCTGCTCCCTTGGCTCGCCCCTTGAAGTCCTCTTCCTCTGGCTATCGTCCCTCGGATGCGCACACAAGCCTTCCCTTGGCTTGTCTCCATGCCACCCTTCACGTGTGCCCTTTGAAGTCCACTCCCCGGCTTGCCCTTGGAGTTCTCCTCCCTCGGCTCTCGTCCCTCGGATAGGTCCACCAAGTGTGATTTTCCAAGTCCTATAAACTCAATCACACAAATCAAATACAACATAACACTCTAACTTTAAACCTATTCGCCCACATATCAAAACCATGATCTTCCAATCATTCAAGGGCCGATTGCCTCAACACAACTCGGGCTCGGACTCCCGAGTTCTCCAACTCGGGCTCGAACTCCCGAGTTCTCCAACTCGGGCTCGGACTCCCGAGTTCTCCAACTCGGGCTCCTTACAGCCGAACAGAATTCCCGAAGTATTGTGTCCTTTGTGTGTGACCCAATAGGTTCTCATGACATTGGCAATGCACCTAACACCTTAGACACATAAGCAATGAGCGACATCTAGCAATGTATCACTGATACCCAAGTAACAAGAAAAGTCGAGATCCGACTAAACCTCCGTGACTATGATAATGTATGACCTTGTCCTTCTATCCTTGATATCTAGATTGACCAATGAGGCATAGACCGTGCCATCCTCAATCAATCTTGTGTTTCTTAATCCCTGAGTAGACTCACTCAAACAAATGAGCTCAATATCCCATATTGACTCATTTGAGCATGGCCATGCGTTTCAGTAGTCCTACTCGATCAAGGGGCCCACAGATATCACTCCCGTCATATGGGAGGGATAGATTCCATCTACATCACTCACATCCCTCCGCATAATTCATTACATACCCAGTGATCGCATTTATAGTCCACCCTGTTACGGGTGGCGTTTGACGATACCAAAGTACATAACTCCTTATGTAGGGAACCATGGTGACTTCAGGTCTAAGGACTATTCATACCAATAGTCACATGAGAAAGTCTATGACACTCATATGATAATCTATGAAACTTTCTCATGGCGGGTCATTCAGTACACATTCTCCAATGTATACCCATGTGTCAACTTGATATCACATATCCATGACTTGTGAGCTCAAGTCATCAGTTGACTTACATGCTAGTCTCTATGCATTAATATTGTCCTTGAATATTAATGCTCGACTAGGAATAGTTTAATGTAGTGTTCTCTACATCATCTCACTATCGACTCAACCAATCGATATGATGTAGATAAGAACCTACTACATAAGGACATTATCATACTTAGTTATTCGGCACAGAATACAAAGTAAGTATAATAATCAAAATGCCTTTATAATGATAGAATATGATACAAAATGCCCCTAGTCAATCATCACATAATTGGCTCTAGGGCTCCTACTAACAATGAGTTCTCTACTCCTAGAACACCACAACAAAATGGTGTTGTAGAGAGGAAGAACCGTGTTCTACAAGAGGCTGCACGAAGCATGCTTAATGAGTACTCACTCCCGAGTTACTTATGGGCCGAAGCTGTAAATACAGCTTGCTATGTGCAAAACCGGGTCCTCATTCATAGGTTTTTAGGAAAGACTTCCCATGAGCTTTGGTTTGGGAAACCACCTACAGTTAAACACCATCGGGTGTTTGGTTGTAAGGTGTTCATTCTAAACACCAAGGACCATCTTGGAAAGTTCACGGCAAAGGCTGATAAAGGGATACTAGTCGGGTATTCTCTCGTTAGCAAAGCCTACCGAGTCTACAACAAGAAGTCTAGATTAGTTGAAGAGTCTTTTGATGTTGTATTTGAAGAAATATCAAAAGTCAATGGTCAACCAGAAGATGAAGTCCAATTCGAACTTAGAAGACTAAGTTTGAATGAGAGTCCAAATGTTGTTGATGGTGATGAATCCGATGACGGTGAGCCTAGACAATCCATAGATCAGCCGAATCCTGAGGCTGAACTTGTGTCTAGTGAACCTATTCAAGAAGCACCACCAACACCAAGGCAAACTAGATTAGCCTCTAGTCATCCCCAAGACCAAATTGTTGGAGACATCCATCATGGGGTTAGGACTAGATCATTCTTCCGGAATGAGGCTAATGAAGTTGCCCTAATTTCCGAAATTGAACCTAGAAAAATTGATGAATCATTAAATGATCCCGATTGGATCATTGCAATGCAAGATGAACTAGGTCAATTCGAAAGGAGTCAAGTTTGGGACTTAGTCCCTAGACCTAAGAAGACCACCATCATTGGAACCAAATGGGTCTTCAAAAACAAATTAAACCATAAGGGAGAAATCATTAGAAACAAGGCACGCTTAGTAGCCAAGGGCTACAGTCAAGTTGAAGGCCTTGATTATGATGAGACTATTGGATCGAGAGAACCGATAGAGGGGGGGGTGAATATCGGAAATCGTTCGGATTTATGGAAAAAGCAATTGCACAGCGGAAGATAAAAGCAAACACGCGAACACAGTAATTTTTACTTGGTTCGGAGCCTAGGTCGACTCCTACTCCAAGGCCCACGATCGTTGATCGTTTACTTTGGGCAATTCTATATGAGGCGTAAAATCCGTTTACAAAATTTGATTATAGAAATAAGTGCAGTAAATTAAAAATCACTCTTCTTTACCGACGTCCGGAGTAGATTGACTTTTTCCGGAGCAGCAGGACGTCGTCGGCTCGAGTTGGGAGGTTTCCGGAGCAAGGCGCGAGAGCAGAAGAGCTTTGAAGCGTTGAATCAAGTTGATGTGCGAAGCTTGGGGTCGAGGGCCTTTTATATAGGGCCTGGGGGCACCCGGGACGTTGGGGGCGCCCCCCCCACGTGTCACTCGATCCGTCTCAATCTCAGTCAGCGTCTGATCCCTTTCCATTCGGGATCCGCTTTGACCGGGGCGCCCGGAGCGCTCGGGGCGCCCGCATTGACCGGGTCAAAGTTTTATCCCTTCGCTTCGCTGGCTTCTGGTTCGAAGGCTTGCACATGGGGGCGCCCGGGACGCTGGGGGCGCCCGGGATGCTGGGGGCGCCAGGGAGCACGGGGGCGCCCCGCCCAGCAGCTGTTCGAAGCCTTTCTTACTTGTATTGTTTTGTATGCACCTTGGGGGCGCCCGGGACACTCCGGGCGCCCTACTCAGCCATTGCCTCACTCCTTTGAGGCTATCTGAGCTGCAGATACTCGTTCCTTTGGTCCTGCATCCAGGGTTAGTCCAAAACACAATAAAACAATAAATTATTAGTTTATTCAGCCTTAGCTATCTTGGTTCTGACTTTGGGTCTCCAAAATGGAACCCTAGGTCTAACCGACGCCTACTGTTCCCTCAACGGGGAACGCGTCCTCACCTACTCCTCTCGGGAGAGTTTACCTGATGCCAACCGTTCCTTTGGTTGGACTTTTGCCTCGCGATCCTTCGCCAGGTCTTGGATGCCAAGCTGTCCTTCGCCAGGTGCCTAGCATTCCTTCGCTAGGGCTTCAGTCCCAGGCTGTCCTTCGCCTGGCGCCTAGCAGTCCTTCGCTAGGGCTTTTTACCCTGGCATTCCTTCGCCAGTGCCTAGCAGTCCTTCGCTAGGACTTTTCACTCTGGCATTCCTTCGCCAGTGCCTAACAGTCTTCGCTAGGGCTTTTTACTCTGCACACTCAAGTGACATGTTAGATAACAAGTAAGACTTAATTTTTAAACCTTGTTGCCATTATCAAAACACAGGTTTGACTTTGATGCTTTCTGCACCAACAGAGACCTATGCTCCTGTGGCACGATTAGAGTACATCCGATTGATTCTAGCATTTGCAGCACGTCGTGGTTTCAAGTTATATCAAATGGACGTCAAATCGACTTTTCTAAATGGTCTAATTAGAGAAGAAGTCTATGTCGAACAACCTCCGGGGTTTGAGAATACCGAATTCCCAAACCACGTGTTCAAGCTCAAAAAGGCACTTTATGGTCTTAAACAAGCATCCCGAGCTTGGTACGAGCGGTTGTCAACTTTTCTGATTGAAAAAGGCTTTGTAAGAGGCCAAATAGACCCTACACTATTTCTACGGAGAGATGGTGACAATATTTTTGTAGCCCAATTATATGTCGATGACATAATTTGTGACTCGAATAACAAGGGCTATTTAAATGAATTCATTGGACACATGGAAAGTGAGTTTGAAATGAGTCTAGTGGGAGAATTGACTTTCTTCCTTGGACTTGAAATCAAGCAAACTCGTGATGGTATCCATGTGCACCAATCAAAGTATACACAAGAAATGCTTCGAAAATTTAACATGAGTGATTCAAAAGAGGTAACCACTCCCATGGCTACAAATACAAGATTAGACAATGATGAGAGTGGTAAACTCGTCGATTTGACTCAATACCGAAGCATGATTGGTAGTTTGCTATACCTCACAGCTAGTTGACCGGATATCCTATTTGTTATGGGTATGTGCGCTAGGTATCAAGTGTGTGCCAAGGAATCTCATTTGATCGTTGTTAAGCGAATTTTGAGATATCTCAAGGCACAATTGGAGTCGGTCTATGGTACCCTCATACTGAATCATTTGATTTAATTGGCTATACGGATTCCGACTACGCTGGATGTAAGTTGGACCGGAAAAGCACAAGTGGGGGTTGCCAATTCTTAGGTTCGTCCTTAGTAAGTTGGTCAAGTCAGAAGCAACATTGTGTTGCTCTCTCCACGACCGAGGCAGAATACATCGTCATGGGAGAGAGCGTATCGCAATTGTTGTGGATGATACATACTTTAGAGGACTATGGATTGAGTTACAAGGGTGTGCAAGTGTTATGTGATAACATTAGCACAATTAACCTAACCAAGAATCCAGTCCATCATTCTAGGACTAAACATATTGAAGTGTGTCATCACTTCATTAGAGATCATGTAGCTAGGGGAGATATTGTCCTCTCACATGTAGAGTCCAGATCAAACCTAGCTGACATTTTCACTAAACCACTCTCCGAAAATGAATTTAGTTTCCTAAGACGGGAGTTGGGAATGTGTCGCGCTTCATAGTTTTCCTAAATGCATACAAAACCCTTCATGATTATTTCGAATTATTGGGAAACAATTGGGTAACTTTGGGGACATCTCACACAAACTATAAGGTTTACCAAAACATTTTTGTTTGCTAGATATGGGGTGAGATGTTAGGATCAACTCAATTTCTCAAAATGTCAATGCATCCCTTGAGAAATTAAGTTGACGAGATAATAATCACTTCGGGGTGACCAAGTATGGGGAAAACCAATGCATAACATATGTGTATTTGGCTCCATGATCATACTTGGGCATTCCAATCAAAGAAACTTGATTGGAACCTTGGATTTGGCACAAATTATTTGAATGATTATTGTTTGAGTTTGACTCCACTTTGGTGGAGCAAAGTGACTTGTTCAAACCCTAAGGACCTTTGATCCTTGATTGGGGATCAATTATAGACGAGGGACGGCTTCCAAGATCGATATCCTTCACCAAATCCCCTTGGAAATCATGTAACAATCTGAAACTGAAAGTTTCAGATCGTATCTAAAAGTTTCAGGAACCCTGATCGGTCACTGGACCGATCAGGAATAGGTCTGATCGGTCCTGGACTGATCTGGCTCCATCCTGTAACGATCGATCCACAGACCGATCGGAGGGGCAGCAGTGACTTTACGAAATCTTGACCAAACTTACTGTTAAATCCGATATTTTTAATCAGGTTCTGAAAAGTTTCGGAGGATTACCGGGAAGGTTCAAGGGTTTCCGAAGCCTTGGACATAAATTAGGGATTTAATTGTAATTAAAACAAATAGTTATTAGGGCTGATGCATAAAGAAAATTTAAACATAAGGATGAAATTGTAAAAGCCGAAACTCATTGGACCAAAATGCAAAAAGGGCTATTTAAAAGCCGGTTAGGGCTTGGTGTGGCTGCCGCATTCCATTCGACGCCCGATTCCTCTTCATTCGCCCGTAGTGAGCCGCCTCCTCCCGATCGAAAGCCGACCACTTCACCTTCCCCTCGTCTCGCTGCCCTAGCGCGAACCCGACGGCCGATTTCCCTTCCTTCCACTGCCTTCTTTCTCCACGATCAAGTGATGTTTGAGCTCATCGCCGGGTGAGTTCCTCTGCTAGCGCACAAGATCTGGAGTACCTTGTCATCCCCCTTGCGTCGCGTCGATTTAGGTTAAGCTGTCGATCCTTAGGAGTGTGGCAGCCCTTTCTGGAGTTGACGATCACTGGTCTGCCATCGTCGACAAGGGGTGAGTACACAGAGAGGGAACATCCCTAATTTCTGTACCTGTTCGTTCAGTTGGTTTTCATCGATCGTAATCTCTAGAATTCAAATCGTGTTTGGGTTGTTTGGGCAGGATGGGAATCTGAGGTTTGTCTTGAAGGTGGACCGAATCCCTACTTCAGACGTGGATGGTTAGCTCAGTCCCGAATCTAAAGCTTGTCGATCATTCTTCTCTCCTTTAATTTCCCCGCAGCTGAGGTTGGATTCTTGATCGACAACCAGTAGGTAAGGATGGTTTCTTTGGTTTTCTCTGGTATTTGCTTGAGATAAGGCTGTTGGTTTGATCTATGTGGAGTTAAGCTAAGTATTCGATTTCAACCGTGAGTTTTGCCTTGAGGGATTGCTATTCAAATTGTTAATTTTGTGATTGAATGGGGTTTGATTTAGAGTAGATCAGATTTGTTTTCTTTGAGTGGAAGACCGTGAGCTCCACTACTTGGTGGAGTTTTCCTCTTGCTCATTGCGAGTTTCTGCCGTTGGGGCTAGCATATGAGGTAAGGTGTTTGGTTTACTATGATCATGATGTGGATTAGCTATTTAGTATTGGTATAGTTAATTATGCTACTTGGGATTGAGGGTTGGACCTAATTTCAATTACGAGAAGTAATTAGATAACCTTGTATTAGATTGGGTGGTGTTGCCACCTGAATGCTTGGAGTTGAGGTTGGGGTTAGGTTTAGTTTTGAAACTTAAACCTAATGATTAAGCGTGGTGAATTTGGATTTGGACCTAATTCTAATCACGAGGAATAACTAGAGAACTTCCATTTAACTAGGAATAATTGAAATGGAAAGGGGAATAATTAGGTTAACCCTAGAACGGATTAGGGATTAATTAGCTAGTTACTAATTTTGTAATAGCTAATTAAAATGTGTCCTTTACACAGGGACTTGATTGGATCTATTATTGCGGATTATTGACGAGTGGTTCTTTCTGCTTGATACGGACTTCACTCTTGGAGGCGGGTACTTCTTGCTTATCTTCTGTAGATCCACTTTATCTTTATGTATAGCTAGTAATTTATGCAGTAGGCTGATATTGACCTTTATCTGCTACCGTTTTGTTATCCTGCTTGATACTTATGCTTGACCTTGGATATGATCTATATTTATTTCTATACAGTCTCGTTTATTTGTTATCTGACTCTGTATAGCATTGGTATGAGCATGAGTATGTGGATATAGATTAGCATACCATTTTATGGTTGCATTGGTTGATCCTAGTCATACTTGCACGTGTGTCTAGATATGGACTGATTGGGTTATTGTGGTAGGTCACCTGATATCTGCATTGATTGATTTTATTCATACTTGCACGTGTACCTGGATATAGGATTTATTGGGTTATGATGCATACATATGACCTGTGCATGATAGGTTGAGTTATGTGTCGATGACCTGGTAGGGGTTGCATGTGTTAGTCATGCACCATACCTGCACTGTTGCATGCCGGCGATCAGCGACTCCCTTGTGGTTGAGCCTAATCGTCTTCCGGCACATGATATGCACACACGGCCACTCATGGGTTAGTGGATACCGCTGGGTGTGTGCATTTGCTCTGTATTGCTCCGCTCGTCCGCTCAGGGGTAGTGGTTTCGGAGCGTGGTAGCAAGCAGGGATCCCTTCTCTACCCATAGACCAGAGAAGATGAGAGAGATATCTCCCCCATATATACATGGGGCGGAGCGATAGCTCCACCAGCATCCTGTCCACTCGGTCACTCAGGAGCAGTGATTGCAGAGTGCTGACAGTGTCAAGGCTCTACCCACTCAGCCGACACAGTATCGCCTGTCTCGGTGGCTTGACTGGAGTTAGGGGGTGACCATGACATTGCATCATGTGCATATGATGCATTTGTGCATTGATTATGTTTGCTGCATTTACTTGCTGCACTTGTTTGACATGCACATACAGGAGGTACTGTTGGTATGGTTTGTTGACCCTGCACTTGCTCGTATGGTACGAGTCCTATTATGATCATGATAGACTGATTTCTGGTATGTACAGTCCTTTATTATTTCAATTATGCATGCTTCTGATATTATTATGGAGACTGTATCCTGTTGTTTCTATATAGCTGCTTTAGCTACTTTTCAGCCATGCATATCTTTCTATATACCCGCGAGTCCACTTGGACTCACCACCCGTCGTAATATTTTTGTTTCAGGTTGATAGCTCGCCGGAGGAGCCCAGTTGCCGATCCTGGTCCCTACGACTCCGTTGATGGATGCTTCCGCGTTGTTTTCTTTCTTTATAGCATTTCTTATGCGTTGTATTTGTTTTTATACATCGTGGACTTGTATTCGAGTTCTATTCGTATGACATTGTATTTTTGAGTCCTCTGTTGGACTATGGGTTGATTGATTTGCGGCGCGCCTGCCCTTGGGGCAGCTCAGGTGAGTTCTATGTTTCCGTATTATGGTATTTCATTATCTTATGTTTTATATATATCTGTTTTGAGGCCTGAGGCCAATTTATAAACTGCGTGTGTTGTATGTTTGTGTAAATTATCCGCCGGACAGGGGAGATGTTGTCCGATTTTATATTGGATCAGTGACTCCAATGGTCTCGGGGGTACTAGGATTCAGGAACTATTGTACTTGTCCTGGAGGTCAAGGGTTCGAATCCTAGGGAAGGTAAAAATCCACTGTCAGGGGTGGGAAGACCATAGGGTCGCCGGCCTAGAGGGTTGCCTGCGGGGACCATAGAGGCGGGGCCGCTACACTTACTGAGCTAGCCTGGATCGGTCCCTTGACCGATCTGGTAGCCTATGGTGATCGGTCCACAGACCGATCAGGGGGCTCACAAGTTTCCCTCCGAACCCTACTGTTCGTGTCCTGATCGATCAGCCAATCGATCAGGAGAGCTCCTGATCGGTCACCCGACCGATCAAGCCCAGGTCAGTCCGATCAGGCTAAAGCCTGATCGGTCTGGGCACTATCAGATCAAACGGTGATCCGTTCAAACGCATTAAATTGTGGTTGGTGGACCGATCCACCAACTGATTAATTCCTTCGAAACCTTTCATTACCGAACCATAGCGCCGAAACCTCCCACTTGCGCGACCTTCACTTCGTGCGAGAGCTTCCCCAATGCCTTCGTCTTCCTCTCATGAGTGTGCGCGTACGGTTCTAAGAGGGTTCTTCCGAGCTATGTCTTCTTCCTGCGTCCTGCGACGTTCTCTCTTGCTGAGGGGCTTTGCGATCTCTCTTGCGCCAAAGGTTTCTCCTGCGCAAGCCTTTCTTCCTTTTAGATTTCAAGAACCTCACCAATGGCACCTAAGTAAGTTTTTGTCTTAGTTTCTCTTGCAAATCAGTTCATAGATTATGTTTTGAGCCCAACCATGTTTTGTGTTGTGTCGTGACCTTCGTGTGTTGGTCGTGACCCATCTGTGCCATATCTTACCCTTGATCAATTCTTCCTCATGCTTAAATTGTGTTCGTATGATCATGTTTACCTTGTGTCTCTAATTGATCTGTGTTTTCTCAATCATGGTGTCTTGATCACGTTCTCTAATTGGGTCCTTGATTACATCTTGATCAAATCTTAACTTATATTATGATTCGAATCACTTGATCAAATCCTCTGTTATGACCTTTCTTTCCATGTTTCACCATATGATTATGTTCAAATCTATCTTTCACCTCATTATTGTCCTCCTTTTGATCTAATGTCTACCTTATGATTACTCTTTGTATGATATGATCAATTCAATTCTTTAGAAAATCTTTCAAAGGCAAGGAAGCTGTTGAGGGCAGTTCGAGGGGGAAAACCCCTTCTTCATCTGCACCTTCCAGAAGGCCACAGCCTTCTTCAAGCTCCCGGTTTTCAAATGCGGCCTGTGAACAGGCATTCCAATCGAGGACCTTCAAATTATTATCCTGTCGATCCATTGATATCCCGTTTCTGACTGAACATTGTCCGTCGGTCATGGAGATAGTCATGTTTTACAACCTGGGCTTCCTTCTTTCCTTGGAACGGACCATCAATTACGACCTAGTCTCAAAGTTCTATAACAATCTTCAGCAGGGACCTCAAGGAGGCTTCGAGTTCACCACTCGAGTCGCCAAGAGGAACCTTGATTTTTCTTACGAGATCTTGACAGAGTATTTGGGTGGTCAACGATCACCGAATCTGTATTCGATCTACCCAGAGCTTCCTGATCCCTTACTGGCCCCTTTTGCGGACACTACTCCTGATGATATCTATCAGCACTTCTTTGGCCATCCCCACCCAGCTGGTCTTGATGAGTTGGGTCCTGATTTTTCTACCTTTGCAGCTCTACGTCTATCTCCTGTTGATTACATCCTATTCAAGATTATCACAAATTGTATTCTTCCAATCACCTCAAAGCCTTTGATCGAGATTCGACCCTATCACTGTCTTATGCTCTACAGCATGCACTGCCGAATGGATTTTGATATCATGGAAAGCATCTTTCAGTCTATTCTGTCTTATAGAGAGCCCAGTCGCCGCACAGTCTACATGCCATTTGGTCATGTCATCACTGACTGGCTTATGTCAGTTGGTATTGATGTCACCAAGGGCAGAACCGTGCCTATGGTCAGGCAGGATTGTCGGCTGGGTCGGCCTGCTTTTGTCAAGTTCGGCATTATTATTCGAGAGCGCGATGGGGCCTTGATTTGGAATGATGGGAGAGGACTCGGTGACCTACCTGGCGGAGCACCACATTTTCAGGCACCACCCGAGGCTGCTGCACCTCATGAGGCTCCTGCTGCTGACGCTGAGTACGACTATGAGTCTGACCCAGATCTACGATGGCAGATCTCTGAGCTGGATCGGATCCTCCAGGAGGATATTCATTTGAGGGAGCTCCATCGAGAGGAGACCCGCTGAGATTTCCGTTCCTTTAATCGCCGATTGGCCGGCGTAGAGTCTACTGTCTCTGGGGTCCAGGCATTGCAGCATACTTGGTACGTAGAGTGGCGCCGCCATACATTTCCAGGGGATGCTCCTTCAGGCAGTGCTGCACCAGGATCTGCTGATGCCACGATAGATGATCTCATGCACGATGATGACCCCCCCCCCACTGACGTTTGAGTTTGGATGACCAGTGTCTCTTCTAGTGTTATGCGTATTTGAATGTTTGATTTGTGTGACTTTCGGGTTGTATGTCCTATGACTTGTCAGTTGTGGCCTTGTGCCACACGTATTTTGACTTTGATGCATGTGTCTTGCATCTTGATACTTGGCTGGATGTTTTATGACTTGATTTCTCTGAATTTTCCTTGCATGTCTATTTTACTTGCGTATGCTTATTGTTGATACTATGTTGTACTATATGCATATTTGATACATAGCTATGTTCATGCTTATGATGTCATGCTCATATGATATATATGCTTGTTTTGCCATGCCTATATCTGTTTGTCATATGTGTTCATATGCTTATCAAATATCAATCAAATTGTTGTTGTTTTGGGATACCCCTAGGGTTTAGGGGGAGTATGGTTTAAACTTAACAGCCCTTCTAGACCCCTTTTCGGTGTTCGACAAAGGAGGAGAGTGTTGGTTGGTTATGTTTAAGATGATTATATTGTAGGGGGAGGATCTTGATTCCCCTATGATTCTGGAAGTTGAGAAATTGATTGAAAATCCCTAAACTTAAAATCGGATTGTCAAACAACAAAAGGGGGAGATTGTTGATGCAATCTGACCCTGATTGTTGTTTTGGTGTTGACGATTTTAGTTTAGGTTGATTATGATAATTATCATTAAGTCCTGGTCGGGGATCAGGCATGGTATGGAAAATCCTAACTTGGAGGGCTAGGTGTGTGAAAAGTCCTAATTCGGAAGAGGTGGGTGAAAAGTCCTAGCTTGGAGGGCTAGGTGAAAAGTCCTAACTTGGAGGGTTAGGTGAAAAGTCCCATCTTGGAGAGTTAGGTGAAAAAGTCCTGGCTTGGAGGGTCAGGTCCTAACTTGGAGGGCTAGGTTTGGAAAGTCCTAATCCGGAAGAGTTGGGTGAAAAGTCCTAGCTTGGAGGGCTAGGTGAAAAATCCTAATTTGTAGGGTTAGGTGCAAATTCCCAACTTGGAGGGTTAGGTGAAAAATCCTTAGCTTGGAGGGCTAAGGTGGATGAAACCCTAGCTTGGAGGGCTAGGTTGGAGCCCCTGGATCGGTCTGGTGACCGATCAGGGAGTTGGTACGGTGCTCCTTCATGGATCGGTCTGGTGACCGATCCAGCGATGACTGATCGGTCTGGTGACCGATCAGGGAGTATGCGTTTCACTCATTGCTTTGCTCCTGATCGGTCGGGTGACCGATCAGGGAGAAAACAGTGAGGTTGAGTTCCCTTGCTGAACTGCTCCTGATCGGTCTAGTGACCGATCAGGATCACTGTGCAGATCGTTCTGGAGAACGATCCAACATCACAGGTTCCTCTCTATGATCGATCAGGACGAAGCCTGATCGGTCCGGTCACGACCTGATCGAACTGGTGACCGATCAGGAGGTTTCCTGATCAGTCCGGTGATCGATCAGGAGGGTTGGTCTGCGAAACTCAGAAATCGCCCGATAAAGGGATGGATCGGTCGGGTGATCGATCCACAACCTGGGATTGGTTTGTTGATTGGTCCAGGAAAGTCCCAAAGAAATCATGATTTCTAATCGAGCGTTGGGGACCGATCAGGACGGAGCCTGATCGGTCTGGACCCAGCCTGATCGGTCTGGACCCAGCCTGATCGGTCTGGTGACCGATCAGGAGACTCTCTGATCGGTCCGGTGACCGATCACTTTAATTCAAAATGCACTGTCAGACGCTCTGATCGCGTCTGAACATATCCGATTCTCTGCGCTTAACTTCTGATTCTTGATTTACTGAGTGATATGTTGTTCTAATACTCTGATCAAGCTGCAGGTGACAGGGAAGGATTCAAACACTCAAGGAGAAGTCAATGGAGGCTTCCCTTGGAGCAGGTTTGTCCGTTTTCCATCTCAGGTTGCAACGGATGGAGCTGCAGACTGGATCTGCCGACTGGAGCTTGGCTGAGGGGAGCTCAGGGAGGGCTCAGTGGTAGCTGGCGTTGGCAGGGAAGCAGCTAGAGGCTGCAGGAGATGCTGTCACCTGGTGCTGAGTGGAGAAACAAAAGGGTGGAAGAAGGCTTCGTTGAAGTAGAGTTCTAGAGTTCGCAAACTGAGTTCTTGCTGCGCCTTTGTGTTCTCCACATCTTGCTTGCGTGGTCTGAAGTTCATCATCTTGTGCAAGCAACTACAATCTGTGAAGCAACCATTCATTACTTGAGCGCTTGAAGAAGGGAACAAGAAGCTCCGAGTCTAACAGCAAGAAGACACGAGGAGAAGGCTCTCGCGTGAGATCGTCGCTGGGTGGAGCTCTGAGGGAGCTTGCTGTGTTCTTGTCTTTGCTAAGTGCTAAGCAAGATCTTTCTTGTTGTTTCATTGTGCTTAAACTTAAATCTGTGATTGAAACGCTGTGGAGAGGTTTCTCCACCAAGAAGGAGGTTGCTTTCTATCCGGTGATAACCGGGGCTTGATCTGCCGACGATCAAGGGATCGCCCACCTTAAGGGCACGCCAAGGAGTAGGGGCAAGTTATCCCCGAACCTTGTAAACCCTCCTTGTTAGCGATCTTGCTAGTTGTGTTTGTTTGCCTTCGTTTTCTGCTTTTGTTTTCTGCACTGCTTTGTTTCCATTGTTTCTTCCGCTGTGCTACTGATAAGGTTGAGTGCAGAAATTTGATAAGTGCCAAAGGTCAAAGTGTTTGGCTATATTCACCCCCCCCCCTCTCTAGCCATCCGGGTTCCAACAGTTCTTCCACCCTATACTGGCATTTAGGTGTTTCAAATTAAACCACTCTTATATTTAAAAGATTTCAAAGTGATTTGAACTGCTCCTGAATTTATAGTTATAGAAGTGGTTTAAAACGGTTGTTATATGTATAACATATAAGATCAGTTTCAAACTGTACCTACAAAGAATAATAGGAGTGATTTTTGAACTTTTATCAACGGTTACAAAAACCGCTTCTATAGGATATAGGGACGGCAATAAAAGGAACGGTTTTTAAATCGGTGGTAAAAGTATATGAGTGATTGAAAACCGTTTTTGAAAGTCAAAAAAACCACTCCTATACGAGTGGTTTTTTTTGGGTAGTGAAAAGACAATTAGTAGACATAAATATTAAACCCTCTTTTTGAATCCTCTCAAGGAGAAGAACATTGAAGAAATTCTGGCACAAACCTAATTACAGTTGCAATCCTAAACAAGTGTTTTCTGATTTATTATTAAGTATAAAATAGACGAAATCATTATTAATCTTCAATTGCTAGAAGCCCCAATCTAAAAATATTCACCCCAAGTTAAATACACTGAATAAGAAATTGGCTAAGAGTATCTAGATTGAGATAAGAAACAAATGATTTCTGGTTTACTTTAGTTGTGCAAACAGAAATTAGTTCAAACAAAAGAGTGGAAGAAGAAGAAGAAGAAGAAGACCAGAGCAAGATTTGTTAATGTGCTGATTGAGTTATAAACAATATAAAAAGCTTCTAACTATGCACAAAAACAATAAGAGGTTGAGAATATAGAGAAGGTAAGGGAGATAATTTTTTTCTACTGCATTATGCCTAACCTCTTAGCTGGGTAAATATTCAATTGTTATTTGCTCAGAATAGATTCAGCATTCTTGAACATAAAATGGAATTGATTTGCCATAAGATTATACTGGAGCAAATAGATGCATCTTCAATTATATGAATTTTGAACTGAGGAGATCACTATCATTCAAGTATGATTCATAATTAATCTTCAACAGAGAGAACTTTCTTGCTTCTTGCGCGTAAAATAGATGACTGGCAGGAATAACTTACTATCCAAAACTTAAATGGGAGAAGACAAAAAAATAAAAAAATTATTTCTGACGGTTTTTCTTTTTGGTCTCACTTGAACTCATACTCTAACATCGCTATGGTAGGTATTCTTTACCAACCATAACTATAAAATCATTTTAGAATTTGCATGTAGAGTAATATAATAGCATCCATTTCTATCCTTGATAATGCACTATGATAACCAGCTTTTATGAGGCAATTTTATTCTCAGTGTACATAAACATTGCACTGAGCGAAAAACAATGGGAATAACTTTTGGTAATAAACAACCTTGTATATTTTCTGTCACTTTGAGGTCAAAGAATTAAAATTTAATAAAATTAATATATCCATCCATCCCATGTATTAATTTCAACATTCAAATTAGTAATCTTCATAATTTATCTTCTTCATATTGATCCTCGAATGAATTGACAAAGATATTAGGATGAACGAATCGTCTGTTACCATCTTTTAACTACGAACCACATCAATAGTAAGTAAGTTTTAACCATTCATTTTGATTTTCAGAACTGCTGCTGTTGACCCGAGTTGAATGCCCGTATTTGGAGGGTAGATTATCATATAAAAATAGGGATCGAATCTCCAGAAGAATAATTTTTTTGGAATAAAATCCATCCCATTTAAAAAGGTAATTAAATTGCCTTGATTTATTCCTTTTGTCTAAATATGGGATCGGGGTGAAGGAGTCACTTTTTACCACGAGAATAACCAGATGAATGCTTTGGTTACACATCATAAACGAGAAACCTAAAAAAGTAATTAGTGGCTTGTTTTTTCCACTTCAAGCTGGGAAAGTGTCTTATAATTTGTTGGAAGAATCTAATACAATAAGTATAAAAATATAATAATGTTAAATGCACAATCTCACTAGATGCCCAATGATCCCGTCGACAAGCGAAGATCGGTTCTTCCTTGGGTGACTCGGTCTAACCAGGCCGGCTCGGTCTGCTGTAGCTTGAGAGGTCGGACCGAAATAAGGCTCTCAATATGGTGGAGTGGTTGCAAAATGACAGCGCCTCTTTCTCCGAAGTCCAAATGGGTTTTATATAGGGGGGAGGAGAGGTATTCCTGCGTGCGAGCTGTCACATCTCATTAAGAGGAGATTGATCGACAGATTATGATAGTGACAGCCACATTAATGTTGAGAGACTGTTACAGCCGCTTGACATCATACTGGAGCTGTCTCTTCTGTCCCTCTTTAACGAATGATGGCTTTGCCAGGCAATGGTTGTGTCAGAAGGGGTTATCTTCTGAATGTCTGATAAGGAAAGCTCATGTGATAGGGGAGTATCGCATTTGTCCGGATATCTCCATGCAATCATAAATACCTGACCTTGATTAGTAGACTGTGAGAGGCTGACCTCAAACGACCTGCCCCGATTGTCCCGATCTTCGATGGCCGACCTCGGGGATCCCGGGCTCAAGCGGCCGACCTTGGATGGTCGACCTAGAGAATCCCGACCTCGTGGCTCCCGACCTCTGAAGGCTGACCACGAGGATCCCGACCTCGTGGCTCCCGACCTCTGAAGGCTGACCACGAGGATCCCGACCTCGTGGCTCCCGACCTCCGAAGGCTGACCACGAGGATCCCGACCTCGTGGCTCCCGACCTCCGAAGGCTGACCACGAGGATCTCAACCTCGTGGCTCCCGACCTCCGAAGGCTGACCAAGAGGATCCCGACATCGGAGATCCCGACTTCGGGGTAATCCTTGGTCTCGACCCATTTAACACCAGTTCAGATCGGCAATCGAACCCGGCCGAGCTCTTGACTCTTCTATAAATCATACGCCCGAATCACAAGCCTCCCTCTCAAGTCTAGTCGAAGGAGGAGTGTAATCCGACTGACTAGGCTCCTTGCTCAGTCGGCCTTCCCGTTTTTTATCCTCCCGCGCGTCGCCTCGTACGGTCGATCCTTCCATTTAATGCCATATCTCTCATCAAATCTCCCATTAAACCCTCATTAATGCGAGGGCACGTGTCGATTCCCGACTGGACGCCTCGAGTAACGAAACGTCACAGGCATGGCCGAGGCGTCGTGCGAGTAAGGCTTCGAGGCGTGGGAAAAGACAGGGATCGGACGGCCAGGCTTTTATCCCGCTCTTTTCTTTTTCTTCATCGGACGGTCCTCTTGATTTTACTCATAGTATAAATAGGCTTGCCCCCCTCATTTCGCCTCTTGTTACTCTGACCTTCGCTCTCTCATCCGACTCTGGTCCGACCTCCGCTACCCGACCTCCTCGATTTCGACGGACGGTGTTTCCGGCGGACCTCGTTTTCTAGGTAGTCTTTCTTTTTGCCGAACCCTTGTCGTGTCTCTTCTGATTTTATTTTGATGGCATCGCCTTTCGCACCTCCGTCTGCGCCCCCCGAGCCTTGGTATTTATCTACCCGGTCTTCTCTTACTTTAGGTCAGGTAGAAACCTTGCGTATAGAATACCTGATCCCCGAAGACCACTCTATAATTCATCCCGACCGCCGAGGTCGGGCACACGAGCCTCCCTTGGGTTATTTCACCGTTTTCACCGATCAATTATCAGCCGGCCTGCGTTTTCCTTTGCATCCCTTCTTCCGAGAGATCTGTCACTACTTCCAGATCTCTTTATCTCAATTGGCCCCTAACTCTATCCGAATTCTATGCGGGACGGTGATTATCTTTACCACCCGTAAAATTCCCTTAGAACCTCGGGTATTCCATTTCTTTTATTACCTCAAGAAACAAGAGCCCGGCAATTTCTACTTCCAGGCTCGTATTAACTCGGCCTTCTTAGATAAAGTCCCTTCTTCCAATAAGGGTTGGAAGTCTCACTTCTTTTATATCCAGTCCCTCCCCCGACCGAACTGGCCTACCACTTGGGTGGAAAATTTGCCTGATCATCCTCAGCTACCTAAGAACCTCCGCTCGGAACCTGGATACCGGTCGGCAGTCTCCAAGCTCGGGGGAGCCCGGTATCATGCGGGCAAGCTATTGATCGATGGCATGCTGTATCTCTTCATGCTGAGCCAAGTCCCCGCGGAGCTGCCCGGCACCCTCGGTACGTTCTCGCTTGCTTGGTGAATTTATTAATGCTAACTAAGACTTTTTCTCTCGTGCAGCCGAAGTCATGTTTAGCGCTAGGGTTGACGCGGTACTGGATCGGGAGGATGACGCCATGAGGGCTTTGGCCGCCCAATTAGCAGCCGCTCGCGCAGCGACCCGGGCTAATACCGTTGCTTCAGTTCCTGAGCCGCCGACAGTTGCTGCCAGCGACCTCGGAGAGAATCTCCCGACTGAGGAAGCTGGGGTCACCACTCAGTCGACAGGCGAAGAAACCTCCACCCCGTCGGAGGCAGAAGGAGAAGAGACGGACCCGGCCACTTCCTCGGGCTTGGTCCGAAAACGCCGCCGGTTGGTTCACCGCGTGGATGTATCCTCGTCTCCTGAACCAACCGTGGAAGGTCAGGCCACACCGCCCTCTCGTCCTGCTCAAGTTACGGCCAGCCCCCACTACTAGAAAAAATGCATTTAACAACAGTGAATCACTGTTGTCGTAGGCCATTTACCACTGTTGTTAAAGGCCAAGTTGTTAAAGGGGGGGTCTACGACAACAGTGAATCACTGTTGTCGTATATCATATTCGACAACAGTTTGACTTCCACTGTTGTCGTATGTCACATTTCACAACAGTTTTTCACTGTTGTAATTTATTATATTCGACAACAATTTTTATAACCGTTGTCGTATATCAATAACAACAGTTTATCACCGTTGTCGTATGCCATATTCACCGTTGTCTTTTATTATATTCGACAACAGTTTTATCACTGTGTTGTCGTATCTACAACAACAGTTTAGCTTTAAAAAAATCTGTTGTGCGTTTACACTGTTCCACAACAGTTTCATACCAATTTGACAACAAAGATATTTTCATTATATTTTCAATTAAAAGACAATAATTTAACCTCGAAACAAAAACTATATATATCAAACATCATCAACATATTTACAATAAAGATCCACCACAAGCTTTGTACAGACGGAACCACAAAAGTATCTTTTGTCCAAAAACCTGTCTACAGTCGAAACCACTAAAGTATACCCAAATTACAAGAGTTCATAATTCTGTCCAAAAACCTTTCGCAAATATTCTGTGACAATCATCATTGGACTACTCTGAGTAACAGCACCTAAGAACTGGACAACATTTGGATGTCGTATTAATTGAAGTAATGCAAGCTCATCTCTGAATGCCCTTCTGCAAGGTGTACAAAGAAACTCTAATTGATATATGAAAAAAAATCAATACAGAGTAGAGATTAAAGATTGCAGACACAGATTATGATGAAATATAGAACCAACCCACAATTTATCTTCATCGGTCATTACTTCATCGCTGAACTTCTTGACAGCAACTTGAATTCCCCGCCATCTTGCAATGATGAAAAAGAAACTTAGCACTACTATCCTTGAAGTTTGCATTCATGATGAAAAAGAAAGAATAACAAATAACTATAGAGCAGGCAACAGAATATGGCTAATTGTAAATTTCTAGAGAGATTAGAAATTGTAATGTTTTTTCCTATTCACATCACAAAAAGCAGACAAGGGAATAAGTTTGTTTTGCGCTTCAAATAAAAATACAAACAAAATTTTGATTTTTTTGTAGTTTATAACAAAGACTCCAAGGAGCAGAAGCTAGTTAGTGCGAACTGTTCCAGAAAAAGAACCTGAGTTTCAACTCAATCCAATCAAATTAAAAATTCAGGAAAACAATGGTGATTATACATATAATCAAAGAGGTATAAGAATAAGCTAAAAGGTCTCAACTATTAATAGATTAGCTATGTGATATGCTTGATAAGGTGACAACACTATACGAGAATGTTGATAAAAACTCCATGTTCTATAGAATTTTTCAAAATATTGCTCTACATATACAACTAATCCAACTGACTCAACTTATTTAATTATACAACTATAAGTGTCAGAAACAAGAATTGTTTGCAACATAATAGTTGTGGCTTAGAGGATGAAGATGATATGCATGATACAATGAAGTTATGAAACAAATAACTCGTAACTATATTTGTTCAAGATAATATGAGATGGATTGACAATCACAGAAAGTAATATTGAGATGTGCCAAAGCAGAGAGAAGACGGCATAAATTTGGAATTAGAACTAATGTCCACTGTCAGAGAAGGAATTCATAATACCAGCCAAAAAAGATGATGTGTAATAAACAGAAGTGCAAAGGTTGCAGAAAAATGTAGAAAAAATCTTCCCTTGCTAAGATCATAAAACAAGCAAGAGAGATTTTAACAGGAGATCTGTTAGTGAACATGGCAAACAAGGAATGCACTTAAGACCACACGTTTTCATAGTCTTGAATGAAGAAAGCATAAATATACCTTTGTAATGTTAACACTGTTAGTGAAATTTGCGAAAGGATGTTAGGCAGAACTGCTAAAGCTCCAAAATATATTGAAAAAAAATGTATTGAAGGAATTTCTATTGGATGAATGATTAGTACAACTGACAATCTAGAAAAGTATCAGATGCTCTTCCAAGTATTAGATGCTCTTACAACTGACAATTTATTTTTTACCTTTCCAAGTTTAGATGCTCTTGAGAAAAGTATCATATCTCCAAAAGAGTGAGTTGTCTGTAGAACATTTAGGGCCCTCGACATGGCATTGCTAGTCTGTGAAACCTCTAGTTTATGACCTTGGTAATAATTATTCCAAACCTCTAACATTTACCAGGAAAAGTTTAAACCTTAGTAACTAACATTTACATACCTATTATCAAATATAATCATGTATACAATCAGCTATCGCGGAGCGCACTTCATCAATTTCATCTTGGGAGTACTCTGCTTTTGCAAACTATGAACAAAAATACATTATATGATTGTACAGAATAAAACATAACAACTTGAAAAAATTTATAACTAGATAACTTTAAATATTTGAGATAATAAAGAAATTATTACTATCGTTTGGAATGCATCCCCCTTGATTGATGTAACTTCTTCAGTAATTTGCTTCATAAATCTCATCACATAATATCCACATTGTTTGGCATCCGGTTACCTAGGAACCTAAGGCAAAGATAATTCATATTTTTAATGCTTAAAATACCAATATTATACACAATAAAATTTTTTGATTTAAATAGAAGTACATATACCTTAATCACTTCCCACTGTACTTGTTTTCTTCCTTTTCTTCCTTGGAACGAATTAAACAATTTTATTGCCCTTCAATTATACATTAGGTACAGTAGTTGATAAACTATTGTTTTAAGACTAATTTAGATGCATACTAACAAAAAACATATATAAACTCACATTTCCACAACATATTTCCAATCGTTATCACGAATGCGAGGACCTAGGGAATCCAATAAGTAAACAATCTCCTTATGAGGATTAATGAGAGTGAGAGTCCAATGGAAACTACACAAAAGTACACAAAATTAGTGCATTCTCAATTCAAATAAAAATGGCAATTGAAAAAATATATTCAGGAGGTCCATTACTTGTTACAACTTGGCACCAAAACCAACTAATTAAGTGATGCACCACCTATCCTTTTAGCTAAAATACTTGCCCTTTGGTTCAACCGCTCAGTTTTAACTAATTTGTCCACTGTGAGTTTTTTAAACCATGGGATACTATGCGGATTTACAAACCTGAATTTCTCAATCTTGTTTTGTTTCACCAAGTTTTTATAAAGATGCCTACCATATGAATTACAAGAAAATCAATAAGTGCTTTTATAGTAAATTAATAAAAGAACAAAGAAAGTTGAAGGTAAATCAACAACTTACAATATGTAAATAACCACACAATTTCCAGAAATTAGCTCCAAGTGATACAATGCAGTGATGTCCTCAATATGCAAATTCAGTTCATAATCATCTTGAAATATCTCATGATCTAAAACAATTGACAAGATCTTTCCATTATCAATACCATGCTTAGCATAACAATATAACATGTGCAACGATTTTGGCACACGTGATGAAACTTTCTGGTTTTTCTCTGCACGGGTAGGTTTCTTCATTTGACGCTTCTAAAGATTGTAATTATAAGCTTGTTAGATGGCGCAATACTAAATAATTTAACGAATATTTACATTGAATGGGTACATATGTCTATACCAAATGGGTCCACACAATTTGACCTCCCGCACAAGATGAACATTAAATGTATCATTATATCAAAAAATGAAGGGGGAAAATACTTTTCAAGCAAACACAATATCATCACAATCTCTCTTTGTAAGTTATCCAACTTTAAAACGTCTATTACTTTGCTGTATAGCATATTGAAGAAGAAACACAACCGAGTGATAGTATCTCTGACATGTTTTGGCAAGACACCACGAATGGCTACGGGAAGTAATTGTTGCATTAAAGTGTGATAGTCATGTGACTTAAGACCAACAAGTTTCAAATCCGTCATCGAAACAAGGTTTTTAACATTAGATGAGTAACCTTCAGGGACCTTGATTCCCGCTAAAGATTTGCAAATACTCCTTTTCTCATCTTTACTTAGAGTGTAACAAGCAGCAGGCAAAAATGTTCTTTTCTCCCCAACCCTTGGTGCCAATTCAGTCCTTATATTCATTTCTAGAAGGTCTAATCTTGCCGCGACTCCATCCTTTGTTTTTCCTGGAATGTCAAGTAAAGTACCGATGAGACTTTCACAAACATTTTTTTCAATGTGCATTACATCAAGAACATGTCGAATATGTAGGTCCTTCCAATATTCAAGTTCAAAGAATATTGATTTCTTTTTCCAACATATTTCACCATCATTCTTCTTTGATTGTAGCTTTCCACCTATTTTTCCCAATTGAAAATTAATTCTTTCCACTCTTTCCAGAACTTCATGGCCACTCAATGGATTTGGTGGTGGGTTAAACTCTTGCTTCCCATTAAATGCCTTCTTTTGTCTTCTATAAGGATGATCTAAAGGTAGAAACTTTCTATGACCTGTATATGACATTTTCCTACTGTGCTTCAACCTTTTTGCACATGTTTTTTCTGCACAAATAGGACATGCATAATATCCCTTCACAACACAGCCAGACATATTCCCATATGCAGGAAAATCATTGATTGTACACAGTAGAACAGCTTTAAGAGAGAAACTTTCTTCTCGATATGCATCATATGCTTCAACACCTTCATCCCATAAGCATTTTAAGTCGTCAATCAATGGTGCTAAGTAAACATCAATATCATTTCCAGGTTGTCTAGGACCAGATATCAACAAGGTGAGCATAACAAATTTTCTCTTCATACACAGCCATGGTGGAAGATTGTATGTGATCATTAAAACTGGCCAACAACTATATGCAGAACTCATCAAACTATGGGGATTGATCCCGTCTGCCGATATAGTCAATCTCAGATTTCTTGGCTCGGTAGAAAATTCTGGCCACATGCGATCAATTAATTTCCAAGAAGGCGCATCTGCTGGATGACGTAAATATCCATCACGAAGTCTTTTATTGGCATGCCAAGTCAACTCCTTGGATATTGCCTTATTCTTAAACATTCTTTTAAATCTTGGAATAGGTGGGAAATACCATAGGATCTTTGCAGGAACTCCTTCTTTTACCTTGGATTTGTTGCTTAACTTCCACCTTGATGTCCCGCAAGTAGGGCAGTTGGCAAAGTCTTCGTACTTCTTTCGATATAAGATACAATCATTAGGGCAAGCATGAATTTTCACATAATTCATCCCTAATGCACGTAAGCTTTTCTTTGCGTCATACAGAGATAATGGCAATTCGTTGTTAGTTGGAAGCATTTCTCCAAACAAAATAAGTAGATCGGTGAAACTTGTATCACTCCAACTATATTTTGCCTTCAAGTTAAATAATTTCACAATGGCAGATAACTTTGTGAATTTGGTACATCCAGGATATAGGCATTTCTCGGCATCTTCAAGTAGCTTATTGAAATGGCTTGGATTCTGATCATAACTATCATAAACAGCCTGCACCATATCTATAGGCTCCTCACCAAAAGAATTGTCTTCATCTTGCCCTACTCGATCATTATCATTCATTGAGTTCTCTGCCATACAACTTTCCCCATGCCATATCCATGTATGATATGTCAAATCTATACCATTACTATACAAATGTGCCCTTATAATTTCAACATTTTTCTTCTTGATATTACCACATCTTGCACATGGGCAAGGTATTGCATTAGGATTGTTAGCGTTATCCAGTGCAAATTGCAAGAAAGACTCTACTCCAATACCATATTCACGTGATAATCTATCCTTTGACATCCATTCTTTGTCCATTCTTGTTACAAGTACTAATCAACTAGAAATGAGCCAACACCTACCTTCAAAATAAATAAACATTATACAATAAAATCTTAACCCACCTAACAAGAAACATCACATATTCATAGCATGCAATATCTACTGTCAATATTTGAGCAAAAATAAGTAAATAAGGAAGAAAAAGGAAAAATCTTAAGCAATATTAATAGCATGCAATATTCACATATTCATAGCATGCAATATTCATAGCATGCAATATCTAATGTCAATATTTGTAACTACCTCAAATCATTCATTTCTATGCGTAAATTCATATAATATCAGTTCCGAGATGTAGTTTAAGCAAATTTAATTTAAAATAATATGCATTGTCAGATCTATTCTGAGGGAAATTATTTGAGGTTGACATATGGATTGCATCTGACTATTGAAGTACATCCAAAGCCTATATTAGTATAGTAACATTTAGATCCTTAAACATTTTCATTACATTAAATATAATTTTTTACAGAGTAATAAATAAAGTTACAAAATACATCTACAAACAAATTGTTAGTTTTTGTCTGAATAGCAAAGTCTTACACAACAAACCAAAGAGTATAAGATGCTATAAATCTACTTGTAAACTACTAATAGGGTTGGGAGAAAATTATGCTCTACTGGACAATGTTTTTAGTTTCAAACTCATCATCAGTTAGTGAATGAATGAAGTTATCAAGGAATTAGTTGGGTCCTACATAAAAGAAATGATCAAAGCTCAACTAAACCTAACTAATGCAATTTGGGAATCTAATAGAGCTCACGTACAAGTTTGGGAATCCAAAGGGAAACATCCAAGAATGAAGATCACAACCAAGCCTTACCTGAAAAGCCACACACCAAGCTTTCCTCTGCCCCTTTCTGTTTCGATCAGAAGAAACCCAGCCACATGCAAGAGCCCTAATTTCCAGAAATCCCTAGGAAGAGGACTAGGTTAGCTCCAACTCACGGTACCAAAAACAATCAATAGCGATCTCAACTCACTAGGAGGGCCGCTGGCAGTGGCACTCAGCCGGGAAGGAGCAATTCGTCTGTCGTAGCTAGCGATGAAGATGCGGTGTTGACGCAAGGTACTGCTTGCCTGGGCGTCAGTAGCTAGGGCACGCGATCGAGGAAGAAGAAAAGGTAAGTGAGGAGGCGTCGCTTCCTTGCTTGCGTGATGAAGAAGAAGAGAGCGAGAGGAGTCGGGGCTCACCTCGCGAGGGTGAAAGGAAGCGCCGCTCTCGGGGCTTCCTTGGACACGGCCGATGAAGAAGGGGGAGAGGCGTCGACTCGTGGCTGCGAGGGGTTTGTGTGAGAGAAGCAGAAATGGTCGGGGGTTTGGGTTGTTGGCGAGCGTGGAAGAGAAAAGATTAGGGGTTTGGCGGGCGTGGATCGAAAAATAAGAGAATGAGGATTCCACCGTTGATTTTTTGCAGTTGTTTTTTTGCAGTTGGATATCCACCGTTAATTTTGTTTATTGCTTAAACATCACAACAATACAACAACAACAGTTTAATATAACTGTTGTCTATTGTCATAATAGATAACAGTTATTTTATAACTGTTGTCGTTGAGTATACATACGACAACATTTTGTTATTACTGTTGTCTTTTTACGTATACAGACCAACAACAACAACGGTTAATACTAAAACTGTTGTTAAATTGACATACGACAACACTTTATCAAAAAACCGTTGTCGATTATGTGTTGTTGAATGCAAAAATTCTAGTAGTGCCCCAACTCCCGACCCCGAGCTCAGCTCTGGCCCCTGCGATTCCCCTATCTGCCCCTCGGGCCCCAGCCCCGACAGCACCTCGGTCGACGGCCCGACCTCCTACTCCTGTGACAATACCTTCTGGTGCGTCGACCTCGAGGTCCGCTCCCCATCCTTCCATCCCTCGGTCGAGCACTGCCCATACCGACGCAGCTGCAGCCCTTTTGTCCATGAGCTCTCCGCCGAGGTCCGCTGTGGACGTTCAAGTGCCTTCAGCTATTGCTCGGGCTCCGACCGTCCAGCCCCAGCCGTTAAACTTGCATGATAACCTGGTCTCGGGCTGGGAGGAGGGATGGGCAGCGTCTTTTACAATGGACGCCGTTACTTTGGCCGATCACTTCTTCACGGGAATGACTCAGGTACCTTCTCCCTTTCCTTGGTTGTCTGTGTTTATTATACTCATGGCCTCCGTCTCATTATGCAGCAATGGGCACTGAGTCATGCGGCGAGCCGGGCGTTGGTAGACAACACCCGAGCGCGCCGGGAGGCTGAGAGACGAGTAAGAGACCTGGAAGCCCAAGTGGCGCAGAGCAACCTTCCTTCGGGTGATCCGGGTCTGGACCAGCTGCGCTCGGAGATAACCGCCTTGCGGTCTCACGTGTCCGAGTTGGAAGCTCGCTCGGCGGAAGAGCAAAGGCTGATGGCTGAGTCAGCAGTAGAGACGGCACGCCTAACCAGCCGGGTGGCTCATCTGGAGGGCGACAACAAGACCCTCAAGTCCCGGTACAAGCGAGCCCACACTGACCTGGCCAAGATGACCACCGATGCCAAGGGACTCCAACTGAAATTGAAGGAGTCGGCTGCGGCTCATCACCAAACTCAGCTTGCCCTGAAAAACAAAGAAACAGAGCTGGCCGCCCACTTAGAGACAACGCGGGGTTTGGAGATGCAGATAGTGGGCCAAGAGGCGCAGCTGGCTGTTCGAGAAATCACCATCTCGGCACAGGGCGGTGAGCTTACCCGACTCAGGAAGGAACTGGAGGATTATAAGTCAGGCGAGTCGGCTCGGATTGAAGCCGCCCGAGTAGCCTATATTCAATCAGACTCCTTCCTGAATCTGATTTCGGAGCGGACTGGCGGCATGATCAAGTACGGAGCCATAGGCGCCATCCAGCAATTAACTGAGGCCGGCCATCTTCCCGAGGACCTTCCCCCAGATGCGGTGACGCTGAGGCAGATTAAGGCCTCGATTCCTGATGATGTCTTTCCTCCCTTCACCTAGGTTAACTTTCCTTAGCTTACTTAATTTGGCGGCCCCGACCTTCTCCTGCCCGAGCTGGTGCCCAGTCCGCTTCCTTCTCGACCTTAGGTTCTCCAAATTTCTGTAATGATATTCGACTTCATGACTTGGCCTTCAAGGCCTAATTTTGTAATGGCCTCGGGCCTTAGTTTATTTCTGCAAATTTTTTTTCTTTTTCTTAATTTCGTTCAGCCGTTTGCCATGTGCGAGATTCTTACTGAGCACCTCTCGTCTGCAGCATTCGCATATTGTCGATTACTCGGGGTATTCATCCGAATCTTTTTAGTTCGACCTTTTAGTTCAACTCGAAAATTTAGCTAAGTGTTGAGTGCTCGGGCGATTCGCGTGGCTATTCTTCTTCTAATCCTGGCCTTTTCCCCGACTCGGGATCATAGCTTAGCCAGATCGGTACTCTGACTTAGAGGCGATAGTTGGTCAAGAGTATGACCCGACCTGGTGAGTTCGCTCGGTTGGGCGGACCCCATGACTCGGCGATATATATATTGCAGAAAGATAATGAATCATGTCTGTCTTCTAGCAAGAGCCTGGACACCGCCCGACTTACCCTGACCGAACGTGGATCGCCACGCCCGACCAGGCCCGACCAAACGTGGGACGCCACGCCCGATCGGCGCCGATCCGGTAGGTGCGTGAGAGCAAGCCCACTTATAACTTGCCTTAGCAAGAGTCTGGACACCGTCCGACTTACCCTGATCGAACGTGGATCGCCACACCCGACCGGGCCCGATCGAACGTGGGACGCCACGCCCGATCGGCGCCGATCCGGTGGGTGCGTGAGTGCAAGCCCACTTATAACTTGCCTTTGGTTGTTTCCTCTGGAAAGCTGGAGTTGGTCTTTATCATCGCTTTTTCTGATTACAGTTACAAGAGTTATTCCTCTCTACTCTCCTCACGGTACAATTTTAAATGCACTGCACTCCAAGGTCTTCCGAGTCGCTTTCCTTGAGCATCCTGTAGATAATAGGCTCCCGACCCCAGCGCCTCGACCACCAGGAACGGACCACTCCATGGAGGCTCCAACTTGCCTACCTCTCCAACTGGCTTGACTCTCTTCCATACCTTGTCCCCCACTTGGAAATGTCGAGGTATGACCTGCTGGTTGTATCGGTTTCGCATTCTTTGCTGATAAGCGGCCATACGGACTGCAGCTTTAGCTCGAACCTCCTCAATCAGATCTAGTTCGGCTCGCCTCTTCTCAGCATTATCTTCCCCATACAGTTGTCTTCTGTCTGATTCACAGCCGACCTCCATGGGGACTACTGCTTCATTCCCGTAGACTAACTGGAATGGGGTGCATCCGGACCCCTCTTTAGGTGTAGTTCGGAGGGCCCATAAGATACCAGGCAACTCATCCACCCAGGACCCACCGACTTGATCCAGCTTAGCTCTGAGTCCTCTTAAAATTTCTCTGTTGGCCACTTCGGCCTGACCGTTACTTTGGGGGTATGCCACAGAAGTGAAGGCCTGTTTGATCCCGAATTCTTTGCACCAATTTCTGATGATCCGGCCTTGAAACTGCCGACCATTGTCTGATACCAGCTTGTGAGGGATGCCGTACCTGCACAGAATATTTTGCCAAAGGAATTTCTTCACTGCCTGTTCGGTGATTCGGGCCAAGGCTTCTGCTTCGATCCACTTGGAGAAGTAGTCCACTGCTACCAACAAGAATTTCTTCTGGCCTGCTGCTCGGGGGAAGGGTCCCACTATATCCATGCCCCACTGATCAAAAGGACATGATACTACGGACGCTCGCAACGTCTCCACCGGTCGGTGAGACAGATTCTGATACTTCTGGCAAGAGAGACAGGAAAAAGCCATCTTCTCTGCATCCTTCTGAAGGGTCGGCCAGAAGTAACCGGCTAGCAAGACCTTCCGAGCCATGGACCGACCTCCTGAATGATTTCCGCAGCACCCCAAATGCACTTCTCTGAGCACATAATCCGCATCTTCCTTCCCGAGGCATTTGGCTAGAGGTCGGGAAAAAGCCCGCTTATACAACGCGTCTCCTATCAGGGTGAATCGGGCTGCCCTGATCTTCAACACCCGAGCTTGCTCGGGGTTGTCCGGCAGAGTCCCTTCTTTCAGGTAAGCGATGAATGGAGCTCTCCAGTCCCCCTCGATCTCTATTTCTGCTTCCCTCTCGACTTGAGCCACCAGCATGACCTGGGGGGAAGGTTTGGGGAAGACCCACGGTCGGACCGAGCTGGCCAACCTAGCTAGCTCATCCGCCTTGGCATTGTCCCCTCGAGGGATCTGGATAAGCTGGACTTCTTGAAATTCTGCTTGTAACTTCTGGTATGCTTCTACATAGGCCTGTAGCTTCTCATCATTCACTTCGAACCGCCCGGCCACCTGCTGAGTCACTAACTGAGAATCGGAATGTAGGATGACCCGGATGGCCCCGACCTGCTTGGCCGCCTGGAGGCCTGCCAAGAGGGCCTCGTACTCCGCCTGATTGTTAGTAGCTTGGTACTCTAGTCGCACCGCGAGATGAATGGGGTCTCCTTTAGGAGACATCAACAGAATGCCTAAGCCACTCCCCACCCGGGTGGCCGACCCATCCACGTATATTTTCCAGACCCCCTCCTCTTCCTCTGTATGAAGTTCACTCAAGAAATCTGCTAAGGCCTGAGCTTTGATCGCCGTTCTGGGCTGATATTGAATGTCATACTCGCTTAGTTCGGTCGTCCATTTGACCAACCGGCCTGAGACTTCAGGGTTGATCAAGACCTTCCCGAGTGTGCTATTAGTCAGCACTCGGATAGGATGGGCCAAAAAGTAGGGTCGCAGTCGCCGAGCCATCAATACCAGGACATAAGCTAATTTTTCGAGTGTAGTATACTTACACTCGACCCCTTTGAATAAGTGCCCAAAGAAATAGATCGGTTGTTGTTCGGTCTGTTTCTGGGTTACAAGCACCGCGCTCGCGGCTCCCTCAGTAGAAGATAAATAAACATACAGCGGTTCTCCTTCTTCTGGCTTGGCTAGCACCGGCAGACTAACCAAGTAAGCTTTCAACTCTTCGAAAGCTCGGTCACACTCTGCATCCCACTGAAACTTGGAGGCCTTGCGCAGGATCTTGAAGAATGGCAGGCTTCTGTCTGCTGACCGGGAGATAAATCGGGATAAGGCAGTGATCCTCCCAGTCAGGCGCTGAACTTCCCTTATGTTCTTTGGCGGAGGCATGTCTAGTAATGCTTTCACTTTACCTGGATTGGCTTCTATCCCTCGCTCGGTCAGGATGTAACCAAGGAACTTTCCGCTTTTGGCCCCAAACAGACATTTTGCAGGATTGAGTTTGAGGCCGTACCTTCGCAGGGTGCGGCAGGTCTCCCGTACATCTGCTACGAGGTTGGCAGCTCGGGCAGATTTGATGAGGATGTCATCAACGTACACTTCCACGTTTCTCCCGAGCTGCTCTTTGAAGACTTTATTCATCAGCCTTTGGTAAGTTGCCCCGGCGTTTTTGAGTCTGAAGGGCATAACTGTGTAGCAATAAGTACCTTCGGCTGTGACAAAACTGACCTTCTCCTGTGTAACGCCCCAAAATCCCCATTTTTAGTTCTTAAAGTCCTTAGAATTATTTAAAAATAGTTTAGAAATATTCTAGATATTTTTAGAATATTTTTATGGAATTTTCCGAGTCCGTTTAGTATTTTTAAAAAAGAAAAAACGTTTAAGGGCAGTAGGGGGTTCGAACCCGCGACCAGCATGAGACCAGGCGCACGCGTGACCAGCTGGGCTGGTTGGTTTTGTTGAAATAAACTGGGCGAAACAATAGATAAGGTATAGTTAGGTTAATCCGCCCCATAAATATAAATAGATAAGTTAAGAGAGGAAATTGGATTTTTTTTATTTTCTCTCTTCCTCACCCTAGTCGCGCGACCCTTCCCCTCTCCTCTCTTGGGCGAAACAACACCAAGGCCAAGAGGGCCAGCCAAGGCTCTCCTCCGAGAGATATTCCTATATTCGGGATCCCCGCGACGAGAGGAACGCGTAGGCGCGAAGAATTCTCCGAGATCTCAAGTTTCTCCCGAACCTCCGACGCCGTTCTTGGTTGTAAGTCCAAGATATCAAGGTAAGTACTGCTCACCTGCAGTAAGAGGCGGTTTTTCCGCGAGAATTTCCTTTAAAAGTTTTAAAAGAGATAATTTCTTTAGGTTGTTATTTTTGGCATGTGATATTAGTTCATTATATGTTTGTATAAGTTGATTAAGCACCCTATATGAGATTAGGGCTAAGAAAAGTTATGAGAAAAGAAAAGAGAAGATAAAGATAAGAAAAGAAAAGGCCAAGGCCTTAAGAAATCCCCAAAAGTCAAGACTTAGGGATTTTAGCACGCAAGGTGCTCGAGAAAATGCCAAGGCATTTACAGATAAGAAAGAAAAGAAAGAAAAGCTATTTTATTTTCTAAGGCCAGTACCCGGCGTCCAAGGGCGTCGTTAAAGAAATCCAGGTGTCCAATTCCAAGGTCTTGGCCCTGGTAGACCAAGGTCTGCTCTATTAGGATTGGTGGCTCGCTACCCCAACCTTTTAGGGAACACGCATATGAGATGGTACTTACGTCTTCAGTGGATCCAAGTGATTATTACTTTCAAGTATATGCTTTAGCAAAGTTTCGAAAGTTTAAGAAAGTTTTCAAAAGTTAAAGAATAGCTAAAGTTTCAAGTTGAGCCAAGAAAAGTAAATTGAGATTTATTATTGCTTGAGTATGCATGTTTTGAGTTATACATGTTCTTAGTTTTCTTTCGAGCATATTAGCATCTCATATGATTTTCATATTGTTCTAGAAGCATGTTTGCACATTTCGAGATTTTGTGAGCTAGATAGTACTTACTAAGCTTTTTGCTTACTAGATGCATTTCCTCTTATTGCAGATAAAGGTAAAGGCAAGCAATTCTGAAGGAAGGCGACGAGGCGGTGCTAAGAAAAGTGTGTGTGGTGGCTGATTTTGGAGAGATCTTTGAGACGAGACAATTTAACTATCCAAATTACAATGTTTTAGTTTATTCAATTTCAAGTTATTGCTTTATGGAGTTTAGCGAACATTTAAGCTTTGGATAGTTTCACATGCTCAATTTCTTAGAGTTAAGATTCCATGTCATTTCATTTAGCATACATATCCTTATAATTGCATTGGATGAGTAAAAGTGTGAGTAGTTGGAAATATTGATACTTTGTTGGAGAAATAGATGTTTGTGCCAAGATAGTATCAATTTCTCCTTGAATCAAGTTTTACTTCTTAGATATGTTTAGAAAAGTTGCATTCACATTTCATAATGCTTTAGCAAGGTTATAGAACATGTATTTGGTGTTATGAATACATAGGAGTCAAGATTGGTACAAACTTTATTGTTAAAGTTCATATAACTTGAATAGTTTATTTTCTTCCGCAAAAGTCCTAATTTCAAGTTTATGGATTGATTTTGTTTGGCTAAATTGTTTAGAAAACTGGCATAGAGTATAGAAATGGTATCATAGTTTTATATGGCTCGAAAATACATGATTGGTGGACCCTTGAAGCAAGTGCCGAAACCTGAATTTCAGATTTCAGACCTATCAGTCGACTGATACAGTATCAGTCGACTGATACCCGAAGGATGAGTTGGGTGAGGCAGGTTTCAATAAGTATCATTTTACGAGTTTTTGAGAAAGGATGTGTGACATGGTATCATGCATGACTACTTAAGTTAGAATATCATTCTTAGATGAATTTAAAAAGAAAAAAAAAAGATTTCCGCATTTCTATTAGTTGTGCATTAGAGTCGAGAAGCAGAGAAAAGTAACGATCCGTCTAAGGCAGAGAAGGCGGGTCGCTACATCCTGATCGCCCGGGCACAATGGGACTTGGTGATATCCCTGATAGGCGTCGAGCATGCAGATAAGTTCACTCCCGGCGGTAGAGTCTACCATCTGATCTATTCGGGGGAGCGGGTAGCAGTCTTTGGGGCAAGCTCTATTAAGGTCTCTAAAGTCGATACAGACCCTCCATTTGTCGCCCGGCTTGGAGACCAGCACCACATTGGCCAGCCAGGCTGGGAATTGGACTTCTCGGATGTGCCCGGCCCCCAGCAGTCTCTCTACCTCTGCCTGAATGATCTTGTTCTGTTCAGGGCTAAAATCTCTTTTCTTCTGCTTCACAGGTCGGGCGTCAGGGTACACGTGCAGCTTATGTTCCATCACCTCAGGTCTGACCCCTTTAAGATCTTGTTGGGACCAGGCGAATACATCTCGGTTCTGGGTCAGACATTCTAACAGCTGTCATCTAAGGTCGGGCGATAATCCGGGAGCTATCTTTACTTTAGTTTCTCCTCGATCCGGCAAGAGCTGGACCTCTTCCTCCATCAACTCAGCCCATGGAGATGGCTGAGAGGAATTTACCATGTTACAATGGGCCGTTGTAGATCGGCGGGCTTTACTAACCTCCACTCGGACGTCATCTACATAACATCGACGAGCAGCCTTCTAATCTCCTCTGACTTCGCCGACCTGATCTCCCACCGGAAATTTGACTTTCAAGTAGAAAGTGGACACCACAGCTCGGAACTCGTTCAACACTGGTCTGCCCAAGATGGCATTGTAGGCTGAGGGGGCGTCCACTACCAGGAATGTAGACCACCGAGTCCTCCTTAGAGGTTCTTCACCAAGCGAGATGGCTAATTTGATCTGTCCCAAGGGCTGAACTTCATTTCCTATGAAACCAAACAGAGGTGTGGCTACGGGTCGAAGCTCAGCGGCATCAATCTGCAATTGCTCAAAAGCTCGCAAGTACAGAATGTTTACCAAGCTCCCCGTATCCACGATAGTCCTATGAATCTGATAATTGGCTATGATCGCCGTGATAACCAGGGCATCCTCATGAGGCACCTCGACTCCTTGCAAGTCTGAAGGACCAAAACTGATCTGCGGCCCTTGGGCTTGTGTGGAGCTGCAACCCACTTGGTAGACATCTAACCGCCGGGCCTGTGACTTTCGAGCTCTGTTGGAATCCCCGTAAGTGGGTCCGCCTGAGATGGCGTTGATGGATCCGTGCACAGAGTTCTGCTGGTTGGCCTGTTCTTCACTGGTGTTCCCCCGCTCGGGCGAGCTCGGAGTCGGGAATAGCTGCCTGGCTGCAGGGGCGGCTAGTCGATCCCGAGGTTCGGGCTGGTTAGGCGATGCTCTCCCTCGGCCCCGACCACCCCTTGATGGGCCCCTCTCGAGCTACCTCGGCCAGTTCGGCCTCGTCCTCGGCCGGCCTGCCAACAATCTTGCAGGTCATGGGTGTGGCTATTATGAAAAGAGCAGTAGGGCTGCCATCTGGACGGGAAGCAACCCTGGGCCACTTGTTGCACTATTCCCCTTTTAGTTCCTTGTCGGTGTCCCATGCCTCTGGGACTTCTTAGAGGTCCTCCGGGAGGCGCACTCCTCTGATGATGCTGGGGGACCTCGGGTGCTGGTCTGACCTCCGGTCGTCTGGCGGCTTGTGCCTCTTCTACATCCACGTATTTGCTGGCCTTGCCTAGGAGATCTTCGAAGACTTTCGGGGGTTTTCGGATTAAGGCTCTGAAGAATTCACCCTCCTGTAAGCCTTGCGCAAAGGCACTGACTAGCACCTCGGATGTGGCAGTGGGTACATCCAACGCGACTTGATTAAACCTTCGGATGTATGCTTTGAGGGGCTCTTTGGAGCCCTGCTTCAGGGTAAAAAGATTGAGGCTGGTTTTGTGGTGTCTCTTACTGCTCGCGAAATGTTGAAGGAACAATCTCTTGAAGTCAGAAAATTCTCTTACGGATCCCTCCGGCAGTCTGTCGAACCATCGTTGAGTCGATCCGGACAGGGTGGTCAGGAAAGCTCGGCACTTTACTCCATCGGAATATTGATGAAGTATTGAAGCGTTCTCAAACTTCAATAAATGCTCCTCGGGATCCGAGGCTCCCCCGTATTCAGCTATGGACGGGAGTCTGAAATGCTTGGGCAAAGGTTCCTGCAGGATTTGGGCGGAAAAGGGGAATCCCGTACGCTCCACCGAGGTCGGCGTGAGGGGAGCCTTTCCCTTGTTAGCTCTGGTGCGGCTGGATGTAGCTTCGTGAGGGTCTGATTGCCCAGCTTCCTCGGCCGGGCCGAACAATGCCCGGTGGAAATGAGGACTCTCATCCTGTCGAGCCCCTCCCTCAGTACCCACTCGAGCAGTCTGCTCGACCGGACCCGGCTGAACGGGTTGAGCGACTGCTCGAGCAGCTACTTGCTGTACTTCTGTCAATTTCCTGGCCCTAGCTTCTATTAGCAGCTCCAAGTCTTCCCGTGAAAGAGTAACAGTCACCTGGTTGGATTCACTCATCTTCGGCTTTCGATCAGGTTAGATTCCCACAGACAGCGCCAAATTTGATCCTGTCGATAAGCGAAGATCGGTTTTTCCTTGGGTGACTCGGTCTAACCAGGTCGACTCGGTCTGCTGTAGCTTGAGAGGTCGGACCGAAATAGGGCTCTCAATGTGGTGGAGTGGTTGCAAAATGGCAGCGATCCTCTTCCCAGAAGTCCAAATGGGGTTTATATAGGGGGGAGGAGTGGTATTCCTGCGTGCGAGCTGTCACATCTCATTAAGAGAAGATCGATCGACAGATTATGATAGTGACAGCCACATTAATGTTGAGAGACTGTTACAGCCGCTTGACACCATATTGGAGCTGTCTCTTCTGTCCCTCTTTAATTAATGATGGCTTTGCCAGGCAATGGTTGTGTCAGAAGGGGTTATTTTCTGAATGTCTGATAAGGAAAGCTCACGTGATAGGGGAGTATCGCATTTGTCCGGACATTTCCATGCAATCATAAATACCTGACCTTGATTAGCAGACTGTGAGGGGCTGACCTCAAACGACCTGCCCCGATTCAATTGTCCCGATCTTCGATGGCCGACCTAGGGGATCCCGGGCTCAGGTGGCCGACCTTGGATGGTCGACCTAGAGAGTCCCGACCTCGTGGATTCCGACCTCAGATGACCGACCTAGAGAATCCCGACCTCGTGGCTCCCGACCTCCGAAGGCTGACCACGAGGATCCCGACCTCATGGCTCCCGACCTCCGAAGGCTGACCACGAGGATCCCAACATCGGAGATCCCGACTTCGGGGTAATCCTTGGTCTTGACCCATTTAACACCGGTTCAGATCGGCAATCGAACCCGGCCGAGCTCTTGACTCTTCTATAAATCATACGCCCGGATCACATATATACAAAGTCCAAATCCAAATATATCATATAAGCATCGTAATGAACACACAGTCAATATATAAATGAAAAATTATAGTCTAGTAGAGAAACGATATATACATGAACACCGAGTCAATACTGGATCAAAAAGAATAATATTCCTGCACAATAGAAGAGAAACTACATAAATAAAAATTAAATATAATGATAAAACAATATTAGTAAAAACATAACTAATTAGTGTAATTAATATAGAAAATGTAAATAATATTGAATGATATGTAAAATCTCCAATATATATCTTTCAACCCAACCAATATTTGAATTCAACTCTGATAATGTTTAATCTGTAAACAAAAATGAATAAATAAAAAACAATTACTCATACGTATAATAACAAATCAGATAGTCTAATAATTTAATCAATTAATTATTTAATTAATTGACTAATATTTAGGGTTTAGTCGTCGGCAACTACGGTCGCGCGCGGCAACAACTGTCGACGGCCTCAGCTGCCCGTGCCTAGCCGCGCCTGGCCGTAGCTGCCGGAAAAAGAAGGGTGCGCCGCTGAAGGAGAAAACAAGGTCGAAGGAGAAAATAAGACCGAAGGGGAAAACCTAATATAGCGTACATGTGATCGGAGGAGGGTTCGCCGAAGGAGGAGCACGGGGGACAATGGAGACGCGACGGAGATGAGAGAGAGGAAGAACTAAACGCACAACCGAGGGGCGAGTCACGTAAATTAAACCTAATATAACGACGAAAATAATTTGTCTATCGCTATTAGCGACGGATTTGATAAATTCCATCGTTATCTTTAGGATTTTGATCTGTATTCTAATATTAGCGACGAATAATTTATATTCATTATTATTAATGACGGATAATTTAAATTATCCGTCGTTATTCAATTAAATTTTTATAATGGTTGCGATCAACCCACTCGGACACATGGGCATGATACGATCGTTATCACTAGAAACTAATTAATTATTTCTAGATAACTATCCACTCAGTTTTAGCATTGTGTCGTGCGGATATGTTATTATTAAAAACTCAATGCCTTAATTTTCACGACTTTGATGACGAAATTTTGACAAAATCGGAAGCAGAGATGATTTTCCTTCCATCGTAAAAAACAATAGAGATTATGGCATAATTTTGGCCACTCAAACTTGATGTTGGAATTAATAGCGTCGTGCAGGCTTTGTTAATTATTATTACAACTCAATTTTAGTTTCGGAACGAACTTATAGTTAATATATGAGTATTATTATTATAAGATCGGGAATCAAAATTTAACAAGGTCAATGTGTCCGTCCTCCTTACGTACTAGTCATGACATATAGACTAATAATCCTCGTGATTTATCTCTTTTGTATTGATCTTAAAATGAATTGATCCTCCGAGATTATGATGCAGCGGTAGAGCGACTGATCGCTATCTCAGGCATCCGCTGTCCAATACAAGCGTTTCCCGATTTACCCTAGCGGTTGGTGAAAAACTTCCGTGAGACCAGACCGATCGTCCGAGGTTGAAAAAAATTCATTAATTATATAAAATGGATTGACATCTTTAACTTATTATTACAACTCGATTTCTTTTGCACCTCTTTGCTCACAAAATTGGGCGCCGATCCAGATGGTTGATCTTTCATCGCAAAGACAATGTTAAGCCCATGAAGGCTATAAGGAAGTTCCCTTTCGCATGAAGTCATCATGCAAGATATTCCTACGAAATATTCAGGCAACCAAATTCCATCTTTTTCTCCCTGGATTTATGTAGCCACACGTAAATCTGACAACGAACTGCAACTTTCACATCGTTGACTTTTCGATGGCTTCCTCTACTTCGACTTATAAGTTGGATCGGTCTTGTAGACAATTAATTCAGACCCGGCCAGCTCAAGATCTACTGGCCATGGCAGTTGCAGGCGAGGACCCCTACCGCTCCTTCATCTCCGGGGACGGCGAGAAGGACACGGTGTGGAGGTTTGGCGCTCCTCCGAACTACGACGTCGTCAACAAGCTCTTCGAGGAGGGTCGAACCAACGTATGCGATCGTAAACATATCACTGTCGTCTCTTCCATCATTGATCTGATTTGCATAGTTTCTACGCAGATATGGCCTGTTGGATCTCTAGAAGAAAAGGTACAGCGAATGGTGAAGACCTGGGAGATGGAGCTGGTCCACAAGGTGCGCCCACAGGACTTCAAATCTGTCGACATTGAGAAGTTCAGATTGAGCGTCAATGGTAATTGATTAATTGCATTTGTATGAAGTTCATCTGATCTTGACTCTGTGTGTGCGTGTTTATACCTGTAGGGAGGAAAGGACTCAGCTCTGCGGAAATCGGTGAGATAGGGGGCAGTTACAACGCCTTCCTGCAGACCAACTTGCCCAAGGAGCTGCGCATCTACGACCCTGAAGAGGAGACGAGGCAGTCGTCGTCCAAGGAGTTCGCCACCACGTTCCCGCGGGGGTTTGCTTTGGAGATACTGCAAGTCTACAGCGGCCCGCCGGTGGTAGCGTACAGTTTCCGGCACTGGAGCTACATGGAGGGGCCCTTCAAGGGCCACGCTCCCACCGGAGAACTCGTCCAGTTCTCGGGCGTTGGCATCTTTCACGTAATTGATGAATTCTTAATGGCATGAACATGCATGCTCGGCTGTATTCCTGATTATCATCATACACACACACAATCAAGTTCATTTATGTGGTTGATTAAATAGGTGGACGAGGAGACGAGGGTGGGGAAAGTGGAGCTGTTCTACGAGCGTGGAGATTTCCTGTCGAGCTTCCTGAAAGGCGCGCCTTTAGCGCACGGCGAGGCTGCAGGGGGATGCCCCTTTAGCTCCTGAAGACATAATTGAAATGGTGCAGTTAAACGAAGGAAAACTTAAATTAGTGTGGTGATTATACAAGAGACTGTGTCGTTTACATCTTGTTTGGAAACCCTTTAAGTAAGGAATAGGAATTCAATTCCGATCCGACCGGAATTGAATTCCAATTCCCATGTTTGGAATAAATTGTAAAAACATAATTGAATTCAATTCAATTATTATACTTTTACGATTTTATCCTGCGATGATGGAGCCGGAGCAACTTTGATTTGTTTTGTGAGGGGGTGATTTAGTAATTTAATTTGTTTAAGTGAAAGGAATTCAATTCCTTTCACAAATCACATGTGTTTAGGTGTGATTTGTTTTGAGGGGTTTGAAAGGAATTGGAATTCAATTCCTTAGCAATTCCTTCCTAAAAATTGCTACCAAACGATGGAATTGAATTTCAATTCCCAAAGGAATTCCAATTCCTTCCTTTCCAAACAGGATGTTAAAGTAAAAAGGATGGAATAAGGGATGGGAAATAGAACTCAGCTCATCCAATCAATCAATGTGTTTGATTGCAAAGTTTATCAAAATGGGTGACTTGTATGTAGTACATTTGAGTTGCATAGTGAGAGTGAAGAAAAACACTAATAGGATTTACCTTTCACTAACCGAAAGTTCATCAGCATTTTACAATTTTTTTCAAACAGTACTATATTTATGATGGCAAAATAGAGAATGAAAACACATATTATAAGAAGAGCAAATAGTTTTATTCGAGCTGGGCAAACCACTCGATCATCAGGCTTTACACAAGCCATTACCACAAGAACATACACTACTCGAACCCTCAGATCACTAGAAGACTTACTTAACTACGACATTAGCACAGATAAAAACCAGTTCGGCAGATGGGATTAAGCTCATTCACCTTTCCATGAAGATAGAGGAGGTGTATCAGAGTTTTTCCACGTAGCCACTTGCTCAGGGGTATCTATCACCCTTAACTACATCCACTGAAGCATATGATTCGAGCTCAACCATTTCCTCCGGTGTGAGTTTTACAGACAACGCTCCAATGTTCTGCTTCAAGTTTTCAATCTTTGTCGTGCCAGGTATCGGGCACACATCACTTCCTTGATGATGAACCCATGCCAGTGCGAGTTGCGAGGGAGTGCACCCCTTCCTCTTTGCCATGTTGTTCACACGTTCAAAAATGACTGCATTCTGAGCCAGATTCTCCGGCTGGAACCGCGGCAAATACTACATGTAACAAGAGAAAATTCTATTAGTTATCTTTCACAACTTCAACATGCTTTTGTATATTTCCTCAAGCTAACAAACACCGGAAAGCATCACCTCACCTTGCGTAAATCCTGCTCGGGTGCATTTTCGATTAACTTAGTTCCAGAAGAGAAGAAGCCGCGTCCGAGAGGGCTGTATGCTACAATTCCGATACCAAGTTCCCTGGAGAAGAAATGAAATAATGTTACCGGCGATGTCACAGAAAATAAGTAGCATATGAATCGGGCGAGCTTTACCTACAAGTAGGAATTATTTCTTCTTCGACATCTCTTGACCACAGAGACCACTCTAATTGGACAGCAGTTATCGGGTGAACAGCATGTGCCCTCCTGATTGTTGAAGCAGAGGCCTCAGACAATCCGATGTATTTGATTTTTCCTTCTTCGACTAGTTCCTTAAGTGCTCCGATCTATAATAGACGAGTGAAATAAGATTTAATAGAAAGGGGATTTTAAGAGAACAAGTCGAGATGGATGAAGCGGAGAAATTAGGGCAGGAGCGGAATCGAAATAATCGAAAGGTTTGATTCGTGATGATCGGAAAAGGAAATCAGAAACTGACCGTGACTTCGATGGGAACTCTGGAATCGATGCGGTGCTGGTAATAGAGATCGATGCAATCGACGCCAAGCCTCTGCAAGCTGGCCTGGCAGGCGGATCTCACGTAGGCCGGGTCCCCTCGGATCTCCCTCTTCCCGTCTTCCAGGTAGTATACGAACTTGGAGGCCAGTTCCACCTTGTCCCTCACGCCCCCTTGCAGCGCCTAAAGATCGACAAGAAGAGGATCACGATGGAGGCGTAGAGGATCGGGGGTGGGAGTGAGGCGAAGAAGGTAGAGGTACCTTGCCGAGGAGGATCTCGTTGGTGTAGGGTGTAAAAATATAATAGAGCAGACACTTAAGTAGACAATAAATATATAGAAATCTGATAAGAAAAAGAGTCGAGTTAGAAATAGTTATTCGGTTGAAGTGTCGGCGTGCCGACTGCCCTTAGAGAATTGATTGCCGCCCTACGGTGCAAAGGCTCCCGGTAAAATTCCTCCAAGATCCGACAATCACGCGGCATTCGTAGGTGCACTCTAAGACGAACGCTGCCTTCGGAGACAACCTCAGATCGCACTAGGCGAAGCCTCAAGACCCAAAACCGACCGAAGAAAGCGAAAAGCGAAAGGAGTAAAGCGCCAATCGCTTAGAGGGAGAAGGAGAGAAGAAAGTAGTGAATGAGATACTCTGCCTTCTTCCCCTCCTTTTATAGATTCGAAGAGACAATGAAGTGTCTCTTCGTGCTTGAGGGATCGCGGTCACGCCTCGCGAGGCGTCGCGACGCTGAGGAAGGTCGCAATTTCTCAAAAAAAAAGAATAAAAGAAAAAAAAATAAAAGGAAAGAAAAAATAAAACAAATTGGTTTAGGAATCAAACCGAACCGAAATCTGCAAAACCAAACCGGGTCGCCCGCAAGCGGGAGGCTCACGGGCTGGGGATTTGCACCCCCCCTGCGCGCGATAATCACGTGCGTCGCGCCCGGTTTATGGATTTCCGGCCCAGACCCCTTTAAACCATCTGGTTTGGGCTCAACCCGCGCATGCGTGTAGGTCCCCTAAGCCATCTAAGCATGGTTGGAATGACTTCATATATAAGGCATTCCAACTCCGATAGCTTAGCAATGTGGGACTAAACTTCCTTCAATAAATTTGAAATTCCAAACAAAATTCAACAATCCCCCACAAATTTCAAATTATAATAAATAATAAAACAGGTCTTGAGGCTTTGTCATAATGAGCTTTCAGTGAAAATACATTCCGGTTTGAATTTTCACCTAAGTAAACCAATCTTATTCACACAGGTTTGAAGTGAACTAAGTCTTGAACTTAAACCTTTAATATGTGAAAATCAATTGGCAACAACTCATCACAGGCGACGGTTGAATCCTTCTGGGTTGGTACATTATGGTCATGCCACCGAATCTTGTTTCATAAGTGTTAAGGAGAGTTGCCCAGACCCCCCACACTGCGGCCTCACAGTTACACTTACATAGGTAAGTTCTCCAAGGATGTACTGTAAGCATCCTGTCATAAAGACCTTGAACTCATTAAGAGTCTTAAGCTCATCCTTACTAGCAGTCAAGCATCTATCCAGGGAAGAGACTTTGAGATTATATCTCAATCAAATTTATGCTTACGGTTCACCCTTATAGCTTGTTTATACCACATTGAACCTACTTCTTGGGATCTCCAATCAGATAGGTTGGGTTGCCGCTATAGATGAAACCAGAATACGTCTCAGTCCCATTCCCTTACTGGATCTCTTGATTTTCTCAAAATCAAGTCCTTTTGTGAGTGGATCAGCAATATTGTCTTTTGAACTTACAAAGTCCAAAGACACCACTCCGAGAGACACTAGCTCACGAACAGACTTCAATCTTATTCGTACATGTCTCTTCTGTTTCTTGTTATACTTGGAGCTTCTAATCTGAGCTATTGTTGTTTGATTATCACAGTTCACTGAAATAGGAGGTATTGGCTTCACAATCAAGGGAATCTCAGTAAGAAGACCCTTAAGCGAATCATCTTTAGTTACTGTGGTATCCAAAGCACACAATTCTGCCTCAGCTGTAGAACGGGATATGATCGTCTGTTTAACAGACCTCCAAGCAACTGCACCGCCTCCAAGTGTAAAAACATAGCCAGTAACGCCTTTACACTCAGCAGTGTCAGCTATCCAACTGGCATCACTATATCCTTCCAGGACTGCAAGGAACCTCCCATAGCACAAGCCCAAGGATATAGTACCCTTTAGGTATCTGAGTACTCTGTCTAATGCATCCCAATGTGTTCTGTCCGGACAGCTGGTAAACCTGCTCAATTTAGTTATAGCAAACGAAATATCAGGTCTAGAACAATTTGCCAAATACATTAGACTACCAATTATTTGGGAATATCTTAATTGAGACACAGCCACGCCACTCTTATTCTTGTGGAGAGTCTTTGAAGGATCATAGGGTGTGACTACAGATTTTATGTGGCTATAACCATATTTCTCTAACACTTTCTCAACATAGTGTGCCTGAGAAATTGCTATTCCTTCAGTTGAGCGAGTCAACTTCAGCCCTAAAATCACATCAGCACAATCCATATCCTTCATATCAAACTTACCACTTAAGAGAGCCTTGGTCTCGTTAATAATTGAAAGGTTAGATCCAAAAAGTAAAATATCATCTACATATAAACATAAAATGATACATTTATCACCTTTCATTTTAGTATATACGCATTTATCAGAGTCATTAATTTCAAAGCCAAATGATAGCATAGCTCTATCAAATTTTTCGTGCCATTGCTTTGGGGCTTGCTTCAAACCATAAAGAGATTTTACTAACTTACAGACTTTATTCTCACTTCCAGAAACTACATATCCCTCTGGCTGATCCATATATATTTCTTCTTCAAGATCTCCATTAAGAAATGTCATTTTGGCATCCATTTGATGGACCTCAAGATGATATATGGATGCCAGTGCTATCAATACTTGGATTGTAGTAATTCTAGTAACAGGGGAATAAGTGTCAAAATAGTCAATCCCTTCCTTCTGTTTGAATCCCTTAGCAACCAGGCGGGCTTTGAACTTATCTACTGACCCATTAGGTTTTAACTTCCTCTTAAACACCCATTTACATCCAATGGTGGTGCAACCAGGAGGCAAATCTACTAACTCCCAAGTGGCATTAGAGATAATAGAGTCCATTTCATTTTTAATGGCTTCTTTCCAGTGTTTAGCTTCAGGAGAAGCTATAGCATCTTTATATGTCACAGGGTCACCTTCTATATTATAGGTGATAAAGTCTTGGCCTAAATCTTTAGACACACGTTGCCTCTTGCCCCTTCTCAAT
>JAGFNQ010006379.1:61812-120995 GCA_024364735.1 Boesenbergia rotunda
AAAGTTATTTCAGGCCCGACGTGGGCCTGAAATTATAATTTGAGGTTTGTAACACCTCAACTCCACTGAAGGACCCATTGATGAGGTTTGGAGAAAGTATTTTAGGTGTCGACAACATCAAATTATAATTTTTTCCAAACTAATAGGTGAATTTAGTTCCATCAGTGGGTTTGAGCAAAACCCACTGATGGACATCCCATATCTGGATTAATGAAAAAAATTATCAACAGTTAGGGATCAAGGTTGGAGAAAGTATTTTAGGTGTCGGAAACCTCAAATTATAATTTCTCCAAAGTATAGGTGTAGTTTAGTTCCATCAGTGGGTTTTGAGCAAAACCCACTGATGGACCTCCCATATCTGGATTTCTGAAAATCCATTATCAGTAGTTAGGGTTGAGGTTCTAGAAAGTATTTTAGGTGTCGGAAACCTCAAATTATAAATTTTTCCAAAGCTATAGGGCTAGTTTAGTTCCATCAGTGGGTTTTGAGCAAAACCCACTGATGGACCTCCCATATCTGTGGGTTGAGGTTGGAGAATGTAGATTAGGTGTCCGAAACATCAAATTATAATTTTTTCCAAACCTATAGGTTTAGTTTAGTTCCATCAGTGGGTTTTGCTCAAAACCCACCGGTTGAACCTCCTATATCTGATTTATATAATATATATTGTTGATTAGATTATATAATGATTTTTAGAATAATAATCTATATTTACCTACATGATGTAACAGAATAGATCATTTGGCACACAACAGTGCAGCAACTGGCACACAACAGTGCATTATCAGTTATTATATCTGACCGTATCACTTGGCACACAACAGTGCAACAACTGGATTTGAATAAACATCACCCAATTGTTTTCTTTTTGTTGACAATATATTATATAGAATAACAACATCTACATAATCATAACAACATCCACATAAGAAGATTTTTCCATACAAATGGATGTCAATCAACAGCAATGGATTTTTACATCACCAATACAGTTTTCAGATTATCTCAAGTTTTACAAAACATGTCTCTCAGAATATTAACTGTCAGCTCAAATCTGATTCTACTCATGTCTCCTTGTTTGAAATCCATCTTCTCATCATATAGGAGACATCGAACATATTGCATGACAAAGAAGGCACAGTCCACGCTGAAATTAACAAACACTTTTTTAGATTTCAATAAGTGGGTTTATAAAATACTTTCTTATTTTAAAAAAATAAGAAAGTTCTTCCTCATTTAGTTACCTATGTTCTTGTTGGGGACATTTTTGTCTGACGGAGGGCCATTTGTCCAAGGGATGATGACTTTGTAGATACGGATGAATAGCCGTAAGTTTCTCGCGAGTATATTGTTTAAGTTCTTTTACCTGTCAAACATATCATGAATTTATTAATCACCATCAATGACATTTTAGAGAAAATGATGACCATATATAAGAATAAAGGAAGGTAGCTCACCGCTGTGTCAAATTCATGCTTATATTTACGACCACTAGCAAGAAAATTAAAATGATTAAAAGTCATGGATTCTGTATCCACCGCTAACAAGTGAAAGTGTGTATTATCACTGCACAAAGGGATTAAAATAAATCTAAACCCTTGTTCAAGCATATCAGTCTTCATCACTTGTTGCAGGGAAATCTTTCTTGACGATCTGATTGATGCCTACAAATATGCATTCACAAAATTAATAATACCCATATCATAATATTAGGTCTTGTACAATATATCTGTTTAATTAATATACATCACTTACTGTGAAAAAGGTTGAACAATATATTGACTTGTTGTATGGCCTACCACATGCGGATGCTCCCCTAAATAAAATTTTACAAAAGGCACCAATGACCTCGCCTTTTGTAAAAACCTCTCCATTGAGGATTTGTAAGAATGAATGCAAATTCAAAGCAAAGGGTGCATCCTCCCAGATAAATTCATTTGCCAACCTGCCATGTAAATTGATATGATTATATATTACATAAGAGAATATATAAAAACTAACCTAAACTATAATATTTTGTAACTTACTTTAGATTCTCCAATCTATTTATCAGGTAGACCACTTCTTTATCTTTATTTTTCTTCTTTGTATTCATAAAATGTTTCTTCACAAACTACATCGATAAAATTTATTTAGCCCAAACTAATTATTGACCTAATTCAATACAATTGATGTATTTTAAATGAAATTAACACACTTACATCAATGCCTTGTTGCCTCGTTTTGTATAGTTCGGAGGTTCTTCTTGTTTCCTCCTCTATGTCTTCTTCAGACATGACTTCCATTACATCGTAAATGTTTCCTCTTGCTTCATCCATTTCCTCCTCACTAAGTTTCCTTTTTCCCTTGTCCATAACAATTGATATTTGTTTCCTGTCCCACTTCCCCTTAGGTAAAAGCTGGTGCCATACTGGACTGTCAATTGGAGTATCCCTGTAATCATACCGAGTTCGGTCACGTCCTCTCCTAGGTGTACAAGATACTGGATCAGAAAGAGGATCGACTACAAGATAGCTTTCTTGACCCTCCATGCCTTTTTTTTTCAATAATTGAAAGTAATTCCTTAACCCTTTCATTCAAACATATATTCTCCTCTGTTAGCTCCTTGATTCGGTTGCCCTTAAGAATGCATTCACCACATAGCCTAACATCTCCTTCTGATGTCTCCATTGGCCGTGGTATGTCATCACCGATATCAAGGTTCTCAAACAATGTGTTCTCATGTAGGGTAGGAATTAATTCAACAATAACCTGTCAATTACGAAGTACACAAATGTTACTACCTCTCTATCTAACTCAGATATATCACATTTAAGAATAATTACCTCTTCAGACGAGAGTCGGTCGACAAGGCCCCTCACCCTACTAATATGCGAAGGAATATTCCTCCACTTATTTATTCGGGGTCCTTCAACATTGAATGGTTTTTGAATTGGTACATGCTCCAAAAACCATGCCTACACAAATTTTTGCAGCCAAATACATTAATGACATCAAAATATTATAAAATTTAACAAGATAATTCTACTCACTGCCAAAAGCCCTGCAAATCCCTTTAGGTAAGGGAGGTTGGTGGTGCTCTGGTTTCCGTGAGTTGATGAAAATAAGTCCCCAATCTTAGGTAATTGTGGAGACAAAAATTGATGGATAGCTTCTACCCAATTGAATCTACCTAGATTGTCATAATCATCTACTATATCTACAAGACCTAGAGGAACCTTATATGTACTAGACGAAAATAAAACACAAACAAATATATACAAAATATAAAATTTACACACTAATAACACATCATCCTCTGATTCAACACTTTTAGAAAAATGTTTAAGTAACTCCTCAAGTCTTGTTCTTGTAGGTTGTTTTTTTCTTTTGAGAAGTAAGTACGATAGAGGTCACCCGATGCTTTAGTTGAATTAATAGGGACCGAAACACCACGGTCCACTATACCCAGTATCAATGCAACATCTCGTCTGGAGAACGCAACCGGTACACCTGAAACAATTACAATATTTAGTTATCATCAAGAATATAGGCTTGAAATTATTCCACGTTGGGCCTGAAATGATTTCAATTCAGGCCCGACGAGGGCCTGAAATGAATACATTTCAGACCCGACGAGGGCCTGAAATGAATTCATTTCAGGCCCGAGGTGGGCCTGAAATGTATTCATTTCAGGCCTACCGAGGGCCTGAACTAAATTAACTTCAGGCCCTCGGTAGGCCTGAAATGATTTTATTTCAGGCCTACCGAGGGCCTGAAGTCATTTTCACTTCAGTCCCTCAGTAGCCCTAAAATGAAATGATTAAACTTTATCAAAAACTAATCATTTGAGGTCATCTATATTACTGTCTTATCTTACTATAGATACTATAGATATTGTCTACAATTCATAACTAAAACTATTACCTGAGAATTTAAAACCTTGCGAGGTTGAATCCCAACTTTCAAATATATTAACCAAAATTCCACGGATATGCTGCAATTCTTGTATGTCCAGGAAAAAACTGAAAGGCGACCCTTTGATCTTCGCAATGTGTCGATCATTTAAAATGTCAAATTCTTCAAAAAATTGTTTAAAGTGGCCTAAAATACTGCACCAACGTAATTTTTGTCCAATGTCATCTGAATCCTACAGTTTATATACAGTACAAATTTATTCAGCAAAATAATTTTAAACATGTTGACAAACAATGCTGGTTTGACCTAAGCATATCGCTAACATACCTTGGTGGATAATGCCAAGGAAGAAGACGCTGAACCACGTACAGACCTTTTGCCTGACATTATCAAATAAATCCAACGTGCAGAAACCCTAACCCCTTGGTGTATTATGCCGATCAGTCTCCACTTCAACGTTAACACTAAAACCCACCTCAGGATCACACAGAAACGCTTTCGAGCAATGCCTAGGTTTTGGTTGTCCGCAGGGATTCGGGGGATGAGCTCGCGACTATATCACAGCTAGGGCACGTAGGACTGCAAGAAGGCAAGTTCTTGCGCTGAGAGAGGTTGAGAGTGAACTTTTATCCGAAATGAAGGACTTCCATTTACGTTGTTGCGCTGAGAGAGAACGGAGAAAATTTCGACTGCTACCCATCCGAACCACAAATTAATATTTTATTGATAAAGTGGTTCGGTTGTCTCGAAACTGTGTTTGATAAAGTCATTCTTTGGCGGGAGGGGTATAAAAGTAACTTCACTATATGGGATGCGCCCTTTGGTATAATAGAAACCATGGTACTCCTTTCGGTAATTACGAATAGTTGGATACGCCCTTTGGTAAATTGCCGTATATAGTTTCGATCCGTCATGGCTCTATACTTTCTTACTAATTTTGCTCGCGAACTAATTAGCAAAATATATTATGTGCATGCCGCATTGATTTTTTAAATTAATAATAATAATAATAATTGATCCCAATCTAGCCTACGTGTAGGCCGGTCGGTCTACATAGCGCATCACGAGAATAAGTCATTACCAGGAGAGCTCCGATTACTCGACGTGGCAGACCAGGGTCATGGGCTCGAGTTCTACCCGGGTTGGATCGCTCGACAAGACAATTAATCGGGTACAATCTGAATTAGTCTCAGCGTGAAGCACCGAGTGCTCGACCTACAGTCAACTAGTCAACACTCGATCGACACTCAGTCAGCGCCCGGTCGGCACCCTCCCTATGTTATAACGTTGTTTTCCGAAGGATAAGTCAGTTGTGTTAGGTCCGAACATCCCACGACTTGGCACGACACAAGTGCTCCGATCGGTAGGTCATTAGTTATATAGCTAGGTTTCCCTCGGAGGAGCCAATCAACGCACTCTTTTGGTGCGGCTCGACTCGGGAGTTGCCGTCATTCGAGGCAGTACCTTCCCCCGACACGTGTACTGATAAAGGTGGTACGTACAAGAGTCGGTGCAGGTCGGCTTAGGCCTGACATCACTTCTATCCGAATCGCGGATATTCCACTGACACAGTACCAATATCCTAACAAGATCTGACAATCCGTACCACGACGCCCCTGCATATGTCAGGATGGGCGGCATCGGTCGACGAGCTGACAATGGCCCCCCTGATCTTGTCCTCACATGAGACAAAATGTGGCAAAGTGAGACAGAGGCTGTCGGCTTCCCCAACTATATAAGGCTCTCCCCCCCTTCACCCACAGATATACGTAAATTTTGCTATAGTTTTTCTTCTCCTGTTTTCATCTTCTCCACCGGACACTGACTTATCGTCGGAAGGCCTTATCGGAGAATTTTCCCGGTGAATTATTGACGGTCATTTTTCTTGCAGCAGTGGCGTAACTGGAGTAGTTTTCGAGGCCACCTCGCTCTTGAGAGTCCATCTCACTCTTCGACCGTATGAATAATAATAAAATTTTCCAGACATATTTTGAAAAAAGACAAAATGAAATTATTATTATTTTTTATAAAGATGGTTAAATCATAGCCAATTAAAGTCATGGTCATCTCGTGTTCTTCGGTTTGCTTTTGCTACCGCCTCTTCAATATTGCAAATCGCACTAAACAAGATCTGGATTTTCTGGCTCAATTCACGGTCAACTTCGCATTTTATAATGACGATCATCAAATGAATGAATGACCTTTTGACTTAACGCGTTAATAAATAAAATTTCATCATAATTAATAAATTAAATGGCGTCGAGGTGGAACTTAGCTGTCGAGAGATAACGTCTAAGCAAATATGGAATCCTCCTTTTGTTGGTGTCTTGATGGCTTCTCCAGCTCTGCACGAGTCAGCAATGTTAGAGATGTCAATTCAATGAGTTGAATGAGTTCCCATGGAAACAAAGATATAATCAAAAAGTTTCAATCCAAATTTAACTCAAAAATGTTAAATCCGAATCTAAATAATTCGAATTAATTTTTTAATATTAATTTTTTATAATTTTTTAATTTGTATCTTAATATTTAATCATTATGATATTTATCTTTTGTTATTATATATAAAAAATATTCAAATCCAAATCCAACTCAAATCCGAAATGGTCATCCTAAATGTCACTGTATTATGATTTAAGCCCGTATTAATTAATCTATCTATATAAAATATGTAATTATTTAAAAGAAAATGGAAAAAGTACGTGGAAGGATTATCTTAAGTTCCAATTATTTAAATTATATATATATATATATATATATATATATATATATATATATATATAATGCAAGTATAATTTTCTCTGTTTTTTATGAGAAAATTGATAAAAACTCCCCAATTCAAAAGTAAGCTTTGCATGTAGTCCCCATCTCAAAAAATCTTTGCATGCACTCCCGGATGTGATTGATAAAATAGTTTTGTGTGTTATTTTTTTATCAGTATAAAAGAGTAAAATTTCAATATATATTATAAAAATTTGAGTATAAATTGTTTGAGATTTAGTACTAATTTAAGAAATTTGATTATTATTTGAAAAAATTGAGCATACATTGTTTCAGTATATATTATAAAAATTTTAGTATGAATTGATTTAGATTAAGTACTCTTTTAAGAAATTTGAATATAAAATTTAAAAATTTGAGTATGTGAGATTACATCAAAATTACTATGGAGGGGCCACCACACCAAGATCAGAAGTTACCGAAATTTTATACTTAAATTTCTTAAATTAATACTTAATCTCAAATAATTTATACTTAAATTTTTATAATATGTACTGAACTTTTATTCTTATATATTAAAAAAAATAATATATAAAATTATTTTATTAATTATATCAAGGAGTATATGTAAAAAAATTTTGAGATGAGAGCTGCATGAAAAACACTTTTGGATGGATAAGTTTTCTCCGATTAACTTTTATTATTAATATTATTATTATTATTATTATTATGTCTTCCATTTATAAAAGGCCATTAAATTCTGACGAAATGTAAAAAACTGTCGCAATGATTGACAATTAAAAATCCAATATACGCGGCGCGCGACGGTTGCAGTCGCCTACCATTAAATTATTTACCAAAAACGAGCAGGAATTTATTTTAATTTATTTGCGATTTTGTGATGACAATGGCATTCAAGTCTAACCGGAGTTGGACAAACCTGACCCACTCCCCGGTCACTTTAACCACGGTTGGTGGCGCCCCTTTAAAAGCCCGCCACGGACGCCCTTCTTCTTCCCATCCTTTCTCGTTTGCAGCTTCTCTGTGGCTCGTCGCCTCTGCTTGTGCTCTGCTCTTTGGTTTAGGTACTTGTGTTTTTTGCTTCATTTTTTTTTTTTTTGGTTTCATGTGACGTGAGTTGTTGGAGGTTGAGGATGGACGGGGATGTGCGTGGTTCTTGCTTGTTTTTTGTTTAGCTAGACGTGCGCCGACGGCGTCTGTGGAACAATGGAAGTTAATCTGTAGAACGAATTGACGAAAGAAAAATTGGGTTTTGCTTTGTTTTTAAAAAAAAAAATAAATTTTTGATCGTTCTTTTTTTTTCAGTCGATTAAGAACCGAGTAGAAGGAAGACGATGGCGGAGAACGTCGAGTTCAGCTTTTCCCACGGCGGCGTGAAGTCGGCTACGGCGGCGGCGGCGGTCGCCAACGGGCTGCCGAAGATCCAGACGCGCGGGGAGAAGAAGCCGGAGAACGGCATCTGCCACGACGACAGCGGGCCGCCGGTGAAGGCGAAGACCATCGACGAGCTGCACTCGCTGCAGAAGAAGAGGTCGGCGCCGACCACCCCCAACGACGGATCGCAGCATGGCAGCGCGGCCTTCGCCACCATCTCCGAGGAGGAGCGCCAGAAGCTCCAGCTCCAATCCATCAGGTTAATATTAATTTTATTTACCAAAAAAAAAAAGGAGATTCGCTGCCGGATTCTGGTGGGCCACCGGTGGATCGATTTTTCTAAACCTAAAAGAAACAATTTTGAAAAGCAAGAAGATGGAATTCGATCTTCCGCTCCACTGAGAGAAAGAGGGATGGTTCACCTACCTTCCTCCCCTGTCTTCTTGTAACATAATTTTGTCACTTGCAGTGCGTCGTTGGCGTCTCTGACGAGGGAGACAGGGCCGAAGGTGGTCAGGGGTGATCCGGCGAGGAAGGCCGAGGCGACCAAGGTCAGCGCTGAGCACCACCACTACCCGACGCCGACAATTAGCGTCAGCGATAGCTCCCTCAAGTTCACCCATGTCCTCTACAACCTCTCCCCTGCTGGTATGCTTTCAATGCTCCTGCAGAATTAATTCAATGTTCTGAAACTTGTTGCTCCTTTTCTAAACGATACTAACAAGAATCACTGAATTCTTGTAGAATTGTATGAGCAAGCCATAAAGTATGAAAAGGGATCATTTATAACTTCGACGGGGGCCTTGGCCACCATGTCCGGCGCGAAGACCGGCCGATCACCGAGGGATAAGCGCGTCGTCAAGGATGAAACCACTGCCAATGAGCTTTGGTGGGGAAAGTAAGTCCGCATAACTCTTTCATACCATTGCTTTGAAGGATCTTGTATAAAATATATGTTTGATTATCCACAGAGGCTCCCCCAATATTGAAATGGATGAACACACCTTCCTAGTGAACAGAGAGAGAGCTGTTGATTACCTTAACTCTTTGGATAAGGTACTTTTGCTCCTTGTATAAGATTCATTTCGATCTACAATTTATTTTACATAAAGAACATAGTTTGGGCTGTATGCCCAGTGTGCATGTCAAGTGTTTGATTTAGTTTCTAATAGAACCTAAGGTCTACATTTGAATGATATGTAATCTTTTTTTTATGTGTATAAAAATAGGTATTTGTGAATGACCAATTCCTCAACTGGGATCCTGAGCATCGGATCAAAGTTCGGATTGTTTCGGCAAGGGCATATCATTCCCTGTTCATGCACAACATGTAAGTGAAAAATACTAATAAGAATGATAAAGATTCTCTTCATTTCACAGTGCTATATTTCTTGTGGACTTCAACGGGTATCCAGATAAGTCACTTGTAAATTACGTTGCCCCTGTTGATCTCTAATAGTGAATGATAGTTGTGTTAGTATCAGGTAGGATCATAAATATACATGTATTGGTGCGGCTAGCTAGCTCCTCTTTCTCTCCCTAACACCATGGGAAAACATGTAAACTAGAAGAAAAAAAAAATCTCTTGTGCATGAAATAACTGGATGGATCGCAGGTGCATCCGTCCTACGCCTGAAGAACTGGAGGATTTTGGTACTCCGGACTTCACAATTTACAATGCTGGACAGTTTGCATGTAATCGATACACACACTACATGACTTCCTCCACCAGCATTGATCTTAACCTTGCTAGGAAAGAAATGGTCATCCTTGGCACACAGTATGCCGGGGAAATGAAGAAGGGTTTGTTCAGTGTGATGCACTATCTAATGCCTAAAAGAAACATTCTCTCCCTGCACTCTGGCTCCAATATGGGCAAAGATGGTGATGTTGCCCTCTTCTTTGGACTATCAGGTAAGTGTTGGTTAGGCTCGATTCTGGCCAGCCACCAGCCCATTGTATCCATATTATCCTACCTTTTGCAACTTAACTAGAAGCATTCCATGTCTGAATGTGTAGAATTCTATTTCATTTTGATCTTATGATATATGACTTCTTAGTTCTAATGACTTTTCCTTTGTTATTTTAGGCACAGGGAAAACTACTCTATCGACTGACCATAACAGGCTTCTTATTGGTGATGATGAGCACTGCTGGAGTGAAAATGGTATTTCGAACATAGAAGGAGGGTGCTATGCAAAATGTATCGACCTATCAAAGGAAAAGGAACCTGACATTTGGAATGCCATCAAATTTGGAACTGGTAAGTCCCCACCACCCTATTTAATTCGACATGCCATTTTTGAACTTCCTAATGTTCGCAAACTTTGTGCAGTGTTGGAAAACATCGTGTTCGATGAACACACTAGGGAAGTAGATTACTCTGATAAATCCGTCACAGGTGATTAATTATCCGAAGCAATGTTATTAAACAATTGGTACTGTGTGAAAGGGAAACTAGCTCAATTGAATTGTTGATGTTGCAGAGAACACTCGAGCTTCATATCCTATAGAGTATATTCCTAATGCAAAGCTACCTTGTGTCGGTCCGCACCCAAAGAATGTCATCCTGTTGGCGTGTGATGCTTTTGGTGTGCTTCCACCAGTTAGCAAACTGACATTGCCACAAACAATGTATCACTTCATCAGTGGTTACACTGCTCTGGTATATAGTCCATTGCTTTGCCACTCTTTGGTTGTTGTTTAATCAATATGTTCGAGTATGCTCACTGTTATAAAAAATAAAAATCAGGTGGCTGGCACAGAGGAAGGCGTCAAGGAGCCTCAGGCAACGTTCTCAGCTTGCTTTGGGGCGGCATTCATCATGCTCCATCCTACCAAGTATGCAGCTATGCTGGCTGAAAAAATGCAGAGGCATGGTGCCACAGGATGGCTTGTGAACACTGGTTGGTCTGGTGGAAGGTGAAAATTCTCTATCAAATATTTTACAGATGAATAGGAAGAGAAAGAGCATAATCTTAGTGATTCATTATGATTGATTTGTCTTAGGTACGGTGTCGGGAAGCGAATTAAGCTGGGATACACAAGGAAAATTATTGATGCCATACACTCAGGCAGCCTTCTGAATGCGAACTACCAAAAAACTGAAGTGTTTGGTTTGGAGATACCTTCTGAGATTGAAGGTGTACCATCAGAGATTTTGGATCCAATAAACACTGTAAGCCCTAATCTTGTATACATCTAAAGAGATGTAATGCTGAACAAGCTTATGTTTGTGCCTTTACATTGTTCATTTGTTTCCTTTGGTTATAGTGGGCTGAGAAGGAAGACTACAAGGAGACATTGCTGAAGCTGGCTGGCCTTTTCAGGAAGAACTTTGAGGTTTTTGCCAACTACAAGATTGGTCAGGATAACAAGCTGACTGAGGAGATCCTTGCTGCAGGGCCGAACTTCTGATCCATCATTTATGGTGGAAGAAAGGACAAATGAAGAATAAGGAGGTCATTTGTGTGGAAGAGTTGAAAGCTTAGATGATCCCTATTGTTTGTTTTTCCTTTCCTTGTGTTCAGCCTTCTAGACTATTTTGATACCATCTGAAGTTCAATTTATGTCAACCAGAGCATAATCAAATATGATCTTAAATTCGTTTTTATTTTAGTTCCACCGAGTTTGTGAATTCATCATTTATCTCAAAAATCTTTCACACTATCAGATTAACCTTCGATGAACACCAGGACACGCTACCCATAGCAACGTTGACCATTGACTTGAGCAACGCAGGTCAACTGATCCGATACATACGCATGTTTTCGATTTCCCTTCAATCGTTTGACTTTGATTGCTTCCTAAATCATCCACTCTGCTTATGATTCATGCATACGCACAATTAAACTTGTCATTAAGACAGTCTGCAAATTCCAAAAGTGAAGTCTCACTCAAGAGTTTGAAAGGTTGTCATATTGAGTCTTCCAAAAGCTTACGATTGACTTCGCAAGTCTTCTATCCTCTGAATTAAGCAGTCACCATTTTGATGCAAACTCTAAATTCTCTCTCATTTTCGTTGCTTCGTTTGTAGCAGCAGGATCTTTGAGATTGCAAGAGTGAATACGGAGGGAGTATGCCTTCTGATCCCGATCTTAAAGCAGGCAATGGATTCCGAGTTATCATCTTCGTCTCTGTTCCAATCTGTTTGGCGATGGCAGTTGCAGTCATATACGTCTGCGTTCGTGGTCGGCGCAAAAGAATACACGCACTGAAGCAGGAAGAAAAAGGCGAAATCAGACGCAATAACAACTTGGATTTGTTCTCAATCTGGAACTTCGACGGGAGGACGGTGTTCGGCGACATCATCGACGCGACGGAGGACTTCGACGACGCCTACTGCCTCGGCGTCGGCGCCAGCGGCAGCGTGTACCAAGCGGAGCTCCCGACGGGGAAGGTGGTGGCCGTGAAGCGCTTCCACTTCGCAGACGGCGACCGCGGCGGCGGGGGGCGGCTGCTGGACGAAAAGGGATTCAGGAACGAGATCAGGGCGCTGACGCGGCTGCGGCACCGCAACGTGGTGAAGCTCTACGGCTTCTGCGCGCACTCGCGGTGGATGTTCCTGGTGTGCGAGCACATGGCGAGGGGGAGCCTGGCGGAGATGCTGGGGCACGACGGCAGGGCGGCGGAGCTGGGCTGGGAGAGGCGGGCGGCGGCGGCCAGGGACGTCGCCGACGCCCTCAGCTACCTGCACCACGACTGCAGCCCGCCGGTGGTGCACCGCGACGTGTCCAGCAAGAACGTCCTGTTCGACGCGGAGTTCAGGGCCTGCCTCTCTGATTTCGCCACCGCCAAGCTCATCGAGCTCGACTCCTCCAACTGGTCGGCGCTGGTCGGAACCCTCGGATACCTTGCACCAGGTACAGAGAAAATTGGGCCCTAAACACGCTGATTGTGCCGGAGAAAGAAAACCAATTGTTCCTCTCACCTCGATGCAGAGCTGGCTTACACGATGAAGGTGACGGAGAAATGTGACGTGTACAGCTTCGGCGCGGTGGCGCTCGAGCTGCTCCTGGGAAGGCACCCAGGGGAGCTCATTCTGACTCTGTCTTCGTCGGCGTCGAGCGATCAGCAGCCCGAGCTACTGCTAAGAGATGTGTTGGATCCGCGCCTTCCGTTTCCCGACGAAGACCGCGGCCTGGCGGAGAAGATTGTGAGAGTGGCGGCGACCGCATTGGCGTGCGTGCGCCTCGATCCAAAGTCCAGGCCGTCCATGAGAAGCGTGGCTCACGAGCTGCGGAAAGAGAAGATGCCCGCTTCTCTTCAGCTCGCTCAAACCGTCAGCTTGTCTCAGTTGGAGAATTTTCAGCTATAGGCAATGTTATTAAGCCTGGAATCCTATAGGCGCACATTAGCACGTATGATCGCATAGTGTAAAAATCAATATATTAAAGAGTTATTTTTTAGCAATGTATACTAGATTGAAATTATAAGCGATTTGACAATTTATTTTACAAATTTTCAAGCAACTGAAACTCCTAGATAAGAAGGAATATATGTGTGAAATTTAGTATAGGAGATGAACCAGTCTCAGGACAAGATGACTATAGTGCTATGTTCTATGAGCAACATGCACATAGCTGATTAACTGACATAGCAATCATGGAATAGACTTGTCTCATTGAGTCCGGCCGAATCTCGATCAATACAATTGGAATGCTGGCTTTATAATTTTATAATTTTAGGAGTATTCCAATTAAAGATATCCTCCTGAATCCAATTATGAGTACTTCAGGAGGATAAAGACCAGACAATCATGGATCAACATTGTATTGAAGTCGTATGTCTAGCTTATTCGTGCCTTCACAATTGGAATGCTGGCTTTTGGTAGGTTGGCCATCGGATACCGTTTGTCATTTGTTGTGGATAAGACTTGTCCATTTTGTGTTACTGCATAGGAGACACAGAGAAGCACTTATTTCAAGTCCCTTATTACAATATAAAAAAAAGATAATTTCGTTCACCCTAAGTAGCTTAGTATCGTCGGCGCTACGCTAAAATACAGACAGTTAAATCACGGTTCACAATAGCCTCCTAGGTGGGAGGGCATAACTCACGGTGATGAAATCCCCTAGGATTGACCCGTGTCAAATCAGACAAATCATCCACCTGAGTACCAACTACGGTATATTTGAGACGTGCAAATTTATGGACTTGGTAGAAGTGTACTAACTCATTATTGATTAAGAATCTATGTACATCAGAGATAAAATATTGAGATAAAATATTGAGAAGAGAGATCAACTACAATAATATCCAACAAATTAGCAATCTAATTCGCCCAAATAAGTAAAAGGGTTAATAGAGCTTAAGAGTACTTCAGAATGATAGAGACCAAAGAATCATGGATCAACATTGTATTGAAGTCGTACGTCCAGCCTATTCATGCCTTTACAATTTGACTATTGGCTTATGATAGGTTGATCTATATATACCACTTGTCATTTATAGTGGATAAGACTTGCCCCTTTTGTGTTAGTGCATAAGAGACATAGAAACACTTGCTTTTCAAGTGCCTTATTACAATCCGACAAAAGGTGATTTTGTTCACCCCAAGTATCCCAGTATCATCGGCCTCATAGCATTATACAAACAGGTAAATCATGGTATACAGTGGCCTCCTAGGTAGGAGGGCATGACCCACAGTGATGAAATCCCTAAGAATTGATCCTTGCCTAATCCAGCAAGTTTGTCACCTGAGTACCAATTGCACTATACTTTAGACATGCAAATTTATGGACTTGATAGAAGTGTACTAACTCATTTTTAATTAAGAAGCTAGACATACCAGATTTGGAAAAAGGTCATACGCTGACCTCGGATGCATATGTTGACCTTGGATGCCCCACACGACTAATCTCTCTATCATCTATAGAAAGGTAAATTAGGAAATTGAACACGCCACAATATAGGAGGGTATTTCTCTCAACTTCGTCGAAAATCAATTCTTGCTTGATTTGACAATTCTATCATGTGGCGACCATTTCAACCAAGCCCTAGGACAAGCTATGCACATCAAAGATAAGATACTGAGAAAAGAGAAATCAACCACAACAGTGTCCAACAAACTAGTAATCTAGTTCGCCCAAACAAGTAAAAGGATTAATAGAGCTTATGAGTACTTCAGAAGAACAAAGACCAAACAATCATGGGTCAACATTTTATTGAAGACATATATCTAGTCTATTAATGCCTTCACAATTTGACTGTTGGCTTATGGTAGGTTGGCCATCATATACTTCGTGTCATTTGTAGTGGATAAGACTTGTCCATTTTATGTTAATGCAAAGGAGATACAAAAGAATTTATTTTTCATGTGCCTTTGCATAATTTGACAAAAGGTGATTTCAGTCACCCCAAACAATCTAGTATTGATAAAATCATGGTGATTCAATAGATAAATCATGACATACAACGACCTTCTAGTGGGAAGACATAACTGATAATGAGCATCTTAGATCATTATTTGGGCTTTTATACATAGCATTTTTATCATTTTGTATGCTTAAATTCTAGTTTATCTCATTTGTTTATGTGTTGGGTTTGTTTACAGCAGTAATGCAATTTTTCCTATATTTTATGGAATTTTATATAAAAATGTATATCTTGTTTTGTGGGCAGGCGATCTGGGCCGTTGATGAAGATCTAGAGCATCTTTATCATCCATCTCGATCTGAAGTGATTTGGGTCATTGGTGGGGATTTAGATGCATTTTGATTATCCATCTCAATCTGGAGTGACCTGAGCCTTTGATTGAGATTCTGGTTCAATTTGAGAAGAGTTGGTTCAGTTGTGAGCTTGATTCATCCAACTCAATGAAAATGGTTCTGCTCATCAAATCAACTTAGTTCAAGTGAAGCCTCATCTAAATCCCACAATCCATTCAAGAAGGACATCTCTGTTGGGATCGATGACTCGGCTAGAGAGTGAGGGGGAGTGAATAGCTCGTCACCCTCTAAATGCTTGTTTTTCCTATAAGATTAGTAGCATAGCAGAAATACAAGATAAATTATAAAGAATAAGTGTTAACACAAAACCTTTAATGTGGTTCGGAGATGACGCTCCTACTTCACGGTAGTCCGTATGGTGGACGATCCCAATCCGTCAATGGATGAATCTCCAAAAAACCTCCAGTTAACTTGTGTAGCTCCTTGTGGATGGAGAAACCTCACCACAAACTCATCGAGAGCACTAGAGCTCAAGGAAGACTACTAATAAGTTTTAACCAAACTTATTTCATCAACCTAGCCAGTCATCCCGAGTTCTCTTAAATAAAACTCTGTTGCTGAACTAGTCATTACCAATCGACTGGTGCCAACACCAATCAACTGCTCCAGTCGAATTCGAACGTTACAACCCAACGTTTGAATTCCAGCCGACATCAGTGGATTGCATAGAAGATCAGTCGACTAATCCTTTTGTGCCCTCTACTAGTTGACTGGTAATACCAGTCGACTGGTAAAACCCTAAACCTAGGGTTTTCCTTTCTGAGTATAGTTCACTCGCACTCGGACCATCACAATTCATTTGACTCTTCTTTGCAGCTTTGACTATTACCTTTAAGCCTTCTTCGCTTTGGCTCTCACCCTCGGATGCATACAAGCCCGCGACTCTTCTCCATGTCATCCTTTACGTATGTCATGAACTGCGCTTCCCTTGCTCATTATAATACCCCAAGGGTGCGTTTGGTTGAGGGTGTTCCTGGATAACCTTGGTTATTCATCCAAGGTTATCAATAAAAACTTTGTTTGGTTTAGGTAATGAAGAATTACCAGGTAATCAATTATACCCGCCACATCAGCAAAAGTGGTCATCTAACCCGGAATCAGAAAACCAAGGAAAAGTGGGGTTATGTTTGATTCCGGGGTTAATGTAATTTTTTAGCCAAAAATATCCTTATATTTTTACCATTTGAGACAAAATTATCCCTACCTATTAATTAAATTTCAAATATGCCCTAAATATAATCCTTCTCTTACTCCTCGCCAGATCCCACTTCGATCGGGAACCCTCGTAGGCGGCGGCAGGTGGCGACTTCGATCGGGAACCCTAGCTGGCGGCGACCTTGATCGAGCACTCGATCGTGAACCCTAGCATCGTTCCAGCGTTCGACTTCGAGCACTAGATCGTGAACCCTAGCATCGTTCCAGCGTTCGACTTCGAGCACTCGATCGTGAACCGGCAAATCCGTTTCGTTCCAACGTTCGACTTTCAGGTATTTACCAAGCACAAGTATTTTACTAATGCCTCTTGTTTTCGTTCCATCGTTCCTTCATCAGATTCTGAGCTTTCTGGTGATTCGATGCTCCTCGATCTTCTCTTTTCTTTGACAGATCCTGATCAATGCATTATCTGGTTTTGTTGTATATATGTGGTGATGTATAAGAAAGTCCCACAAGATGTTGTTAATCATAATTCTGTCCGTTTTATATGCTCGTGTAATTGTTTTCTTTTGGTCGGTTTAATTTGAGAATAGGATTTCCTACGGTTTGATTGAAACAAGAAATGACTCAAAAATTGGAGTTTTAAGTGGTAAAGTGACAGAAGAAAGGTTGAGGCATTTTTGACATGTTTAAAGGAGATGAATAGGTTCTATGCTTGTTAAATCTATTGGATTGGAAGGTTTAAGGTCTAGAGGGCGATCAAAGAATTGTCAGTGTTATAAAAAATAGATAGATATTGTCAAGGGATCAAAGAATCGATGATGATAATGATTAAATATGAGGTGAAGATACTTTTACATTATTTGATTACTTTAATCAACTTCACCTTCCCTCAGAATATCCAGGTAATTCGTAATTTTGTTTCAAGTAATTTCTTAGGCTCCATCTTTAAGCTATATATTCCATTACTCGAATACTAGAGAACATGTTCTTTCTGATTATACAAATAGATAGATATTGGTATGAGGTCGATGATAGAAGGTAGATGATTATCTTACTAAGAGGATAAAAAAAAAAGATTTATATTATCTTACAAAGAGCATAATTATTTGCTTTTTTGTGTCTATAAAATGCATGTATTTTATTTCCCAATTTCACAAGAACGGAAGAAGTAAACTAGAGGAAATGATGGAATTAATTTCTCCAAGAAATTTTGGTCTTTTTAATTTCTTTCACTCTTATTTCCATCCATTTAAATGCAGCATTAGGCTGGCTTTTCTTACTAATGTTATTTCTGTCTTGATTCCTCTATAGATTGAGCTTCCAGAGTGGGCTGATATTGTAAAAACTGGAAGGTTCAAGGAGCTCGCTCCTTATGATCCAGATTGGTACTATATCAGAGCAGGTAACATGAAACCATGCACGACTACGTCTATCCTATTTGTCTATTTAGTGAGGAAGTTTAGTGGTCATACGATCCAGTCTCACCCTTTATCTTTTCTTACAGCTTCAATGGCCCGCAAGATTTACTTAAGGTAGGGCATTGGAGTAGGTGGTTTTCAAAAAATTTACGGAGGCCGGAAGAGGAATGGAAGTCGTCCACCGCATTTCTGCAAGAGCAGTGGGGCAATTGCCCGCCACATTCTGCAACAATTGCAAGTGATGAATATCATTGAGATCCATCCTAAAGGGTAAGCATTTTCATGTCTTGTCTTCTCATGGCACATTTTAGCAGTCTTATAGAAGTTGGACTCTTCAATCTTTAACTGTGGTAAACATCTAATTATCAGAAATTAAGTGATCTGGAATTGTATTGTGAGCCTAAACAAGAGAGTTTGGTAGTTCAATAAATTGCTAGTTCATTTTGACAACATCACTTTTCAATATTATTTTCTATTGCCATAATGTGATCTTTTCCCTACTGCAGTGGAAGAAAAATCACTTCTCAGGGACAGTGGGATCTTGATCAAGTGGCTGGCCGTGTCTAGTCGTCTAGGTGCTACGTTATTCGAAGAGTTCCAATTAAGAAACCTTTTACTTCAGGATTTAGTATAGCTTTTATGTTCACCGAACGTCAGTAGATGATGATTTTGATCATTTGATTTACTCTGTTTTGGTTTTGGACAATGTCTTATTGAGAAAAGTGTATGATATACTTCAAAGAGATTCTGTTGATTTACTCTTCGTCGCACCTTTTTGCTTGTTTCCGTCCTCACGTGCAATTTTTTTTATAAATTTATATATATTGATGATGACTTATGATGCTAGCCAATTTTTTTTTTATAAATTTGCTCATCATTATTGAACTGTAGATTACTATTTCGGCCATTCTCATACTTCTTTCTATTATTTTTGTAGAAAATGTTTTTTTAAATATTCTTTAATTTTTTAAAAAATGTTTTTTTTAGAAAATAGAGATAAAAAATGTAAATTAAATATCATTTTAAAAAATCACATTTCATCAAAAACTAACGCATCAACCAAAAAAGAAATAAAAAATAATAATTTGATATACATTAAAACTAGGGGTAATATAGTAATTGTCATATTAAGTTATACATTAAAACCTTCAACCAAACAAGTTTTTGTCCCACTATCAAAGATTAAACCAAACAACATTAGGTTATATTTTATTCCCTATAACCTTGGTTATGTGATTACCTGGTAATCACATGCCCAAGGTTATCAAAGAACACCCTCAACCAAACGCACCACAAGAGTCGTATAAGCCTTTTGGGAAGGATAAAACCAAAAAGGAGATTTCTCGGAACTCGGGGCGAAGATTGTAATCCGAGGACCCCTTACTGAAGGAGCAGCAACGAATACAAAATCCCGCAGGAACTCAGCTTTTTCATCTCCGCACTAGTCTGATCAATCAGACACACTTCCTTCGATCAGATTTGAAGGGAGGGACTTGTGATGGGGTTGAATAGCTCGTGACGGGCACGTGGGATGAAAAAGCTGCGTGGCATGACACGACGGGTCGAAGTGACCCTCCTTCCCGGGCCTCAGGACCCCTCTTAGGGGGCACACCCCGGAGGGTCAGCCAGAAGACCCCTCCCGGGATCACCCTGGGGGGTTGAGGCCCGAGAGCCCTCGGGCTAGCGCCCACTCGAGCCGAAAAACCCCGAGATCACCTCGAGAGGCGGAGTCCAAATAACGAGCGACCTCAAGTAGCAATCTCCCCCCCCCCCCTCTCACCTTTTGCGGATTTACGAATACACATCCCCGCCATAAGGAGTCATCACGGCCCTTAAATGTCGCAACGGGTCGAAGCGTAATAACGGCGCAGACCATTTCAAAGGCTATCCAGTAACTGCAGAAAGAGGGGGAGGACGTGACATGAGTCATGGAGACGTGGCACAAGATCAAGGGAACCCGCCAAGTCTGCTGCCATCAGTATAAAAGGTAGCCCAACCCCTCCGGTAAGGGGATTATGCTCTCTTAACTCTACACACATTTCCTTTTTTGCTGCTTTTACTCTCCCTCAATACACAGACTTGAGCGTCGGAGTGGGCTCCGCCGGATAATTTCCGGCATGTTCCCTTAATACTCGTATTTGATCTTGCAGGGCGCAACGTTCCTCCCCTCCCTTCGGCATTCACGTGGGCTGAACTTCGGTGACATGCCGTCGGCGTCGATTCTTTCCGGAACCGTTGTAATAAATTAAAATTTAAATAACTTCAAGTTTTATAAAAAAAAATATTTTACATATATATTTCTTTGATCGAGTTCGATCAATTTATTATCCAGGGTTATAGCAACAACTCCTCGATTATTATAATAGCGTTGAAATAATAAAAATTTCATTAAGAAAAAAATAGTACGCTGTCTTTTGGACTTTTTAAATGAAAAAGTGGCTTTTAATATATAATTTGGATAATTAAGGTTGCATTTTAAATCTTCACCTTAAATGTTATATCAAATATGATTTATAATTCAAAAAAATAAAATTATTTTAGCGAACGTTTAATTTTTTTTTTTACTTTTAAATTTTAAATTTTTTATTTGGTTGATCACACTGTTTTATTTTACAAAATCATCTTCTATATCCAAACTTTATCCGAACATTGAAGATTTATGTGACCCTTTGCATTTATGTTAATTTAATTCCATAAAAATATGGCAGCGTATTAATTACATTTATTATTGCTTTTAATGTTTAACATAATTGAAAATAAATACAAAATAAAGAATTGAAAATTTGTGTAGGTAACTATAAATTATATATAGTATCATTCATCATAAACAGATAATGACGAACTCGATTAAAATGGTAACATTTAATGTCCTACTAAATGAAAAAAAAAGGGGGAAGGTTAATAGAACTGATAGAGATATTAGCATATTAATGTGGATTGATAAATTGAATTAAATATAGGCATGCTTATATATATATATATATATATATGTGTGTGTGTGAGATTTTTTTAATAAAAAAATTTAAAAAATCATTTGGATAATTTTTTAAATTCTGACATTTCCTTTGTTGGAAGAAAACGCATAGACTCATTGCTGATATGGATTTTGTTTACTAAAAATAGAAAGACAAAATCTAGAGAGGGGGAGTGTATATAACTCTGTTTTCTTCCCTTGGAGCCTCATCAAATGGCAGCAGCCATGGCTCCGACTTCTCTGTTTGTGCTCTTCTTGCTCATCCTCTGTCACGGCCTTGAGCTCTCCTCCGCGGCCAACGTGACGTACGACCACCGGGCGTTGGTGATCGATGGGAGACGAAGAGTCCTCGTCTCCGGCTCTATCCATTACCCACGCAGCACTCCTGAGGTCCTTCACTGCACTCTCTCTGCATTTTCTCCCTTTGATCATCGTTTGGTTGAGCTTACGCCGGTTCGAGACGTCACAGATGTGGCCGGACCTCATCGAGAAGTCCAAGAACGGCGGGCTCGACGTCATCGACACCTACGTCTTCTGGGACATCCATGAGCCCGTGCAGGGCGAGGTGACTGTTCTTCTTCTCTTACCAAACTCTGTTCGCTTTCTCCTTCAACTTATCGCTTTGCCATTCGTCTTCCGACAGTTTGACTTCGAAGGGAGGAAGGATTTGGTGCGGTTCGTCAAGGCGGCGGCGGCGGCCGGCCTCTACGTTCACCTTCGGATCGGTCCTTACGTCTGCGCCGAGTGGAATTACGGGTAGAACTAAAACTCTGATCTCGTTCGTTTTGTCTTCTTCTTCTTCTTCTTCTTCTTCATTTGGTTGTTCTTCCTCTGTTGCAGTGGGTTCCCTCTTTGGCTGCACTACATCCCTGGGATCGAGTTTAGGACTGACAACGAGCCCTACAAGGTTTCGTCACTTGTGCTTTGATTCCAACATTTTCATGCACTGGAAATCGATCCCTGTTTCATAGTTTTTCAAAATCCCAACTACAGAAGGAGATGCAACGTTTCACGACCAAGATTGTGGGCATGATGAAGCATGAAAAGCTATATGCGTCGCAAGGTGGACCTATCATCCTGTCACAGGTAGTAATTAAATAGAAAGTGAAATGAAGTTTTGGTTCAATTGCAGCACAGAACATGACTGACTTGTCACTGTTCATGGTAGATTGAGAATGAGTATGGAAACATAGATGATGCTTATGGCGATGCAGCCAAGACTTATATTGACTGGGCGGCATCGATGGCTACATCTCTTAACACGGGCGTACCATGGGTGATGTGCCAGCAAGCTGATGCCCCTGACCCCGTTGTGAGTTCCACACTTCCATGCTCGAACAAATTTTCAGTTGGTGATCTTATCGGCTTGCGTTAACTCTATCTGTTCTACAGATCGACACTTGCAATGGCTTCTACTGTGATCAGTACACTCCAAACTCGTACCAGAAACCGAAATTTTGGACTGAGAATTGGAGCGGTTGGTAAGGCATATTGATCTCATGCTGCAATTCTATCCTAAGCATCGATCCTTCTTTGACGACGACGATGATGATCGGAATGCAGGTTTCTCGGCTTCGGTGGCAGTGTGCCATACAGACCCGTTGAAGATCTTGCCTTTGCTGTAGCTCGATTCTACCAACGTGGTGGTACCTTACAAAACTACTACATGGTGACTAATTCATTACATATTTTGCTAAATAATCTTGAAGAAGAGAAGATGAATGTGTTTCTGTTCTAGTACCATGGAGGCACCAACTTTGGACGCACTTCAGGTGGACCATTTATCACTACGAGCTACGATTATGATGCTCCCATCGATGAGTATGGTAAGTTGATGGTCTGATCCTAGACATTGATATAGATGCTTGAAGCTTGGTGATATTATTTCTAATGTACATTAATTTCAGGTATTGTTAGGCAACCTAAGTGGGGGCACTTGAGAGATCTACACATCGCCATAAAGCTTTGTGAAGAAGCAATGGTAGCAACAGATCCAGAGTCCATTGATCTCGGGCCAAACTTGATCGTAAGAACAAATATCCACATCAGTTGCATTTTTTTTTGTTGATTTGCTAAAACTTTTGATGATCCAGGGAGATGTTTATCGAGCTGCAGAAACAGGGAAATGTGCAGCATTTCTTGCCAATATCGATACCAAAACCGATGCGACTGTTCTTTTCAATGATCAAACATACTTTTTACCTGCATGGTCCGTGAGCATTCTTCCTGACTGCGAGAATGTCGTCTTCAATACTGCACAGGTGATGATTAATTTCTCATGTCGATGCTGAACTATTTGTTGCACTAACTGCTATGTATTTCAATGACAGATAAATTCTCAAACTGTTCTTCCAGAGACCAAATATGTGAACACTAATGATCAGAGCTCCGAGTCAGCATGGAAATATGTCAAAGAACCTGTGGGAATCTCAAAGTCCAGTGCTTTCGTGAAAGCAGAGATACTCGAACAGATAAACACTACTGCTGATGCCAGTGACTATCTTTGGTATTCAACAAGGTATTGAACTTCTACTGCGAATTGCGATGTTTGTTCAAAATGGCTCTCATGAACAACCTTTTTACAGTCTCAATATCACTGGAAACGAACCATTTCTCTGGGAAGGGAGTCAGTGCACACTGCATGTGGAGTCTCTCGGTCACGTCCTCCATTCTTTTGTTAATGGACAGCCAACAGGTCGTTTTCAGCTCTGTCTATCGAACATGGTCGACTACACTTACATTTCAGTAATTAGAATGCTGAGTTCTTCCACAGGCAGCGCGATCGGAAGCGGCGGCGATTCGAAAGTCTCTCTGAATCAAACAATAACCCTCGTCAAAGGAATCAACAAAATTGATCTTCTGAGCGTGACTGTTGGTCTTCAGAACTATGGTGCGTTTTATGAGAAACGGGGTGCAGGAATAATTAGCCCTGTGTTGCTGATAGGTAAAACTGCCTCTGCAAATCTATCTTCAAACGATTGGATTTACCAGGTATGTATCTCTTCTACTGATGCTTTGGTAAACAGAGTCGACACTGATTTCCTCATTTGTGTTGTTCAATCAGATTGGACTTCAAGGTGAAGACTCGGGCTTTTACCATTCAGGAGATTCATCGGCATGGGATTCACAAGCCGAGGACTTGCCAAAGTATGTGCCTTTGGTGTGGTACGCGGTGAGTTTCGAGGCCCCTGCCGGGAACGATCCCGTCGCGATAGATTTCACCGGAATGGGAAAGGGAACGGCATGGGTGAACGGGGAAAGCATCGGCCGGTATTGGCCGAGTTATCTCGCTCCGGAATCTGGCTGCGAGCCGTGCGACTACAGAGGCAGTTACGATGCAAATAAGTGCCGGAAGAACTGCGGACAGCCATCTCAGACACTGTAAATTAATTTGCTGCTGCATTTCATGTATGTTAGTGCGTGATTGTGAGATCGACTGATTGCTCTTTCAAACAGGTACCATCTTCCCCGGTCGTTCATCCGGCCCGGCCAAAACGAGCTGGTCCTTTTCGAGGAAATGGGCGGCGATCCGACGATCGTATCGTTCGCCACGCGACGGATGGGTCGGCTATGCGGGCAGGTGTCCGAGTATCATCCGCCGCCTGTGCGAGCTTGGAACAGTACGAATAAGTCGCCGGTGCTGCATCTGGAATGCCCTCGTCTGATCAGGTCATATCTTCGGTGCCGTTCGCAAGCTTCGGCACTCCCTACGGTGCTTGTGGGAGCTTCGGCCATGGCGGATGCAGCAGCTCGAGGGCTCTTGCTATTGTGAAGCAGGTAGAATTTCATGCATGAAAATATGAAATCGTTGGTTGATTGTTCTGTCGTGGAATTGAATGAACGACTGACTGCGCTCGATACTGATTCAGGCATGCGTTGGAGCCGCGAGCTGTGATGTGGAAGTGTCGATCGACTTGTTCGGTGATCCCTGTGCGTATGTCGGTAAGAGCCTTGCGGTGGAAGTTGCGTGCTCTTGATGAAGCAGAAAGCCGGCGGCGGCGCGGTGACTGAATTTCGGTAAAAAAAAAAAAATTGTATATTTTGAAAGTTTAAAAGGCAATAAAGTTACGTAATTTACCTCTTCCGTATTGATTCTGAGATGAGTTGATGGGACGTTGGGACGAATGAATCGTCTTTTGCCACCTTAAGTGTGCTCAAGAGATGGGACTATATTCACTACAAAAATAACAAGAATTGCAACGGACTATTAATAAAGTCCGTCGCAAGTGGCGACGGATATATAGTATCCGTCGCCAAAGATTGGCGGCAAGTCAAACTCCTGAATATAATAACGGACATGGTCAAAGTCCGTCGCTAGTTTTAAGCGACGGGTCAAACACCCTAATATAGTGACGGACATAGTCAAAGTACGTCGCTATAGCGACGGACAATATAAATTATCCGTCGCTAGTTTTAAGCGACGGGTCAAACACCCTAATATAGCGACGGACATGGTCAAAGTCCGTCGCTATAGCGCGGACAATATAAATTATCCGTCACTAGTTTTAAGCGACGGGTCAAACACCCTAATATAGCGACGGAATTGGTCAATTCCGTCGCTAATCGGCGACGGACAAGTTAATTCGTCGCTATATTTCTTAAAAAGGGCGACGACTCCCTTCCCCCGCGGCCACGCGAACCCTAGCGACGTCTCCCTCCGGCGAACCCTGCACGGTCGCGCGCGGCCTCCCGCGGCCTCGCGCGAGCAGCCGCGGCCTCGCATGGGCTGGCGCGGCCTCCCTCGGCCCCACGCGAGCAAGCGCAGGCCAGCGTAGTCGCGCCCCGCCTGCTGCGGCCGGGCGGCGCCTGCTGCGGGCCGCCGACGCCTCCTGCGGCCGGTGAACCCTGCTGCGGCAGGCAATGCCAGTTAATTAATTAATTAATTATTTAACTGATTAATTGACTAATTAAATGATAATTAAATTTGTTAAATTATCATTTAATTATTTTAGATAATAATTTCATTTGTTAAATTATAAATTGTGCAATTAATTGTTCAAATGTTTGATTTATTTTAGGTTAATTATGTGGTTAAATAGAATAATTAGATGATTAATTGTTTGTTTAATTAGATTAATTGATTTATTAATTAGATCTTGTTCGATTAATGTTAGATTAACTGTTTGAATAATTAAATTAATTTGTTGATTAATTCTTTGATTACTTAGAATAATTGATTCATTATTTATATCATGTTTGATTAATTAGATGTATAATATCATTAATATTATACATAATATGGATTAATATCAAATTTTAATATGGATCATAATATGTGTGGTTTGATTAAATTTTCTTATCTGAATTCAGATACAATGTGTCCGAACAAGGCATGGATGTATAATAGGTTAGACAATGGATTTATCCGTGACGAATATTTTGCTGGAGTGGAAGAATTTGTTAACTTTGCAAAGTGTCATCCTGAGTGTTTGAATGACACAGAGTTGAAGTGTCCATGTAATCAACGCAAATGTAGAAATACAGCTTTCCGTGATGAAGATACAGTGAAAACTCATATCGGCAGGTATGGGTTTGTTCCAAATTATTACAACTGGTATTGCCATGGAGAGCCGTATGTATATGAATTTGGTGGATCTTCTGCTGCATCATCATTGAACTCAATTGGACCAGAGACATCATATAACCCTGCTGATGCAATGCAATCAATGGTTTACGATGCAATGAATGCTTTTGATCAATAAAATGTAGAACAAGTACCTACTTCTGATGTTCAGAAAATGTATGACATGTTAAAGCCTAGTGAAAAAGAATTATGGGAAGGTATTTCTTCTGATCATTCTCAATTATCTGCTATTGCAAGATTATTGAATATAAAGGCAGAACATTATTTCTCAGAATGATGTTATGATGGCATATGTCAACTTATGTTAGAGTTGCTTCCAACTGATAACTGCATGACTGATAGTTTCTACAACACTAAAAAACTAATCAGAGACTTGGGTTTGCCAGTTGAGAAGATACATTGTTGTGTCAATAATTGCATGATCTTTTGGAACCAAGATAGTGAATTAATGGAATGTAAAATCTGTAACCATCCTCGTTACAAGCATGGTGCTCGCTGTTGGGTACGAGATGGCTATAGAGGGGTGAATATAGACAATCGCTTGCCCCTTGAAAACTTATCACGATTTCTGCAACTCAAATATCAGTAGCACAGCGGAAAGAATAGAAAACAGAGTATGCAGTGAAACCGAAATGAAAGCAAAACAAACACAACTAGCAAGATCGCTAACACGGAGGGTTTACAAGGTTCGGGGATAACTTGCCCATACTCCTTGGCGTGCCCTTGAGGTGGGTGATCCCTTGATCGTCGGCAGATCAAGCCCCGGTTAACACCGGATATGAAGCAACCTCCTTCTCGGTGGAGAAACCTCTCCACAGCGTGTTTCACACAATGATATATAATAAGCACAATGAAACAACAACAAGAAAGTCTTACTCAAACACTTAGAGAGGACAAAACACAGCAAGCTTCCCTGAGCTCCACCCAGTGGCGATCTCACGCAGACCCCGTCTGCTTCGTGTCTTCCCACTGTCGGACTCCAAGCTTCTTGTTTTCTCCTTCAAGCGCTCAAGTATGATGATTGCTCCTCAATAGCTTGCTTAGAATAATTGGAGAACTCAAGAACAGCAAGCTTCTCCCTCAGGAACTCAAGAGCACGAAGAACTTCAACAAGTATCAACTGTAAGTCGTGTTGAACTCCACTCTCGCGTTCCTTTTTGTTTCTCCGCCAAGTGACAGGTGACACCATCTCTGTAGCTCCCAGCTACTCATCTGTCAATGCCAGCCTCTACTGAGCTATCTCTGGACTCACTGAGCTCCTCAGCCAAGCCCCAGTCTTAGCTCCAGTCCGCAGCTCGCCGTTGCAACCTGAGATGGGAAAAGGGACAAACCTGCTCCAAGGAAAGCACGCCTTGACTTCTCCTTGAGTGTTTGAGTCTTCCTCTGTCACCTGAAACTCAATCAGAGCATTAGAGCAGAAGATCAAGCAACATATCAACATACATCAGCAAATCGAATTCGGTCAGACGCTCTGACCACGTCTGTCAGTGGAATTTGAATTAAAGTGATCGTTCACCGGACCGATCCAGGGTGTGTGGATCGATCACCAGATCGATCCACTGCTTTGCCGGGATTCCCAGCTCTCACAGCTATACACTCCTGATCGGTCACCAGACCGATCAGGGTGAAGCCTGATCGGTCACCAGACCGATCAGATTGGATCCTGATCGGTCATCCAGACCGATCAGAGCAGATGAACAGTAACTTTTTAATCAAATCCAAGATCCCTGATCGGTCACCAGACCGATCCAAGACTTTGATCAGCAAGGGAACTCACTCACCGTTTGCTCCCTGATCGGTCACCAGACCGATCAGAAGCAAGACAGCAAGGAAGCAGCCTGCTCCCTGATCGGTCACCGGTCCGATCAGGAGCCACACAGTAGATTCCCAATCTCATTGTGCGCTCCCTGATCGGTCACCAGTGTCACGCCCCGAGACCCAGGAGCTGCTGGTCCAATAGAAAATCGGACAGCACCTCCCCTGTCCGGCGGACAATTTACACATACATACAATATCAATACACACACGCAGTTTAATAATTTGGCCTTAGGCCTCAAAATAAAGACATAACCTAACCAAACACAAAATAAATCATACCTGACTGCGGACCGGTCCGATGGGGCACACGACACATATGACATATACAATACACAAACAGAATATAAAACAATCCACTACACAGGATGAAACAAAATCCTGTGGTCGCGATGGGTAGGGACTGGCTGCTGGGCTCTTCTGGCGACTCCAAGTATCTCAACCTGAAATAAAAACATATGGCAACGGTGTGAGTCCATAAACTCAGCGAATACCCAGTAGATATGCATAGCATGTTATAATAACAATAGGAGTCTACACTGATACAGTCCATATGAGCAATAGGAAAGGGTATACTGAAGATACTGAATAAAGATACATACCAGAATCCATCTATCCTGCAGAGGGTGAAATAAAACCCTATGGAACAAGTATAACATATAAACCAAGGTATACAGGTATCCAGTATATGCATGTCAATCAAGTGCAGAAATCAAGTGCAGCAAACAATGCACGATGCAAAATATGCACATGGTGCAATGCCATGGTCACCCCCTAACTCCAGTCAAGCCACCGAGACAGGCGATACTGTGTCGGCCGAGTGGAGCAGAGCTGTGACACTGTCCGCACTCTGCCATCACTGCTCCTGAGTGACCGAGTGGACAGGATGCTGGTGGAGCTATCGCTCCGCCCCATGTATATATAGGGGAGATATCTCTCTCATCTTCTCTGGTCTATGGGTAGAGAAGGGATCCCTGCTTGCTACCACGCTCTGAAACCACTACCCCTGAGCGGACGAGCGGAGCGATACAGAGCAAATGCACACACCCAGCGGTATCCACTAACCCATGAGTGGCCGTGTGTGCATATCATGTGCCGGAAGACGATTAGGCTCAACCACAAGGGAGTCGCTGATCGCCGGCATGCAACAATGCAAGGATGGTGTATGATAGATACACATACCTCCCTCCCCAAGTCCTCAGTATACTAGGTCTCAGTCTGAAATCCTATAACAGGAAATACAGGTAACCTACAAGGTATACTGGCCGAAAACTACAGATCCCTCAAGGTCAAAGGCAGGAGATGCATCACGATCTCTAAGCATACCTATAGATATGACACTACCTGATACTGTATGGAACTAACCACATAATAACTCAGGGATAACTATCAAGTATCCAGGACGGACATGATAATTAAGGGATAACTAATAAGTATCCAGTATAGACATAATGACTCAGGAATAACTAACAAGTATCCAGGTCAGGCAATATAACTCAGGGATAACTAACAAGTATCCGGTTCAGACATAATAACTCAGGGATAACTAACAAGTATCTAGATCATGCAATGTAAGTCAGGGATAATTAACAAGTATCCAGTATCGGCATGATAACTCAAAGATAACTAAGAAGTATCCAGTATAGACATAATGACTCAGGAATAACTAACAAGTATCCAGGTCAGGCCATATAACTCAGGGATAGCGTATAAACTTACTGCTATCTATAACAGACAATGCATAGCAATATGACAATATCTAAAAGATAAGTCAAAAGGTACCCGCCTTCAACGTGGAGTCTGGGTCCAAGAAAGAACCTCCGCGTCTATACGTCTGAACCAGTCAACGTCCTGTATCAAAGGATATAGTTCATTAATTACCAAATCGACTGATAACTAGATAAACACGATACAAACCCAATTATCACCATCCTATAGGTGATTGTCACTAATTAACCCTAATTAGTGTTTAATTTCTGTTTAGGTTGAATCGTGACCCACGTTAGGGTTTATCCCGGCTTAACCCAAGTGATCACCAAGTCCGACATGGATTTCCCTAACAGAGACAAATCCACTCAACTCCGATCCCATGAGAACAATTCATTCTCCAATTACCAAAGTCAATTGACTTACACAGCTGAACCATACTCACCAACCCCAAATCGGAAACTCACAGTAGAAATCCAAGCCTAGGATTACAACCTAGCATGTTCCAACTCCAAGTGAAGCTCTCGGCACAGCCTCAACTCCTATTTAATCAAACCAATCATACAAGCTATCTCAATTAAAATGCTAATAGCAACTTAAATTTATACATATCTAACTCCACACTGATCAAGACCATTGCCATTATCCCTTTCTAAAATAAGAAGATCAATGTTGCAATATAATCCACATATCCAAACCACACAAAGCCCACGACAGGAATAGGGAAAAAGAAAACCAAATCATATTCAATTATAGAGAATCCTTGGCAACATCTCAAATATAGGCAAATTAGTATATCAGTTCGACATCTACAACCAACAATCTCATCTAAAACCATAGAACCTATAATCCACAACCCCATAGAGTGCACGACATCACTAGCACACAACTGAGACAAAACAGAGCATAACCTTGTGCTAACAAGCACCAGACTCTTACATCATGGAACCAAAACACAATCAACAAAATTTTATGATTCCTTACCTCAAATTCCAGCTCCAATTGCAGAACCTCCCCAGCAAACAGAAGGTGAGGGAGTTGAAGCCCAATCCCAATCTCAATTCCGGAATCAGATCTCAGATCCAGAGCTTGAACAGAAACCCAATTGAAATTCACAACCCTGAATTAATGTAACAAATCTCAAGCAGAATTCATCCAAAAATTGAAATCAGACCTGCTAGTCAAGAATCAATTCCAATCCACAAGCTCCAAAATGAAACCCCTTACCTACAAGATCCGGCCAGTCTAGCCACACTCGGAGAACCCAGTGTCGGCGGTTGGTGTCAAGCTCCGCCCCTGGACATCAACCTTGACCCTTCTCACCGGAACCCTATCCATAAAAATCCCGCTGCTATGATCAGAGCTCCACATCGTCTAGAGTCAGTTGCTTCGGATCGGGGAAGAACGGAACACATAGCCAGGGCTTACCCGGAAAAGCTTGGCCAGCTGTGCATCCCAACGAGGAAGATGATTCTTCGGCCGGATTCAACTACACCTCCACCCAATCCTCCAATCGCGATCCGGTGAGGAAGTATGGCGAAGAAGAAGGAAACGACTCTGGGCGATGATAGGAAGGAGCTAGGGCTCGCCAGATGAGCGACGCAACTTGCCGGGCTCGACACAGACGGAGTAGGGCGGCGCGAGGGTGGTCGGCGGCGCCGGCTAGGGCACGCGAGTGGAGCGAAGGTCGGGTCGGGTGGGCTGCTCGGCTACGGTTTAGGGCTCACGCAAGGAAGAACTCAAATAAAAAGGGGGGTGGTTTTTTGCAGAAAAGTCCTTCAAGGTTTGATTAATCTCACATCCACCCTTAACAATTAATGCATATTCGCAAACCCACCCTTAAAGCTAAAATTTCAAATCGATTTAATCCTCTAATTATAGTTTGGGTCTCGGAATCCATACATCTTCTTCCGAAAAATTTTCTGACTCGCGTCAAAAGTGTCGGATTTAACATCCTCCCCCACTAACAAAAATTTGGTCCCCAAATTTCATCTTTCCTTACTCGGCAACTGCCAACATCTCGTATGCAGTAGGCAACCTACTACCCTGTTCAATCATCTCAACAACTGAATGAACGTGCAGACAACTTAGGGGAAAAATTGGGGATGTTGTGCTTGAACTTTCCATCCAAGCTCCCAAATTTCATACTAAAGATCATTTATCCACCCAATGATAGCATGTCCGGCAGGACGATATCCACTAATAGAATCCTCAAAGTATAATGTATACTAGAAGTTCGTCAATCTCAATCCACCTCTCAACACCAACGAGAAAGTCCACGGTGATATCAACCTTATCATCTGGTGAACTACTAGGTTCACGATGGGGATATAATAACCGAAAACAATGGACACCTTTAATCTCCTGATTAATGTCCAATATCTTACCGGAAGATAAGGATACATCTAACCCCACATCCTCCGCACCCTAGCGGGTCATACATCTCGATGCACCATCGAGATTATCCACCCACGAACACTGGATCTATGAGTCAAAATACCTCATAGAATCACGTATAATGAACGAGTCGACCAACCATCGGATCGTAACCCAATATTCTCCGAGTCCTTCACTCAAGGTTCAGAAACCTCTGAGATCTAACTCCATACATGGAGACATGCTGCCTCTCATGAGTATCTCAATATTCTCAGGAAGCAATTCCTTTATTTCTCAACGGGTCGTCCCCGATATCATCTAACCAAAGGTGGTCTAGTTTTGTATGTGATTTGCCTCCACGCAAATCATAAGTCCGTAGATATCTGCTTGGTTATTCAGACCAAGTAAAAACAGTAAACCATAAGTGTCAAGCAACTTTTCACCCAACCTTTCCGAATTAGGACTTTTCCAACACCTAACCTCCCAGGTTAGGATTTTCCAACACCTAGCTCTCCAAGCTAGGATTTTCCACACCTAACCCTCCAGGTTAGGATTTTCCATATCATGCCTAATCCTCGATTAGGACTTAATCATAATCCACCTAACCTCCCAGATTAGGATTTTCCATATCATAATCATCCTCCTAACTTAAAATCGTTGTCAACACCAAAACAACAATCAAGGCCAGACTGCATCAACACTCGCATGGTAAATCAGAAGAAGAAGAAGAATATTCCTTACAAAGTCATGTATTATTTTCCTTTGACTGCTAGACTCCAACGTTTGTATGCATCAGCAGCAACAGCAAGTCATATGATCTGGCATCAAAACCATAGACATGATGGAGACATTATGAGTCATCCTTGTGATTCCCCTGTATGGAAACATTTAGACTCAACATTTTTTTCCTTTGCTATGGAACCACGTAATGTCAGACTTAGACTTTCTGTAGATGGATTTCAGCTATTTGGAAGTTATGGACAACAATATTCATCGTGGCCTGTTATCTTAACACCATACAACTTACCACCATGGATGTGCATGAAAGATGAATTCATGTTTCTTACTGTTTTAATTCCAGGTCCTCAAAATCCAAAAGGGCACATAGATGATTTTTTTACAACCTTTGATAGCTGAGCAGAATTATTTATGGAATATAGGTTCAGAGACGTATGACATTGCTACAAAGTCAAACTTTTTAATGCATGCAGCATTGTTATGGACTATTAGTGATTTTCCTGCTTACTCAATGTTATCAGGATGGAGCACAGCTGGAAAGTTAGCATGTCCACTTTGTATGAGTCAGTCATATGCATTTTCTTTGCCCTGCAGTGGCAAGATTTCTTGGTTTAATAATCATCGGAAATTTTTACCTCTTAATCATCCGTTCAGAAGAAATAAGAAACATTTTAAAAGGAATGAAGTAGTTAGGAAGCTACCTCCATTTGGGATGTCAGGCGAAGAAGTGTTAAATGAAATTGATAGTTATGAACTTCTACCAGTATACCAAGAAGGATCAGATGATATCAACAAGTGTATTGTTAGAGTCAACAAATATGGTTGGAGGAAAAGAAGTATTTTTTAGGAGCTTCCATATTGGAAATATTTACTCATTTGTCATAATTTGGATGTGATGCATATTGAGAAAAATTTCTTTGATAACATCATTAATACTGTCTTAAATGTGCATGGGAAAACAAAAGATACAACAAAATCTCGTGAAGAATTAAAACAAATTGTGAGCAGGCCTGAGTTGCATCAGAATGAAACAACTGGTAAATATCCGAAGGCTTGTTATACATTGGACAAAGAAAGTAAGCAAGCATTGTGTTCTTGGTTGAAAAACATAAAATTCCCATATAGATATGCCTCTAATATGTCTTGTTGTGTGGATACGAATAGATCTAAAATGGTTGGAATGAAGAGTCATGATTGTCATGTGTTCATGCAAAGATTAATTCCAATAGCTTTCCAAGAATTACTTCCTAATAATGTTTGACAAACACTTACAGAATTAAGCCTTTTTTTCAAAAATCTGACTTCCAGAGTTGTTACGGTAGCAGATATGTTACGCCTTTAGACAGAGATTCCTTTAATACTATGTAAGCTTGAGCGAATATTTTCACAAAGCTTTTTTGATTCAATGGAGCATTTGCCTATTCATTTACCTAGCGAGACACAGATTGATGGTCCTGTACAATACAGATGGATGTATCCGTTTGAAAGGTTTCTTAGAAAATTAAAGAATAATGTGCGTAACAAAGCAAGAGTTGAGAGATCAATATGTAATGCATATCTGGTTGAAGAAGCAAGTTCATTTTGCTCCTATTACTTTGCTGAAAATGTGAAAACCAGACATCGAGAGTGTCCACGCAATCAAGATGACATTCCATCAGTTGATCTAGACATTCTTTCTATTTTCAAGTATCCTGGAAGAGCAATGAGTTCAACTCTATCTAGACGGTTAAATGACCAAGAATATCATGCCGCCAGGACATATATCCTCTTAAATTGTGAAGATGTCAAACCATACCTAAGGTATTATCTCTTGTTGTAATGAAATTAATATCAAATCATATAATCAAATTTCTGGTATGATATAAAATGAACTTATATGTCAGGTTATACCAACAACAGTTGTACATTCAAAATCCATCGATAAGTGCAAATGAGGTTGATCGAAAGATAGAAGACGAATTTGCATTTTAGTTTTAAATATATGTAAGTGAGTTAATATGCATTTTTTTGTTAACAATTCTTGATTACTTATTAATCTAATTTGATCACCCACCACTATTATAGGTCAATGATGACAGAATTTCAAATGTAGAAGACGAAAGAATTAAAAATCTCGCATTTGGACCTCTTCGTACTGTGACAGTCTACTCGGGTTATTACGTCAATGGATACAGATTTCATGTGAGCCAACGTGATTCAGGGATGCTAACATATAATTCTGGCATCAGTGTCAAAGGATCAACAAGCAATAATGATAATGAATTTGACTATTATGGCAAGCTAGAAGAAATTATCGAAGTTGAATACCCAGCGTTATCTTTCAAAAGATGTGTATTATTCAGGTATTCTTGGTATGATATTACTCCAAGGACAGGCACAAGGAAACATCGGTTATACAATTTAGTTGAGGTTAATTCAAGCAAAAGATTCAACAAATTCGAACCTTTCATTTTTACGGTGCAAGCTGGTCAAGTATTTTATCTGGAGTACCCAACTAAGAGAAGACGACCTAGTAAATGACTTGCTGTATATCAAATGAAGCCTAGGTCAACAATTGAAATGCCAAATACGATCACTGTCCAAAACTCCGATGCTTATCAAAATGAAGAAGTGATAATCAACTCCGTGGATTCAGAAATACAAACAGTATCTCAATTACTTATAGATGAGAATGTCTCTTACGAGGAAATTGATGATGGTGAAATATCTAGCACTGAGGAAGTCGATGTATCAACGGATTCAAGCGATGAAAACTTACATGTTAATTTAGTTCCATCAGATTAGGATGAGTCAGATGTATTGAACATTAACTAATCAGAGTTTGTATTAAGATGTGTTGTTAATTTAGATCATTCTGCTTGTATTGAACAGTTTTTTATCTCTTTGCTAGCTTTATTTACATTGTCTTCATTAGTGTTTATTTCTATTTGCCTCTAATATCTCTCATTTACCTATTCTGCTTATCTGCCTAAACTTTGTGTATAATCAGGTACCATGGCTGCCCCCCGTGATCAGCAGATTAGACTTACAGTCGTCGGTGACAGGTATACCTATTCTTGTGATATATTTTAGATCAAAATTTGCTAATATATCTATTATTGTTTTCTACAGTTTTATACCTGATGGCCATCAGGTGTCTTCGTATATTACTAAAAAATTTAAAGAAAGATTGCCCACATCAACGACATGGGGCCACATTGAGAATGATTTGAAATCATTCTATTACGGGGAGTTTTTAGTAAGTAGTTTATATGTATATTTAATTTGATGTTATAACTTTTTTGAGACTAACTATTTTATTTTATTTTTTACAAAAAAGGTACACCTGGGAGGAGGGTGCAGAGGAGCAATTTAAGAGGGCATGGAATCCCTACTGCTCTAAATTGTACAGGGACATGGTCTACAAATGGAGAAAGAAGGCTGATAGGCCTACAGAGGTCCCTGAGCCTATTTGGGCAGCATGGCGGGCTGTCTGGGATGCCCAGCACTGACAAGAGAATGCTGTGATTGCTCGAGCCAATCGCAATTCAAAGCTTACTGGCCCCAGCACGGGATCCACGAAGCACACTGCTGGATCCCGTTCTATTGTCCAACATGCCAGTGATTTGGTAAGTAGTTTTTATTTAGGTTATTAAAGACATTTAGTATGTTTTTTTGGATATGTGTAAGCATTATATTTTGTGTTTACAAGCTGCTGAGCTAGAGAGATCTCCCACTAGTTGGGAGTTATTCAGCAAGACCCACAAGAAAAAAGATAGGTCTTTTGTCGATCGTCGCTCCCTAGCAATCAATGTAAGTATATTAATTATATTTTATTTATTTTGACATTTTATATAGACTAATTATTTTTTTATTTCACAGGAAGCAATGACCACTAGAGTTTCTGAGGCACAGGCGTCTCAGCCTGCTGTAGAGGGGGAGGATGCACAGCCTCTTTCCACCGACGATGTGAATCGGATTTATTTTGAAGTTGTCGGTGGGAAGAGGAAGACCGCCTGCTACGGCCTGGGCTCTCAGGCAAAGGTTACATATGATCAGATGAGAGCTCCAGGGGTTAGGCGGCGTCCAGCATCCTCCTCCTCTACCTCTAGTGAGGTTCGCCATTTGTGGGAGGAAAATGAAGCCCTACGGACTCGACTCACGTCGATAGAGTCGACGTGTGCCGGGAGGGACGCAGAATGGGCTAAGACGATCGCAGAGCGGTCTCAGAGGAACGCAGCGAGGGATGTTGAGTTGAGAGATTTGCGGGCTCGCCAGGCAAATACTGAGAATATATTACGTCATATGCAAGCTTTTGCAGCTACCCTATCGCCGATGACACAGATGTCATCCCTTCCCGCCCCTCGTTTTGACGCTCCGGATACACAGATGTCAGCCGCTCCCGCTCCCGCCCTTCGGTTTGAGTCTCAGGAGACAGAGGATCCTGAGCATCCCGCAGAGGAGTAGAGATATTATAGTGGTATGATCAATTTAACGATGTATTAAGTTATTAAGTTATTATATTTATAGTGATTGTTTTCTTATTACTCCATTTATGTTTACAGATTCCACATTATCAGAGCTGAATTCAGATTTCTTCTCTTGCTTGAAAGGTATGAATATATGATATTATTCCTTTATTGTTTCTTATTTATTATTTTTCATTTACATATTTAATATTTAATTTACTTCTATTAGAGTTATCTTCTATTACATATGCTTATTTCATTTGTTATTTCTTATTAGTATCAATTCAGATTTCTTTCTTTATTTGATTGCTTTTCTTATTGTTTTATCTTCTATTGTGCAGGAATATTTTTCGTTTCCATCCATTATTCACTCTGATATTCATGTACGTAATGATTCTCTACTAAACTCTCATTTTTGATGTATATAGTTTTTTTATTTACTTTGACATTTGGATACATTTGATATACATTTGATATAGCTTTCTTTTGATACGTTTGCATTGGATTAACCATTGGAAGCTTTGGATTGTATACGTTTACTCTTGTTTCAAAGTTTCGATTGTATACGTTTGGAAATTAAACTTTCGATTGAATATTGGATTCAAATTGAAAGTTTCAATGTATATATACATTTAGAAATGAATGTTTGGATTGGATTGACTTGTAAATGAATGTTTGGATTGTTGTGAATTGCTTGTAAATGAATGTTTGGATTGTTGTGAATGTTGATATATCTATTATTGTTTCATATTTGTTTGGATCAGTTGTATATTATTGATGTATATAGGGAAAGTGGAAGAAACAGATACTGGCTGGCAAAATTTTCCAGGTTTAGCGACGGACATTTTTAAAAAACCGTCGCTATTTGCGACGGATTATTGACTTTTCCGTCGCTATAACGATCGTTTAGCGACGGATTTTGACTGAATCCGTCGCTATTACGATATATTAGCGACGGACTTTGACCAAGTCCGTCGCAACCCCGAATGATTTGCGACGGATCTTTGACCATCCGTCGCTACTATTTCCCCGGCCACGTCACCCCGTTTTCACGGTGTTTGCGACGGGGTTATATGTCCGTCGCTAAGTTAACGACGGCGAGAAAATTTCCGTCGCTACTATTGCTCTGCGACGGGATTTCAGACGACGGCGCTAACTCGCGCTAATCCATCGCTATTAGTGTTTAGCGACGGAATAGCGACGAATACGTCCGTCGCTATTACCGGATATTTTTGTAGTGAGCGACTAAAAGCCCAGCGTCTCAAAGAGCTCGTTATGAGCTAAGTCATCAATAGATTGAGTAATCAACTAAAAATATGCGATCCGTCTAATTATATGATTAAATTCTTTAATAAATAATTAAAATATTTAAGATTCGAATTTAATTATGATATACGGTAAGAGTATGAAGTCGTCTCAAGAACAATGGTTGTCTAAATATGTTCCCATTAGCATTTTTTAATATGATTTATTTTGATAGTTGATAAAAAAAAAGTTGTATATGATTGATCTGATTATCCAGAGATTAATATATTACATAATATCCATAATAAAATAGTGTAAGTATAATTAAATTCTAATCAATTAGATGTAATTTGGATTGTAATTAAACACATTTAGAAAAATAAATAATGGGCATACTTAAATTTTTGAAGAGGCAACCATCTCAATCTAATTTAATATGAATCTAAAAACTCTAATATCATAAAAAGAATTTTTGATAAATAGGTTTAAAAGTTAAAAAAATAAATAAATAAACATGGACTCTAAGGGCATCTCCAACCCATACACCAAAACACCAAATTTGATGTCAAACTCACACCATACCACTCCAATCAATACACCAAAACCTATCCAAATTTGGTGTGATGAATAATGCATCACCATATTTGGTGATGCATTATTCATAACACCATATTTGGTGTTGGAATTTTTTATTTTTTTAATATTTAAAAATTCTTATTATATTATATAATCAATAAAATCAAATATAATATATATTATTAAATATTATATTACTAAATATCATTAATAAAAATTAATTTATAATTATTATTTTTTCCATAATTATTTAAAAATATTAATTATTTATTATAAATATAAATTTCAAAAATATAATAACGTATTTTAATTTTATTAAACATAGTTATAAAGATTTAATTTAATAAAAAATTTATTTATTAAGCCTATTTTAATTATAATTATAATTATAATTATAAATTAAATCACTAATTTAAAAAAATATATAATAAAATAATTAAAATTTTGATATGTATAAATGTAAAATACACCATCTTTTATGAAGACAAAAAAACTCATATTACCCTTCGAAATATATTAATTGATCATTTATGAGAGTTGTATAATAATTCTGAATGTTAAAATTTCATAATCTTGTATATTGAATTAAGTGTTATTGTTTGTTTTAAATAAAAATTAGTAATTATGTTAATTGTGTGTGATTTTAAAATATTTTTATATAAATGAGTTGGATGTACAATTTTTAAAAATTAACTTATTAAAATAAATGAAATATTAATTTTAAATATAATAAGTATTATGTAAAAATTACTAAATTAAAATTTACGTGGATAATTAAATTTTGAATAAGACAAAATAGAATATTCTAAGGAATATTCCTTTTTGTGTGATATGGGGTTAGTGGGTTGGAGCTGAAATAGTGTTTGTTGCTTAAATTGTACCATTTTAATATGAAATTGACATTAAATATGATGTTTTGGGTTGGAGATGGTCTAAGGGAGCCTTAGAAGTGCAAGTCTTATTTAATATGAATTTGAGATTTTGTCGAACATTTTCTGATTAAAAGATTACATATCCATTATATTGCAATTGTATGATTTGGTCACATTCTATTGATTGAAAATCGAGTAAAAGTTATCAAACACTTGATAAAAAAATATTTCAAAATTAAATGAAATGAAGATTGAACTAGCTTAAGTGAACCCATGAATATATAATGTTAGGTTACATAGTTGATTTTTTAAATTAATTGATTCAAAAATAACTTGTGCATCCTATATAAAGGTGAATGTTGGCGCAAATAATTTTAACAATTTTTAATCTCTCTTTTTGGTAAATTTTTTTCTAAGTAAATATTTTTTCTATCCTGCATGCAAAGTGGAGCTGATCAAGTTCATTTTTGTCAAATCAACTTTATTTGCAGAGCTATTTTTTTAATCCAGCTTCGCAAAAACTGCACTTATGGAGTTGCTTTACCAGCTTCAAACCAGTTCCGCTTTACATACAAGAAAAAGAAAATATTTACATGCAAAAAAAAAAATCTGCATGACTGTAGAAAAGAGAGAAATTAAAAAAATATTAAAATCAGTTGCATATACTGATCAGATCGGACGACTCCCACATTCATCTTTATATATATATATATATATATATATATATATATATAAAAAAATGACGACTCTCACATTCATTTTTATATATATATATATATATATATATATATATATATATAAAAAGTTTTATTAGTATGCTAAACACCAAAAGACCTCGATGTGGAGTGGCCTTTCTTGCTGAGGGAGAGAGAGGGAGGAGAAGCAGCAGCATGCAGAAATGGCACTGACATTAATAACCCAATGGTGGTTAGCAGCGCATTAATCCTCATGTAATCGCACCCCGCGGTCCGCACGCGATCCGCATCTCACGGTCTATATGCGATTCGCACCCCGCGGTCTGCACATGGTCCGCACCCGGTGGTCCGTACCTCACGGTTTGCAGGAGATCAAAACTCTTTATATATATATATATATATATATATGATTTTGCTTTCCTACGGATCGTGATGTACGGACTTCTCATGCAGACCAGACACCCAGACTAGGGCCTTCCCTGATCGGTCGGTCCTTCCCTAATCGGTCTGGTGACCGATCAGGAAAGGCCCTGATCGGTCTGGCGCTGTAGTCGCGCACGCGGTCCGCACGAAGTGGTCGCACACGTACAGTTTTGCTCTCCTACGGGCTGCGTGCGCGACCGCAGCACTAGATCAGACCTCTGGGTACTCCCCATTAGTCCCTCTAATGCTAAAAATTAGATTGTCAAATGCTTTCATCTATAGATGTTTGACTTCGATTAGGTTTGCTAGTTGATTGGAGTCACTTTTAGTCCACTGTTCTCAGTCAACCGACAAAATTAGGATCTCTGGGTGCCTCACTAGCACTTGAAGGGTCATATGTAATTTGTATAATTTTTAAAACTAGGTGGCTATTTAGGTGACTCATCTACGCGAGAAGAGTCGAGTCGGCTTCCAAATTCCAATTATCACTTAAGGAAAAAAAATGAAAAATAAAGAAAAAATATAATTGAATCCTTTTTATGAATATTTTTTTTAAAAAAATAAATGTTTGAATGAATATAATGATTAATAAGGTTTTCAACTTCGAATGATCAGCCCGATCTCATAAAAAAATTTCATCGGCCGTCATGATAAATTAGGAAGTATTCATAGTGGCCGGTCTAGAAATCCAATATCTTAAAGTTCACGTCTTATTTAGAGAAATTTTTTTTATAAATACGTTGTAGCTATTTGCATGAATATATAAATTAGAGAGGATAAGGTACTCCCCATGAGTCCGTGGACCACTTATGAATCATTATCTACCCTACTAATAAATATGCAAAACAGAAAGAGATGTAATTTGCATGAATATATAAATTAGAGACGATAAGGTACTCCCCATGAGTCTATGGACAACTTATGAATCATTATCCACTCTACTAATAAATATGCAAAATAGAAAGAGACATAATTTGTATGAATATATAAATTAGAGACGATAGGGTACTCCCTATGAGTCTATGAAACACATATGAATCATTATCCACTCTACTAATAAATATGCAAAATAGAAAGAGACGGAAAGAGGAAGATAAAAACAAAAACATCCTTCTCCCTCTATGTACCTTCAAAGAATGAGATAAATTTATCTAAGAAATAAGATGGATTCCTATACAATTATGTTCAAATCACTTGTGATCCCGTTCTAAAAATGATTAACGAGGTTTTTCAACCAACCTCGGGCGACCGGCCCGACCACACGGAAGTTTCCCACCGGCCGCCAGGGGTAAATCGGGAAGCGCTCGCAGTGGGCGGTCTATCTCAGAGTGATCCCGTTCTAGCTCATGTGTAAGTCGGTCGATCAGCGTGACGTTTTATGGAGAGGGGGGTCACTTCTAAAAAGGGGTCGGATAACTCGGAGTAGTGGGACACGAGGCGGAGCGGAGTGTCACTATCTCGGTCGAGATAACAGTTTCACTGACCTTGAGTTCCACCCAGATCGGATGTCCCAGACGGATAGCTGTCATTCTGTCTTCCTTGGGATCGACCGATCGGGGATGCCCGAACACACCACGGCTCGGTAGGTCACATACAAGTTGATCGGCATACTGTTAGCCTCGCAACTTGGGGTTCCTGGAAATAGCCGATTGGCGCCCTCCTTAAGTGCGCTTTGGCTTGGAAGTTGTCGTTGTCCGCAGTAGTACCTACCCTCTGACACCACGCAGATAAAGGTACTACCAGAGTCGGCACATGTCAGCTTGGGCCTGACACCACTCGATTAATAAGTGGGCAGGTGCGAGGTAGTTGTCAAACACGTTTGATAAAAAAAGGTATTTGATGGCCCTCTAATGCTAAAAATTAGATTGTCAAATGCTTTCCTCTATAGATGTTTGACTTCGATTAGGTTTGCTAGTTGATTGGAGTCACTTTTAGTCCACTGTTCTCAGTCAACTGACAAAATTAGCCGACTCTCTGGGTGCCTCGCTAGCACTTGAAGGGTCATATGTAATTTGTATAATTTTTAAAACTAGGTGGCTATTTAATTAGGTGACTCATCTACGCTAGAAGAGTCGAGTCGGCTTTCAAATTCCAATTATCACTTTGGGGGAAAAATATGAAAAATAAAGAAAAAATAGAATTGAATCCTTTTTATGAATACTTTTAAAAAAAAAAAATAAATGTTTGAATGAATATAATGATTAATGAGGTTTTTTAACTTCGGATGATCGATTCGATCCTATGAAAATTTTTTATCGGTCACTAGGATAAATTGGAAAGTGTTTATAATGGACGGTCTAGAAATTTAACGTCTTAAAATTTACGTCTCATTTGGAAGAAATTTTTTTATGTAAATATGTTGTAGTTATTTGCATGAATATAGAAATTAGAGAGGCTAATTTTAGGTACTCCCCATTAGTCTATGGACCACTTGTGAATTATTATCCACTCCTACTAATAAATATGCAAAACAGGAACAGACGGAGAGAGGAAGATAAAAAAAGCATTCTTCTCCCTCTTTGTACCTTCATAGAACGAGATAAATTTATCTAAGAAATAAGATGAATTCCTATACAATTATGTTCAAATCACTTATGATCTCGTACTAATTCATGTGTAAGTCGGTCGATCAGCATGACATTTTATAGAGAGGGGTCATTTCTAAAAGAGGGTCGGATAACTCGGAGTAGTGGGACACGAGACGGAGTGGAGTGTCACTATCTCGGTCGGGATAACAGTTTCACTGACCTTGAGTTCTATCCAGATCGGATGTCCCAGACAGATAGCTGTCGTTCTGTCTTCCTCGGGACCGGCTGATCGATTGATGCCCGAACACACCACGGCTCGGTAGGTCACATACAAGCCGATCAGCATACGTTGACCTCGCAACTTGGGGTTCCTGGAAATAGCCGATTGGCGCCCTCCTTAAGTGCGCTCTAGCTTGGAAGTTGTCGTTGTCCGCAGCAGTACCTACCCTCTGACACCACGCAGATAAATGTAGTACTAGAGTCGGCACATGTCGGCTTGGGTCTGACACCACTCGTGTCCGAATCGTGGATATCTAGCTGACATAGTACATTCCTTGTTACGAGATTAGAACGGGAAAACGACAACAAGAACAATAGAGAAACACACCAGATTTACGTGGAAACCCCTTGACGGAAAAAAACCACGGGCAGAGGAGGAAAAATCACTAAGAACGACGGAATACAAAGTCTACAACTCTTATACCATACTAAAGTAAAGAGAAGTAGAGAAAAGGAGAGGTAGAGAAAAGAAAGAAGAGATAATCAAAAAGCTTTCTTGATTGATTTATTCAACTTCTCAATGAGATACACAATTTATAGGGACCATAGAATACCTAGTCAAATAAAAAATTAATAACAAAACTGTTAATTAACATATTTATAAAGAATCTCACTACAATTAAATACGGAATTTGCAACAAAATTGGCAACGAATTTTTTTTCAAAATTCGTTGCAAAATTATTTGGCGACGAATTTAGCAACAAAAATATTTTCGTTGCAAAATTCTCGTCGCCAAATTTGGGGTCGAACTAAGAAAAATTTGTTGCAAATCTGCAACGAATTTTGCGACAAACAATTTTTGTTGCAAATTTGCGACAAAAATAATTTGTTGCAGATCAGCAACAAATAAAATTCGTTGCCAATCTGCAACGAAATGTGCAACGATTTTTCTTCGTCGCCAATTTGCAACGAAATTTGGGACGACAATCTTTTGTTGCAAATTTGCAACAAATTAAATTTGTTGCCAATCTGCAACGAAATTTGGGACGAATTTTTTTTCGTCGCAGATTTGCAAATTCTGCAACAATTATTTTTTGTAGCAAATCTGCAACGAATAAAATTCGTTACAGATCTGTCACGAATTTTGCAACGATTATTTTTTATCGCAAATCTGCAACGAATTTTATTCGTTGCAGATTTCCAACAGTTCGGCAACGAATTTTTTTCGTTGGAGATTTCCAACGAATTTTGCAACGATTATTTTTTGTCGCAAATCTGCAATGAATAAAATTCGTTGCAGATTTCCAACGAATTCTGCAACGAATTTTTTTCGTTGGAGATTTCCAACGAATTTTTCAACGAAAATATTTTCATCGCAGATTTACGATAAGTTTGCAACGAAAGTTATTTGTTGCAAAATTCGTCGCAATTTTTAAAAATATTTAAAAATAATAATTTTTTTTTCAAATATTTTTTATACATCAGATAAAATTCAACAGCATTCTAATAAAACATTCAAATATTTTTTATACATCAGATAAGCATTCAAATACATTTAAAAAGTAGTACCAACAAATACCTAAAACATTCAAACATCCTAATAAAAACATTCAACTACATTAATACATACCATAAGCATAGTATCAGTAAACACCAATGTACGATTCAAATTATAATATACAAGTGTATGATACATCAATACCACAGATGCCAACATAATAAAATCCAAAGCATACACACTCCTTCTAGATCTCTCCATGGATGCTTCCCCTGTACCAAAAATTCAAAAAAAAAAACTATCAGTAGCATATAGCTGCTATAAGTAGCAACAAGAAGCTATAGCAGGTAAAAGTAATTTACTCACAAAATCATAACTGACTTGACCTCTTACCGTAATTTCGTACTCAGGCCGGACAACCTATAGCAAAAAGAAGATTTAATAGAATAAGATTAAAGTGCCTAGGAAGTAAAACTAAATTTCGTAGCATAGCCTAGGAAGTAAACTAAAGTTTACATATAATGAGAAAACATTAAAGTGCAACTAGAATAAGATTTAACAGTTGTATTAAAACATAAAAACAAGAATTCCCATAACTTTCCTACTGCCAATTTGACAGAGTTATAGACTATGTCGCATACGAATCATTCCACATATGTCAAATGAGGTTGTTCAGCTGGTCTCGACACAAACTCATAATAAATTCATTTCAAGGTAGATTTGTCCAAAACCAATTGGAATCAGCAGTGATTTTGTTGGAATTTGAAACCAATTAATACTTCAACAGAATGTTGGACTCAACCGTATGTCAAAGAAAAAAACTATAGCATGGAGTTAATGGAGAAATTGATGGATCAAGATCTCTGATGCATCAAGATCAGTTTTTAATTCAATGATACAAATTTTAATTCAATGATTGTGGGTGGGTGAGTTCATGGAGAAATTGATGGATCACACACCATGGAGACTGCATCAAGATCAGTTTTTGAGGATGGTAAATGAACTTATAATATTTGATAACTTGTTTCCTTGTTCTACTTCTACTGAGATATCTGATGCATCTTCTATGGAAGTTGAATAATCTTTGATTCTGGCGTATGTATAACATGATAAATTCTAGAATCATGAAAAAAAAGAAGTAGAAACCATTGGAATTATGCACAAGCCCAAATGGGAAGGAAATGGAGAACTTTGTTAGCCTATGACAGTTATCCTAAGAAAGTATAAGAAATCCTCACCTTAAATGGATCGTAACAATTTTCATAGTAAGGTTTAAGTGCAGTAAATAAAACAAAATCTTCTTACCACTCCCCGAGACAAACTAAAGTATGGAAAATAGCTAAAAAGGATAAAAAATTCCTAAAGCTTGATTACACCTTTCCTAGAAAACTAAAGTAGGCTCTCTACAAGTTGTAATATTACAACTGGCTAGCTAATCATTTACAAACGACAGTAGTAAATATTTAACTATATTAAAAAATAGTAAAAAATAATAATCTAATAACAAATCTTCTTACCAAAGAAAATCACGCAGCACCATCGCCTCCATCATCGCCATCATCATTACCACCATCATCACCCAAATTTGGAGGAGTCTGAAATGGAACTGAATTTAATTTAAAATATTCCATGATCATATTTTGTTGACGCATCATATTTTCCATTCGTCGATCTCTTTCTTCCATTTGTCGATCCCTTTATGATATTATGCCCTTTAAATGAGCAACTTCCTCATTCAAGCTATGGATTTGTGTGTTGACTTCTGGTGAGTACGAAGTCGAATTACGAAGCAATGCTTTGGTTCTGTTTAATGAGCTCATTCCTAATATTCTTCCTCCTACATTAGGCCCCCCACTGGCCTGCAACCATAAATTGAAATTATTGTCAACTGACGACTCAGATCCCTCAAAATTCTCACTAGCATTTAAGCTTCTCTGTAACTCCTCTAGTTCATCATATTTTTCCTGCATTATAATTAAAAAATTAAATAAAATTATAATAAAATAATATAACTGCTTAAAACGACTGTGAAACAAAAACCCTACTTCGTACTTATGTTGCTAGCATTAGCAGCAATTTATTTAGTGTACTCTATATCCTTGGGAGGCAACCAATGTCCACTTAATAAATCAAACTAACATTCTCAGGCAATATGCTTGCACAATCGATCAATGAACTCACAACCTTAGGGTAATATTTTATCTAATCAACTATTAGAAATGGCAAAGCACATATGCAAATGAGTGTGAAAGAGTCAAACTGCATTAGTAGCAATTAATGTAAAATAGTCTAACTGCTTAAATTTGCAATTTATTCAAACCTTCACAGCTTTTGCTCTCTCTCCGCTCCAAGTCTTATCTTTTTTCTGGAACGTGCGAGTAAAAGTCTCTATAAATGCAGGCTCTTTTCCCAATTCCTTTGTCTAAAATAATTAAAAATATTTAAAGGAAATGAAATATATTTTTATAAAATAATGAAAGGGTTAAAAAATTACCAATCTTTGCCTATGCTCATCAATATTGATAGAGCCTCCTGCATAAGTCGCAGACATTTCTCCAGAATTATAAGACTGATTATTCTTATTCTGATGACTCCTCTTTTTAGCCTCATCTGATGCCCAAAAATTGTTGATCGCAACCCAATTTTCATCGGTGATGAATGGTGGTTTTTTTCCCCGGCTCTTTGCATGATGTAGTGTATGGCGAATGTGATCGCCACATTTTTTTTAAAAAATTCTCTTAACTTCCAACTCAACACTAAGATCCCAATTGAAAGAACGCTGCAATAGAAACAAATAGTTAGATTTACACTTTAATTTAAGATAAAAAATGAATGAGTGAGATATATATACCCTAAATTCGTTCCACCAAAGCTCTCTCATCGGTGGTGGAGTGGTAGTATATGACATCGAGTCTCCTCTCCAGTAATTATTCACGATTCTATTAATCTCGTGAATAACACGTACCGAATTAGTAAACCTATCACAAAGTTACAATCAAACAATATTAAAAAATAAAGATAGTTGAAAAATTAAAAAAAAATTTACTTACGAATCTCCAACTGGGAATATAGTCTCTCGAATGTCTGGGCTCTCAGCTATCGAGTGTCTGGAAGGAATCAAGGCTGGGGAATCGGTAGGCGAAGGAGAATGGGAAGGCCCCGGTGATGGTGTATGGGAAGGCACTGGGGATGGGGTCTGGGCAGGTGTCGGTGATGATACATGGGAAGGTCCTGCTTGATTGGAGGGGGCCCTATGTACATGGGATGATATATGGGATGGCCCTGGGGATGGTGTATGGGAAGGTGTCGATGATGGCACATGGGAAGGTCCTGCTTGATTGGAGGGGGGCCTATGTACAGAGTGTGATGGTGTATCATCAGCCCGACTACGTGAGCTCTGTTTATGTCCACCTCGTTTAAAGAAATGCTGAAAATTTAAAAAATAAGATTAAGTAAAGACAAATTATAGTTATAATGATTAATATGAAAAAACATACCATATTTGCTGAGAAATAGGAGAATGTGTCAGAACTGTGATGATAAGATATAAACTCTGATAACCTATAGCAAAAAATAGAAAGCATTAACAGATAAAATTTATAAATTTAATGAGACACTAAATATAAACACATTTTTGTAACTAACTAAGAAAGAAAGATTAATTAAACTAAAAGTTATAAAAAAAAAATTAAAGTAAAAAGAGTATCCAAATTGATAAAAAAATTATGAAATTTTTTATAAAATTAAAATAACAACACTTACCCATCATTAAACATCAAAGTCGTCATAATCATTGTCATTCTCATCGTTGTCGTCGTCGTCCTCCTCCTCGTCCTCCTCGTCCTCGTTATCATCATCATCAATTTCACTTGTATCTACATTTATCACTACTCCGCTGGGATCTCGTAACATTGGAATAATATACTCCTCGGTCTGAATTGTATTGCCAACTTGGTCTTGTTGATATGCAATGTCTTCCCAATGTTCCTCAATTTTTTTCCGTGCTTTTGTTTTACAAACAGCCCACCAATCAATTTTGTCACGTTTCAAACTAGGATATGAAGCATAGAATACTTGAATTGCTTGTTGTGCCAACACAAATGGTTCATATTTCTTATACAATCTCTTATGATTGATTTCAACCAAATTATAACGTGGATGGACCTTCATCCCTCTGATAGGGTCAAACCAACGACACATGAATAGAATAACTCGCATTTCTGGACCTGGATATTCTATCTCTATAATTTCATCGAGCAAACCATAAAAATCATTACTTGCATCACCATCATTGGATGACTTAACACAAACTCCACTATTCATTGTAGTCTTGCCCTTTCCATATTCTTCAGTATGAAAAGTATATCCATTTATAAAATATGCCGGCCAAGTGCGTACTAATGATTTTGGACCCCATGACAAATGAATTAATAAATCATGTTCAAGGTGCGCTTGATTAGTGTGGACCTAAATTAAAATATAAAAATTTGTAAAAGTCTTCATATGTGTAAATAAATTTGAAAAAGTCTACTTACATATGATTTGAACCATGGCGCAAACTCTTCTTGAGTTAAGTGATCAAACTCTTCCCGTGACAATTCAGAATATAAATTTTCAAAAATCCTAACATAAAAAATCAAATTAGAATTTTGACAGTCACAATATAAAAATATTCAGAATATATACTAACTCATAATAGGATGATACTTCAGGACAATTTTAAATTGTCTCGATCCGACTCATAGAAACTGGTTTCGTCTCGATCCGACCTCCGTAGGGCCTTCTACGATATTTTATAAGTCTTGAAAAAAAAAAGTTTGCAACGAATCTGTTTTTCGTTGCTGATTAGCAATGAATTTTAAATTCGTTGCAGATTTCGTTGCAAATCTGCAACAAAAAACCCCATTCGTTGCAAATCTGCAACGAAAAATTTTCGTTGCAAAATTTTATTCTTTTTTTAAAAAAATAGAGGACCTTCAAAAATTCGTAGATTGCCCTACGAACCACGGATTTCAAAAAAATAAGTTTGTATGGGACCGTGACGATCTCATGATCACGTTTACGACCTCGAATACAATTTTTGATAGAGATTCAATAAATATCAAATTTCCTAATATGAAACAATTTTATACTTTAACCTTAATTTTTTTCTAACTTCTTGACCTACCTATAATATCAAATATGAAAAATAATTTATTCAGTAAAATTTTTGTTTGAGACTGCTAGTTCAATGGGGAAGTCGATACGGACTCATAGAAACTGGTTTCGTCTCGATCCGACCTCCGTAGGGCCTTCTACGATATTTTATAAGTCCAGCAAAAAAAAAAAGTTTGCAACGAATCTGTTTTTCGTTGCTTATTAGCAACGAATTTTACATTCATTGCAGATTTCGTTGCAAATCTGCAACAAAAAATACTATTCGTTGCAAATCTGCAACGAAAAATTTTCGTTGCAAAATTCTATTCTTTTTTTAAAAAAATGAGGACCTTCAAAAATTCGTAGATTGCCCTACGAACCTCGGATTTCAAAAAAAACAAGTTTGTATGGGACCGTGACGATCTCATGATCACGTTGACGACCTCGAATGCAATTTTTGTTAGAGATTCAATAAATATCAAATTTCCTAATATGAAAAAATTTTATACTTTAACCTTAATTTTTTTTTCTAACTTTTTGACCTACCTATAATATTAAATATGAAAAATAATTTATTCAGTAAAATTTTTGTTTGAGACCGGTAGTTCGATTGGGAAGATGATACGGTCTCATAGAAACTGGTTTCGTCTCGATCCGACCTCCGTAGGGCCTTCTACGATATTTTATAAGTGATGCAAAATAAAAAAAAGTTTGCAACGAAACAGTTTTTCGTTGCTAATTATTGCAGATTTCGTTGCAAATTTGCAACAAAAAATCTTATTCGTTGCAAATCTGCAACGAAAAGGTTTCGTTGCAAATCTGCAACGAAAAAATTTCGTTGCAAAATTTTGATTTTTTTTAAAAAAAACTAGAGGACCTTCAAAAATTCGTAGATCGCCCTACGAACCTCGGATTTCAAAAAAACAAGTTTGTATGGGACCGTGACAATCTCATGATCACGTTGACGACCTCGAATGCAATTTTTGATAGAGATTCAATAAATATCAAATTTCCTAATATGAAACAATTTTATACTTTAACCTTAATTATTTTTTCTAACTTCTTGACCTACCTATAATATTAAATATGAAAAATAATTTATTAAGTAAAATTTTTGTTTGAGATCGCTAGTTCGATGGCGAAGTCGATACGGACTCATAGAAACTAGTTTCGTCTCGATCCGACCTCCGTAGGGCCTTCTACGATATTTTATAAGTCCAGCAAAAAAAAAGAAGTTTGCAACGAATTTGTTTTTCGTTGCTGATTAGCAACGAATTTTAGATTCGTTGCAGATTTCGTTGCAAATCTGCAACAAAAACCCCATTCGTTGCAAATCTGCAACGAAAAATTTTCGTTGCAAAATTCTATTCTTTTTTTTAAAAAATAGAGGACCTTCAAAAATTCGTAGATTGCCCTACGAACCTCGGATTTCAAAAAAAGAAGTTTGTATGGGACCGTGACGATCTCATGATCACGTTGACGACCTCGAATGTAATTTTTGATAGAGATTAAATAAATATCAAATTTCCTAATATGAAACAATTTTATACTTTAACCTTAATTTTTTTTCTAACTTCTTGACCTACCTATAATATTAAATATGAAAAATAATTTATTCAGTAAAATTTTTGTTTGAGACCGGTAGTTCGATCGGGAAGTCGATACGGACTCATAGAAACTCGTTTCATCTCGATCCGACCTCCGTAGGGCCTTCTACGATATTTTATAATTCTTGCAAAAAAAAAAGTTTGCAACGAATCTGTTTTTCGTTGCTGATTAGCAACGAATTTTAAATTCGTTGCAGATTTCGTTGCAAATCTGCAACAAAAAACCCCATTCGTTGCAAATCTACAACGAAAAATTTTCGTTGCAAAATTCTATTCTTTTTTTTAAAAAATAGAGGACCTTCAAAAATTCGTAGATTGCCTTACGAAACTCGGATTTCAAAAAAACAAGTTCCTATGGGACCGTGACGATCTCATGATCACGTTGACGACCTCGAATGCAATTTTTGATAGAGATTCAGTAAATATCAAATTTCCAAATATGAAACAATTTTATACTTCTAACCTTAATCTTTTTTTCTAACTTCTTGACCTACCTATAATATTAAATATGAAAAATAATTTATTCAGTAAAATTTTTGTTTGAGACCGCTAGTTCGATCGGGAAGTCGATACGGACTCATAGAAACTGGTTTCGTCTCGATCCGACCTCCGTAAGACCTTCTACGATATTTTATTAGTTTTTCTTATATTATAAAAAATCCACGTTCTGCAATGAACAGTTTTCGTTGCAAATCTGCAACGAAACTTTTTCGTTGCAGATCTGTTGCAAATCTGCAACGAAAATTTTCGTTGCAAATCTGCAATGAAAATTTTGGTTGCAGATTTCGTTGTAAATCTGCAACGAAAATTAAATTCGTTGCAAAAATCAGTTTTTGTTTTTTAAAAAATACATGACCTTAAAATTTTCATTGCAAATTTCATCCCAAATTCGGAACGAACAATAAAATATTTTTCGTTGCAAAATTCGTTGGAGATTTGCAACAAATATATTTCGTTGCAATATTGCGACAAATTAATTCGTTGCAAATTTCCAACAACAAATATTTGTTGCAAAATTCGTTGCTTTTTTGCGACGATAATGGGTTCGTTGCAAATCTGCAACGAATATATCATTCGTCGCCAAATTTGTTGCCAAATTGCAACAAATTTTGCAACGAAAATGTTTTTGACGCTAAATTGCGACAAAAAGTATTTGTCGCCAAATTTGTTGCTAATTTGGGACGAATATTTTTTTTGTTGCAAATTTTGTCGCAAATCTGCAACAAAAACTATTCGTTGCCAACTTTCGTCCCTAAAAAATTGTGTTTTTGTAGTGTCTGTTAATTAACATATTAATAAGAAAATATCTAATAAATCTTAACAGATTAAACAGAATTCGGGTCATTAAATTCTAACATTCCTGACAAGCTCTAACAACCCGTACTACGGCGCCCCCTGTATATGTCGGATGAGACGGCGCTGGTCGCCAAGCTGATAGTAGTCCCTGATTCTGTCTCCGCATGAGACAAAAAGTGATAGAGGTTGTCGGCTCCTCCAGCTATATAAGACTTTCCTCCCTTCACATACAGGTATGCGTAATATTTTAGATACAGTAGTTTTCGTCATTGGCTTATCTTCTCCATCGGATTCTGACTTGATTGCCGGAGGGTCTTGCCGGGAAACTCTCCTAATAGGTTGCTGACGATCGTCTTTTTCACAAGGCAGACGCTTCTTGGCTGGAACAGTTTCAACACCACTCCATGATACCACCATCTCTCTCCATCAATAAACTATTCTCGTCATCAAGTTGGAAGTTTATTTTATTTTTCGACAGGATTAACATATGATGTTGGACGGTCTAAATTTATGTTAATAGTTAATAAATTTTTTTTTATAAAATTGAGTTAGCCATTTTTTAAAATTAATAGGTTTGAAGAATAAGATATTTAAATTAACAATAAAGTCTTTTAATATTTTTATAAATGAGATGAATATTTTAAATATTAATTTTTGAATGTTCCTAAATTATTAAAATAAACTACTTTCAGAATTGAAATTCGAACACCAAAATTATTTTTTTAAAAGAATCTTCTTTTAATATTTTCTAACCTCCACTCACGTCAAAGAAAAATAGGGAATTTGGAAATTAGAATGTGGCAGCCATTTTCTTTGGGAATTTTCTAAGAAAAAAAATATTTTTTTTTTCAATTTCTTGAGGATGTTCTTCGTGTTTATCGAAAATTATTTTTCCTAAGAACTGAAAGATTGTCTAAGTTTTTTTTCGCAATATAAAGCAATTAAGCAAAGTGAGTGATATTATTTAAAAATTAAATATTTATTATACTATTTATATATTGTTATAGTAAAAAAATGAAATTCACATTCAACGGTGTTATATGATCGGCTTCACGGTCTAGATGTGGAGATAAATCGGAAAATTAATTGACGGGTGGAAATTTTATTTTATTTTTTTGTATTTATTGGAATTCAAATATTTATTTATTATAATAATATCTATATGTAATAATCAATTCAATCGGCTATAAAAATTAATATTAAACCAAATAACAAATATAAAAATTAATATTAAACCAAATAACAAATAAATCTGGAATGATGATTTGATCCTATAAAAATTTTCTATCAATTATCAAAATAAATCAAGAAGTGCGGTGGCATTCAAGAAATCTAACGTCCTAGAGTTCGCGTATTATTTAGAGGAAAAATTCCAGTCAAATACTTCATAATTGAGGATCGAACCGTGGATGCTTGAGATAGCGATTAATCACCCTACCGCTGTACAATAGCCTCGGGGGAAAAAAATGATTAACGAAGTTTTTCTAATCTTGGACGCCGGTCCGACCCCACGAAAATTTTTCACCGGCCACTAGAGTAAATCGGGAAGTGTTCGCGGTGGACATTCCAAAAGCTCAGTGTCCTAGCTAGGGTTTATGCTTCATTTGGAGGAAAAATTCCTACAAAATACGTCATAGCTGGAAATCAAATCGCGTATGCCTAGGATAACGATTAGCCACCCTGCCATTGCATCATAATCACAAGGGGATTAAATTCCAAGTTACGACATATTTTATAGTAATTTTTTCTTTAAATGAGGCTCGAACCTTGGACACTAAGCTTATAGATCATTCGCAATGAATACTTTCCTGATTTACCTTCGCTACCGATAAAATTTTTTTATGAAATCGAATCAATCATCTAAAATTAAAAAAACCTAGTTAATCGTTTTATTCAAACGGGCCAAAGCACAAACTCATCATATCTAATAAATTAAAATTAGTTGTCTTAGACATTTTAAATTTTATAGATTTTTTTTTAAATACAGAGTAATGTCGCAGAATATTAAATTTCTGAATATTCTGTTACAAACTATTCTCAATTTATTTTGATATTTCGTCATTTCAAATTTAATGTTCTCCAACCGATTTAATGATATCCAATTAATTAAAAGAGGTTAAAAAATAGTTAAATATTTATTTTTTAAAAATATTTTTTTATAAAAAAAATGAGTTAATCTAAAGATTTTCATGAGTTCGTCACTATAAACGGTCGCGGCAGTCAAGTCGGAGTCAAGAATAGTTTGAAAGATCGAGCTTCTGGGCGAAAGCTGGGGCAGAGAGATGGCGAGAAGGGCGAATGAGGAATACGACTACTTGTTCAAGGTCGTCCTGATCGGCGACTCCGGCGTCGGCAAAACTAATCTACTCTCCCGTTTCACCCGCAACCAGTTCAACCTCCAGTTCAACTCCACAATCGCCGTCGATTCCGCCATCAGGACCCTCCAGGTATCAATCAGATCTATCGATTTCCATTGGGTTCGACGCTGTCGCGCGATAGATCAGGCATTGATCGTGCAGCACAACTCTGTCTTTGTCATCTCCTGTTTTCCTTTACGGAAACGGCAGATCCGTTTGTCTGGTTGTTCGTCGTGGAAACTATACCTTTAACTGTTGATTTTTTTTCCCCCATGAAAGACCGTGTATGTAAGATGAGCATTTCTCCTTGTCTTCTTCATTGGATATCTCAGATGAATTTCTTTGATCCCTATATTTACTATATTCCTATATCTGGGCTTGTTTGTTTTAGCATTGTCCTGTTGCCCTTTTGCCCTTTTGTACTTACAGAAAATCTATTGAGTATGACAATGAATGCATTTTATGTAATTTCCTTGACTCGGTGATCATGTAGTTTTGATTTAGTTAAGTTCTGTTTAGTTCTTGCTAGTTTGCTTCATACTCTGAATAATGATGTATCCAATGATGTCCATGTTATTGCTTTGATATTTTTCTACCAACTATCTCTTGGTTCAGTGATAATGCTAAATCTTGCAACTCGTAAGTTGAACCTAAAAGACTTGACGAATCATTTTTAAAATGCCACCCAGCTGGATGAAAGATTCACATCAGTATGACAATTTGAAAGATGGCATTTTCTTTGTTCGTGCTTCATTTGTCTAATCTGCATTTTTGAGGCTTTTTATTCTTCTTTATCTTTATGATCAGGTTCAAAGATTAGTGATGCAATTTCTTTATCCTTTGTACTTCCTAGTATAGATAGTTTCTCAGATTGTCCCCATTCTTTTCTTTGTGATAGCTACCTTGATATACTTCTTTCTGTTTACTTTAAGAGATTGTTCTGAAACTACAATTATGCATTTTATTAACACAGCATTAGCCTAACATTCATCTGGGCAATTTCTATTTTGATGCTCAGTTCACAAATACTATTTAATGAAGTATCATTGGATGAGCATAGCCTTTGAAGATCAACCTCTAAACTATCACATAGCTATGTCTTTAAGTAGATTCATTGAGATGTAGTTTTCTGTCTAATTTAGGCTTCTAAACTATGTTCTTAGATGACTTTTACCTAGATTACTTAATTGAACCGTGACCTGGTACATCATAGGCATGCAACATTTTCAATCATTCTGAATGTAGATCTGTTGCTTATTGACCATTGAGGAATGAGAATAACAGAAAATATTTTGCTTGATGATTTTGAACTCCATGCAGATAAATTAATTATCTCTTATCACAACATTAAAATCTAGTTAATTTTTAGAGTAGCTGGTGAGAGAGAATACACTTTGCTCAGTTATCAGGTTAGTTGCTTCTACTAAAGATGTGTAAATTTTAAGGACAAATAGAGTTGGTTATAATTTTCTGGTTTTGTATCTATTTGTCTACAAGTACAAGAATGGAAAATTGATTTTTTTTAAAAAATGTTTATTAATTTCGAACTATTCTGACTAGTTTTCTTGACAGAATGAAGCATGCAGTAGAATGAACATGTGAGTTCTATGAAGAACAACCACATCACAATCTATAATTTTAGTAGTGTGAGATATTTTTTTTTGAAAGAGATTCCATTATTTTTAAGTCATGAAATACATGGAGAATTAGACTGGGAAAAAGGAAGAAAGAGAAAGGATGGACGAACAGAGAAGGGAGGAAGAGGAAGTGAACCTAATAACAGAATCAGCTATCCTAAATGAGACAAAAAAGTTAAATGCAGTGATTACTTGTGGAAACAGCATAATATTATTATGATTAGCATATTGGAGTTCATGCTACTATGAAGTAGCATCTATTCAATACTTAAATCTCAGATTCAGAACATAGGTGTTGAGTTGGAGCTGCATCAGGACTTGCTTCCAGCCATCTAAGGTCTTTGTGCAATTAAGGAATAGATGATCAATGTCCTCAACCTCAGTAGGCAATAAGGTCTTGACTTTGATAAATAAAGAACACTTGTATTTCAGTTGGCTTCAACTAGCACAACATTCTGGATATCTTTTTCTCTTCCAAAGTTGATCTTCAAAAGTTAAAGTTTCTTAACTTTGACTGTAAATATTTTTCAATTGAATAAAACTTTTTTTTTTATACCAAACACCAGGAAATATACAAAATCATTTTCCTAGAAACTGTTTCTGAGATTTCCAGGTCAAAGCTCACACATCTTGTTTATATCAGCTAACATGTTGGCTCAGTATCAAGCATCATGACTTTAAGGCATATGTTTCCACGTTTTTGACAAATTTTGTATGATTTCATCTTAAACTTCCCTGCCTCGTCTAGGTTGAAGGTCGGATGATAAAGGCTCACATATGGGACACTGCAGGCCAGGAGCGGTACCGAGCAATACCCAGTGCCTACTACCGCGGAGCCCTTGGTGTTGTTCTAGTCTATGATGTGACCAACTCGACAACTTTTGAGAATATCAGTCGGTGGCTCAAGGAAGTTCGCGACCATGCTGACCCTAATATCGCGATCATGCTTGTTGGCAACAAGACAGACATAGAGCAGCAGCGTGCAGTAGCCTCTAAAGATGCACACAGCTACGCAGAGAAGGAAGGACTTTCTGTCATAGAGACATCAGCTTTGGATGCTACAAATGTGGAGCAAGCCTTTCAAATGATTCTTGCAGAGATATACCGTGGTATTAGCAAAAAGAACATCTCA